>VWZS01000308.1:112645-203415 GCA_013397075.1 Rhabdornis inornatus | reverse complement strand
GGCGCGGGCGAGCGCTCCGGCGGCGGAGGTGGCCCGGCCGCGGGCACGGGCGCGGGGGGCGGCGGCGGCGGCTCCGGCGAGCATCGCCCCAGCCGCTCCGGGGGGGATAACTCGCTTGACCTCACCCTCATCCTCATCATCGCCCTGGGCTCCGTCTCCTTCATCTTCCTGCTGGCCATGATAGTCCTGGCGGTGCGCTGCCAGAAGGAGAAGAAGCTCAATATCTACACCTGCCTGGCCAGCGACTGCTGTCTGGGCTGCTGCTGCTGCTGCCCCTGCTGCAGCCGGCAGGCGCGGGCCCGCAAGAAGAAGCTCAGCAAGTCGGACATCATGCTGGTGCAGAGCTCCAACGTGCCGAGCAACCCTGCGCAGGTGCCGGTGGAGGAGTCGGGCAGCTTCGGCTCCCACCACCACAACCAGAACTACTGCTACCAAGTCTGCCTCACCCCCGAGTCCGCCAAGACCGACCTGATGTTCCTCAAGCCCTGTAGCCCCTCTCGCAGCACCGACGCCGAGCACAACCCCTGCGGGGCCATCGTCACCGGCTACGCCGACCAGCAGCCCGACATCATCTCCAATGGCAGCATTTTGTCCAGCGAGGTAAGGACCGGCACCCCCTGGCATCCCACACCCCCCCAACCTCCGCAGACTGCATCCCCAAACATCCTTCCCGGAGCTCCCGCTCCTCCTCTCCCGTCGAGAAAGGATTCCCAGTCTGCATTCCTAATCCTGCTTCTTTCCCCTGTAATCCGCTGTCTCTCCCCTCTTTGCCCTCTCCTGTTTGGGAGGCTTTAGCGACGGGCGGGGGTCTCAGAGGCGATTGCGGGGTTCACACACACACACACACGCCGCTGGCTCCCTCCCGCTCGGGTTTAGCAGCTGTTGCAGCCAAGCGTGTCCCCTCTGAGCCCCCCCGGTGCCTCTGAAGGAATTTGGCCCTGGCTGGGCAGCATCGGGGCGCAGAGATCCCCCCGAGGCAGCGGTAGCTGTGAGTGGATCGCCTGTGGGTTGAGAGATGGGGGGGTTACGGCTCCGTGCGGAATCTCTCCACTTGACAAGGCTGAAGTGATGTGGGGTGTAATCACAGGATGCTCTGAAGCAGCACTCTAAACCCGTGTCTTTTTCTTTCCTGAAATCTTTGCATGTGCAAATAAGGCTTTGGGGGAAACTCCCTTTGGGACTGTGACTATCACTGTAGTTAGGAGGAGCTTTAATTATTTGTGAATTAGGATTTAATAACTGACTTTTCTTTACTCTGCTGCACAGCTCTTTATAACCCCAAAGTTTGCAAAGAAAACCAGCAATTTCCACTAGTTTCTGTAAAATTATGTGCTAAGACTTAATGTCCCCTGCAATCTTGCCTATGTTGTGTTACCTGGTGTGTAGAGAATTTTTATCAAAGCCTATACCATGCCATATTACTCCCCCATTAATCATTTTGCACTGGGTTAGCTCATATATATTGTCAGCACCTCTCTGCCTGTGCACTAGTGAAAACCTCACATTCTCTCTTAACATACTGAAACCTGAATGTTGGCCAGTCTGACAAGGGTAGTTTGAATGGTGTGTTCTAAGGCATTAAGCTTTGCAGTGGAATTTCTAATACTGATTTGTAATACTGACCTTGCCTCAAAATGTCTATAAAACTCTTGGCTTCTGCTGCCTTTTTGGTGACCTGAGGGTATCTCAATGTATTATTTTATTTTTTTTTTTACTTACGGTGCAATACCAGTACCATCTAAGTAGTGCATAGCTCTAGAAATAGTTATGCTAATTTTTTGTGGGAGTCCTTGTGATGCTCAACAGTGTGTACTGTGAGAAAACGTCAGAGTCTTATCTCAAAAAACTCCAGAAAAAAATCCCTCGTGCCTTCCCATCTGTGTGACTAAGAGCTGTTTTTTCCCCCTTACATTCTAGAAACAGATTTCACAGGCCTACTTGCAGCTAAGCATTACCATTTATAGTGAATATGGTGAGCTGCTTCCCTTGTATATTTTCTGCTGCTAGTTACAGAAATATCAAGAGTTAAAATATCTCCCATTATTCTTTTTCTCCTAGACAAAACATCAGCGTGCTGAGCTCAGTTATCTAGTTGACAGACCCCGACGAGTAAACAGGTAGGAGCTCTGTAGCCTTGTTTTCCTCATGCATGCTTTAGCAGGTCTGAATGGGGTGCAGAAATGTGTTTACTGCAGATGGAACAGGGCAGTAAAGCAGTGGGAAGTCGAATGTATGTAGATGCACTGAATAAGTTTGCATTACGGCTTTTCTAAAGTGGTTTCAGAACTGACTGAGAAAAGAACAAAATCTCGGTTTGTATTAGTCTAAAACCTGCTTCAAATACTTAAGAACATGCTTCTGTAGGGTCTCCTAGAAAACGTTGTCTCACTGAGTTACGGTTCAGCTAACCAGCTTGAGTAAATGCTACCAAATTACTTTTACCCACTACATGAAACCCAGTAGGAGTAATAACCCTTGCTGTCCCTCGCAGCCAGGCTCCCAAGGTCTGAAAATTCCTGTTTTTGTTTATGGTGGGCAGGGCACCTCCGTGGGAGCCGTGCAGCAGGCAGGAGTGGGAGGGAGGGGGGGAATGCAGCACCGTGTTTGGCCATGTGATGGCGGAAGAATGTTTTATGAGTCCCTCTTTCATGTTTATTCTAATGTAAAGATGTTTCTGTGTCCAGTTCTGCATTCCAGGAAGCAGACATAGTAAGCTCTAAGGACAGTGGTCATGGAGACAGTGAGCAAGGAGACAGTGATCATGATGCCACTAATCGAGGTCAATCCTCTGGTAAGTCTGATAAGAGAATGGAAATATTGGATCTTTAAGTAGGGAGACTAGAAGGAGCAGTCACTTATAGGAATATAACACAGGAGAGGCATAAATAAGGTGAGCATATTTTTTGTATGGGAGGCTGGGTTTATCTCAGCTTGCTGCTACAGTTGCCTGGACAAGGAGGCAATTTTGAACCTCTTTTGGTCATGGGGCAGAGTTTATTTTATTCATTTGGTTGGGGTGGGAATTGGTGTGTTATACTGCATAATTCGCTGTAGCAAAACTTCCTGCACATTAAAACAAAGTTATTGGTACGTTTTATAGTGTATTTTCTCCTATGGCAGATTTAGAGAGTTTCAAAGCATTAAGCAATTCTGTTTAGTAGGCACTTCAGCTGGCACAGCTATGAGAAGTGAAGGAGGAGTTCCCAAGAGAAAGAATGAGCCCAGTGATTGAATGACAGCCAGACTGTGAGGCTTTTTTTTTTTTTTTTTGCCAGGGATCAGTGGAGACACATTGGGTGCTCTGAATGTGTAATACCTTAGAATTTTTGGAAGATTGTCTGTTAATTAATTCAAACTGAGGCACCATATAGTGCAAGTGGTCTCCATGTTAATAAGATATTATTAAACACATTTTCTTGACAGAGGAAAAAGTCTTTAAAAGACTATGAATCACAGAGGAAATACACACATGGCAGTGTTATGCCCATATGTAGGGCTTGCTGTCGTAGTTCTCATACTGTCAGTTTGCTTCTGAAAGGAACACTTGTTCAGAGCCCGTGCATTAGAATTCACGCTCACCCTCGCAGTGCATTTTAGCTACAAATGCTGTGCTTTCTTTCCTACCACAGCCTCCACAGGTCTGGTACATGTTTGTGCAATACAGTGCTGTCTTTGCCCTTGTTTCCTTTGTGCTCTGTCACGTACAAAGATTTGCTACAACAGTGTCATACAAAATACTAGTCAGCTCTCCTTTTTGTTTTTTGCCCTGACCCCCACCTTAGAAGGTACCAGGGCAGGGGACGCAGAGCTGTCACACCAGTGCTGCCTCACCCCTGCTCTGTTAATGTCCCCTCTTTTCTTGCTGCTGCAGTCACTGTGCCCTTAACGATGGGAAACCCAGGCACCAGGGGAAGAAGAGGCTGCCACAGGGCCTCTTTCTATTGCTGCAAGTCATTAATATGCAGACCTAATGAGACTTGAGAAGAGCCAAGAGTCTCTGGAGCTCCCTGCTTCTTGCAGGGCTTCATGCTAAGTGAACAGAGTGTCTATTTTGTGTCTGGGAACCTGACAACAAACCAGGTCTTGCCAGAAGTTTACATCTGAACACAGAGCCTCTTTCATTTTTGCCCTATATATGGCGTATGATTTATTATTGTTTGAAAAAGCCATGTATTTAGCCTATCCCCACCCTTTCTTTTGCACTGTTTCTGATGCAGCAATCAGGGCTACTGAGTTATAAAAAGCTCTCTCTCTTTCTGCCCTCCCTGCATTCCTGTTTTTTTCCCTCTTCTACGCATTTACTGCAGCAGTCATCTCCATGAACATTTCAATCAGCTTAGTCCCTCAGCATAATGAACCATAATAACCAAACAGGAGAGAAAAGAATAAACATCTGCAGAAGGGGCTGGATTTGACTGATGGTGGGAATATAATCATATAGTTGCACATCAACTGAAAGCTATTTTCTTTTAGATACATTCTGTGCTGTTATTGTTGTGCCTCTGTTCTTTATTCTTTCCCTCCATTTTAAAAGTAGACTATGAATACTTGTCATATTCGGCATTGATCCTTGGTGGGGTAAATTCTTCTTAATTTCTATTTCATCAAATAGTGGGGAAAAAACTATTCTCTACTTTTAAATAATTTCAAATCACTTAAGAATCTGATGTGATTTGTGAACTTCTGTATCTTCAGTGGTGATCACATAGTAAGTAATGAAAGCTGACAATTAGGCTTGGTCTACTCACAATTAGTAGTTTGAACTGAAAACTCAGAATACACCATTTTCATATATTGGTGCTGAGATTTGAGAATAATTTACATGCACCATTTTTTTAATGCTAGTCCCAAATAAATATTTCAATACAAGTCTCTGCATAAACTGCTTTAATCTTCTACACACATTTTATAATTTTCCTGTAAGGTTTGGGCTGAATCATGCTGTCTTGATGCAAAGAATGTGCCCTTTTACCTCAGTGATGACAAGATATTTTGACATAAAACCTTCACTCTTGCTATTAGCTTTTGGTGATGAATTTTATGGGGGGAAAAAATGGAGCATAAATCTTGTTTGATCTCGAATGGCTACAGGGAATGCCTCCTCAATTGTTTTGGTCATTCTGATGCTCTATAATCAATTATTTCTAAATTACTGAAGGAAAACACAGTGATTGATAACATGGCAGCAGTTTGGGCTAGTTTTTTTCCCCAAGATATTACCTGATACTATGCAGCATCATATTTGCTTTCAAAAGCATCTAAAAATATTTAGTAGGTAATTCGCACTGGCAGACAAAACTCATTCCCCACCAGTTTTAGTCAGCAGCATGTTCTGCTGGCAAAACATGTTTTACTGTTCAGCATGGGACTTCTGTCACTAGTGAACAGTCCTGTGGCACACAGGTAGCTGTTCTGTAGTAGTCCATTGCTATCCAAACTGGGTGTCATGCTCAGTTATTAATTGGGAAGGAAAACATGTAGGATGAAAATCTATCACACTGCCACAGCTTCATCTTGCACAATTATTTAGCGAAAATTCTGAACTATGCTGTTCTACAGATCATGAAATATTTCCTTGGGTTTTGAAATTAGATCATAATTCACCTTTTCACAAAATACATTTTCTTAAAAGCGATTTAATAATGTTTTAAATGTGCTGAAATGCACGTAAAAGTTTCATATTTTTCCCATTAAAGTACTACATGAATGCCTCATAATTATCCACATTCTCACCTTCTTTAGCACTGATGAAGTACTGAAGTACTGTCATCTGCTTTTGGCAAGGAATGGCAAGGAGGGACATGCTCAAGATCCGAGGTTTTTGTGAGTTGAATAGTTATTTCATTGACTGGGTTAATAATCTGACCTTTTTAAAAAAAGTGACTTTACAAAGGTGAAGAAGCGCAGGAGGTTTTTGGCAAACAGAGGAGGGATTTCCCAAATTCTAGGTCCTAATGACCTGTGCTCTTCTTTGAAAAGAGTTGAGAGAAAAGCTGCTACTTGTTATGGAACAAACACAACTCACACAACACTTGTACCTCTTACTAACACACTGTATTTCAGCCGTGTTCTGTAGGAGTAATTCCCAAGCATGAGGTTAGTTTATTTCCCATGGTTGATTAAATTCTTGGCCTCCCTTGTGAAACTGCCAGCTTGGGTGCCAATTAATACTCTGCATGTGTGTACATTTAAATTGTATGATTAGACACCTGTCCTGTAAGGTTTGGACTCGTGCCATCAACTTATTTCATATGGTTGCTCACTAGCTACTTGGCTTTCCCAAACAGAGTCCTTCTCAGTATTATCTTTTATTTTTTTTTTTAATGGAATTGGCATGATGTCTCAGAGGCACTTCAGGGAGGAATGCCCAAGATGAGAAGCCAAGTAGATACACTGCCGTGTATATCCTGTAAAATGCATCAGCTTTTTTGATCTGTTTGTTTTTGGACAGTTTACACTGGGGACTGGCTGAAACCTGAAATGAGGCTTTTCCTGGTGGATTTTATGAAGGGAACTGGTTAGGGTCTAATGCGAAGGCACAGGGTGAAACACTGGCTCACACCTTTTCAGTACAGATTAGCTGAACGCCAAGAGGGTTCATTGTGGCAGGAGAGCTGCAATATTTCACTCTCCATAAGGAGAAGAATAAGAGAAGTCAGAAGAAGAATTATTGTGATAAATAGACAGAGAAAATCAGTATTTCCTCTGAGCCTGTGCAGACTGACAGCTAAATCCTGTTTTGAAGATCACTTGGGCAAAAAGTCTATCTCAGATAAAGTGAGAGTGAACATGAAAATTACTTAGAAAAGTGCTTTGACTGAAGCTAAGTGCTATTTCTAATCTTTTGGTTGGTTTTTTTCTCTTTTTCCTTGGCCTGCATGCTTAATACTGTTCACATCTCAGTGGTCCAAATACACCTTTGAAGCCAAGATTGGGAAGAGCTGAATATTGAAGATATTTGAGTCTTTATCCATGTTCTGATGCAGATGAAGTCAATTTTATCCAGGGTGGCACACCAATTATTTAGCAAGAAAGAGTGATAATAACTCTGTTTCATAAGGTCCAATTCTTCAGTAGATAACTACAAAGTAGGATAACATCATTATCCTTATTACAAAACATGAATCATGGGGAAATGAGTAACTTTGTCATTGATAATATAACCAAATGGGTAGCTGTTCTGGGAAGGGAGCTCTGAAAAAGAGGTCTGATTCCCTACATCACACCTGTCTCACATCTCACTAGCACAGGAGAAACAGAAATGACATTTATTTCCAAGTAAAAGGCAAGTTTCTGAAGAAAAATTGCACATGTTAGAGAAAACATCTTCCCAATAATGGTATTGCAAAAAATACTTTGTCAGCATTTAATTTGTATTTTTGATTTTTGTTGCATCTTTTACTCAGTAATACATATGGAAGTGTATGTTGCTCTTGGTGTATGGTTCTTCTCTGTTAATTAATTTGAGAGAGGAGACATTATTTAAAAATGGGTTTAGGTCTAATTTTTTTGCCTTGACAAAACAGTCTTTCAAACCAATTAAAACTCACAGAGAACTTTTGGTATTCTCCTTTTGAAATATGAAAAAGAAGCAAATTTGGAACATGCTTCCAAAATGCAGTGCTGCCAAGTATCTGATTCAAAGCACCTGAGTTCAGGTAATTCAGATATAAAGCTTAACAACTTCCCTAGCTTTTGAGGGAGAGACAGGGGTTTCTTTTCCTTCAAAATCTGCAAAGTCAGGGTTGTGGGAGAGCTCATATTTCCCACTACCCCCCCGGTAAATAAGACTTGAACAAATAGGAGTGAGCTAGTGGCCTTTGCCATGAGTTGTTCTATATATGCTGCCTTTGGAATAGTGCAGTGCTTATCACTGTCAGAACTTCAATGCACTGTACTGCTTCTATCCACAAAGGGCATTTGAAATTTGTAATTCAGTCACCTTTAAAATCTCAGTTTCTGTATGCATATGACATACATGACAGCATAACTAAGGGAAAAATACAAAGCATTTTTCTTTAATGTGGACTTGTAATTATGATGGATAGTCTAGTTCAGAAGGATCATATATATATAATATACATATATATAACCAGATTTATGAGGGAGATGAGATGGAAGTGTTAAACTGCTGAACATTTTGTTATAAATCAAGAATATGATTCTTGGGGTATGAAGGGGTTCTGTGCTGAGTGTCTTACTTCTTTACCATGGTATGTCCTTCCTTCTTGAAAAACAGCAGCAAGCCCTTACCCTTCCTCAACCCTGTGTTAAATGTTTTTCAATTAGAACCATAAAATTCTATACTATGACCCACAGGAAAAAGGTGGGGGAAGAATAGCCAGCATTCATACCACAGGCAGTGTAAATTGCATGGCTGCCCAGGGATTTCGAAAATAAGCTGCTAATTTGAATTTCTTTTCTGTCAAAATACTAAACTCGAGGGCTTGGTTCTGCACCTGTTAAACTCTTAGAGGCTGTTGTGACTGATTCAAGCTGGAACAATTCCTAACCCTTGCCTCTCTGAACATTTTGTTCCCATTCCAAACAAGCATTTACACTTAGCTTTGTGTTCCAGCAGTGCGTATTTAAATTCTGATGTATATAATTTTTTTTTCCTTTTTGCAAGTTCTCCTCTCAAAAAGGGAAAAAGTTTGCAATACAAGCTCACATTTTATATCCCCTACATTCATTACTTTGTTTGTTCAAAATCCCAATTTATAGTGGCTATAACATCTTTTTTATAATAAACTGTTATATAATACTATTCAGTGCACTGCAGTAGACAAGCAGTATTCAAAAGGGAACAAAAAAAATATTTGGATAGAGACATTTTGCAGTTGAGCAGCTGATGTGAGAACAAAATAGTAAAATGGAGGGTAATTTTCCAGGTGAGATAGAGATCCATGGAGGGAAGAAAAGGGTATATATTTGAATGCATACACTTAAAACAATACTTTTATAATCTTTCCCTCTCCATAGATTAAAGAATATAATTTAATATTTACCCTTAAGTTTTTTTCTCTTGCTGTCTTTCAGGAAAGGTTGAATGGACATGGTCACTGATACACTATCAGGAAAATGGAACTGTAATATTTTTCTTATTAAATGCAGGACTGTTTATTTTTTACATGTAGCTTTGCCAAGAAGTCTGTAAATTGTAATAACCATTTCGTGTTTATTGTCCCTTAAATCTTTGGAAAGGCAAAAAACATTTTTCTTCAGACATTTTGATACACAAGATACACACACTCTCATGGTTTTATAGACATTGTTAGATACTAATTTCTTTCTGGGAAGCCTGCATCTAAATATTTCTTTTCAGTCTTTGATAGCTACTACCACTACAGAATTTATATTTGCACTATTTTTCTCCTTGCCTGATGATCTTCGTCTGATTCCTTAAGCGTATCTGCAGTTCACATTTGCATTCTTCAACAGTTCACTGATCAGAAATTTATTTTCAGCCTTCTGCATGCCAATTATCAAGGCAAGCTTCTAATCGAAACTGGACCTAGCATTGTATATTGCTTAATTTAAAATTAAAAAGTCATTATAAAGTGAGATTAATCTGAGATAAAAAGCTTTTATTTCTCATTTCCTCTTTTTTTTTTTCTGTCTAAATGATTGCCTTTCTTACTCAGAAACTTGTTGATAGCTCATAAACATTGTTCCTTTCTGAAGAGATGGGTTTCTTTTTGTAGTGTGAGATATTACATAAAGATTATTAATATAATTCAAATTGTAGTTCAAAACTGTGGTAGAATTCTTAATACTAATCCTCACACTGATGATCAAGCTAATCCAGTTCTTTACAATGTTGGCTGGTAAATGAACTACATTACATGAATCTTATTACAGAATCAACTAGGTTGGAAAAGACCTTTGAAATCACTGAGTCCAACCTGTGCCCTAACACCACCTTGTCAAGCAGACCATGGCACTGAGTGCCACATCCTTAAAGTTCAAGTCACACTTTAAACGTCACCAAGGGGCAGTGACTCCACCACCTCCCTGTTCTGATGCCCCATCACTCTTTCTGTGACAAAATTCCTCCTAATGTCCAACCCAAACCTACCCTGGCACAGCTTGAGACTGCATCCTCTTGTCCTATATTACAGCTGTTCAAAATTTTTTTCCTACTTCTGTTACAAGTAGTGTCATTTTTTGTAATTCTAATGAAATGCTTGTAAATGCAATGTTTATAGCAGATTTAGTTCAGTTTTGACACACGCCTAAGATGCTCAGTTCTCTTTCTAAGTACAAGAAAATGTTTTTTTTTTACCTTTCTGCTTTTCTGTATGATGTTGAAGATTGTATTGATTTAACCCCAACAGCAGCTAAGCACCACACAGTGGCTTGCTCGTTCTCCTAGGCCCAGTGGTATAGGATGGAGAATCAAAAAAAGTAAAACTTGTCAGCTGAGATAAGAATCGTTTAATAATTAAAATAAACATAATGATAACAATAATAACAAAACAGAAAAAGGGAGAGGAATGAAATTGAAGACAGAGAAGTGAAGCACACTACACTTGCTCAGCAGCCACTGACTGATGCTCAGCCCAGCCATGAGCAGTGATTGGCCCCTCCCTGCCAGCTCTCCCAGATTATATAGTGGATTTGGTGCTCTCTGGTATGGAATAACTCTTTGGCCAGCTGACATCAGCTGTCCTGGCCATGCTCCCTCTCAGCTTCTTGTATATTTCCTCACTGGCAGAGCATGGGACACTGAAATGTCCCTGATTTAATATAAGCACTACTGAGCAACTACCAAAGCATTAATGTGTTACCAACATTATTCTTGTATTAAATCCAAAACACAGCACTGTACCAGCTACTAGGAAGGAAATGAACTCTATCTCACCCAAAAGCAGGGCAAACCAACTTGGAGATGCTGGTATTTATTTTTACTCTGTCCCTGTGATTTCATACACCATTCCTCTCAAAACAAGTATAATCCAACGATTTAGTGACTCATAGCCAGGAAATATTCCTTTGGAAGGCTGATCTGAAAGTAGTCAAAAGCAGCATAGCTTGTCATTTGAGATCTTAATAGCATTAAAGGATTTGTAAGCAAACAGTTTCATGTTGGCATGGGTAATTGTTTGCTTATATAGGGGAAGCATTAACAATTTTTTTGATATTATCCACAGTCACATCACACTGGACTGCATCTGCCTTTGTACTGCTAATTGCAGTATTTTATTATAGGGTTCTGTCCCACTTCTTGGAGGACTTGGTGATAGCAAGGACTGCTGCAGCAGCAATGAAAACTGTCTCTGAGAGAGTGATGTAATGATTGAATAAGCTCTCCTGATCACTTGAAAGCTCAATTCCTAGTTTGTAACATCTGCTTTTAATGTCAGTAGGCTCCATGTCTCTACCGATGTAGGCAGATAATTCCTTTATAGGGCTCATTAACGTTTCATTTCATAAATAAAAATCAGTGATTTCTAAATCCAGAGACACATTTATGTAGAAGCAATTCCTTCATGTTCTTAAGCAGGTATTTTCAACCTGGTATTTTTTTGTCTGGTGAACCACAGACATCAACCTGCAAGCAGAATCCAACCTTGTGTGAATGGTTTCTAAATAGTGAGATCTAGATCTGTGAGTGGTTAGACAGAACCACTGATACTCTTCTTCTTGTGGTGTCTTTGTGTGTGAGACATTCTGGCATTTAGTTATGCTTGTTACAGGGTGTCTTTGACTTCTGAAGACTGGACAACTAGATTCTTTTTTCGTGTTACTGTTGAGGAGATGAAACTAGTGGAAGAAGTTCTTACAGCATTTCTCTTTCCACTTCTCTTTCCTTGGCGTAATCTTTCTTATCTGTCAGCAGCCGTTCACGATGCTGAAGCTTATATCTGTAGTTTCTTTTTCTCTCATGCTTGCAGGCATGGATCTCTTCTCCAATTGCACAGAGGAATGTAAAGCACTGGGCCACTCGGATCGGTGCTGGATGCCTTCCTTTGTTCCATCCGATGGACGCCAAGCTGCGGATTACCGCAGCAATCTGCACGTACCTGGCATGGACTCCGTTCCAGACACTGAAGTGTTTGAAACACCAGAAGCCCAGCCCGGGGCAGAAAGGTCCTTCTCCACCTTCGGCAAAGAGAAGGCCCTGCACAACAGTCTGGAGAGGAAGGAGTTCGATGGACTGCTGTCTAATACACGAGCGCCTTACAAACCACCATATTTGAGTAAGTACCGCTCAAAAAGCTGTGTGGAAGCGTTCCCTCTGCGGAAACAAAAATAAGCTCTTTCTGCTTTTCGTGCTAGGAGTTATACAGGCACAATTTCAGGAATGGGGAGGGGGAAATGGCTTCTCTTGGATTCAGGCACCATTGTTCAGTGCTTTTTTAAAAAGAAACAAATCTTGATTGTTTTTAGTGTGACATCATTGTCAACAACAAAAGTGTCGACTAATATCCATGGGGGAGTTGCTCAGTTTTGTTTTCTGATGCTGGATTGTTTTCAAAACCTTCTTGGGTAGATGGTTTCAACATTGACGTTGCCAGGCTAATGTTTTCAAAGATTAGAGTTAAACTGAGAGAATAGTCCTAGGAGCTTCGTTTTATAATTGAGAAGTATCTTGTGAATAAACAGTATGTATATTATTTTGAAGTAGCTGTTTGCATAGTTTGGAAGGAAGAAGAGCCTTCAGTCTGATCATCTTTCAGCCTACGTAGTATTGACTCTTGTCAGTGCTCCTCTGTGCCTTCTGTCTCATTCCAAAATCTTGCCTCTCTCTTTAGTCACCTTTTGACTATGGTTATGTGGCATGAAAGAGGTGATAGATCTCAAAAAGACCTTCATAATTCTTTTTGGAGTCTGAGCCAGCTGTAGAACCCTTGAATAGCACTTTGATCTAATATGTCTTTTCATTCTATTTGCTGCGTTCTGTGTTTTATTAGAGACTGTAATTTCCTTGACTTCAAGAATTTATGATGTTTATCTCATCCAAATAAGCCAAAGACATTAACGCTGCAATATCGACCCTTTTTTAAAGCAACAGAGGTCTTTTAGGACAGCAGATTGAGGGTAAAAGAGCAAAGAATCTCTCTGAATGCTATTAATTTATTTATTTTCCTAAAGCATTTAGTTGTTCTGAGGGTTGGTGTGCTGGCAGTCCTGATACGTGAAGATGTTTGTTACAGATTGTTCTCAGCACAGACAGCTCAATTCTCCCTTCTTAATTGCTTGTCCTGGTATTTTCATTCACTTAGGAGAGGTCTTCTTATCACTTTACTTTTTAGATTCACTTTACTGACAACTTTAAATTTGACTACCAGTTCTGATATGTGCAAGCCATTCCTAAAAACCTGTCCTGAGACAATCAGCTTATTTTGTGTGGGCTAAAATGTCACGTGCCAATCATCCATCTAAAGACCAGTGTGAAATTTCAATGCAGCCTAACAACTTTCAGCCTTTCCTGAGCTATCTTCCATCATTTATTTCTATGAAACATTCCTCAGCACTAAGGCACTATCCAGAAGTATTGATTTCATCAGTCACCTCAGTTAAAAATTTAATTTAACAAGTTTGGTAGCATCTTTAGATGGTTTAACCACAGCTGGGTTCTGGTGCAGTAAGGATGTTGCAATGATGATTGTTATCTGGTGACACCACAATGTTAGTTCTGTTCAGATTTGTTCTAGGCCTGGGAGTAAAATTTACAACAGCAATGACATACTTATTTTACTGATAGTTTAGGAATTTTAAATTTTGTTACTCTAACATAAGGAGTTTTGTGGAACGATGTCTTTACATAGAGACACTGATCTACATTTTTCACTTTTCTGGTACAAGAGCACAAACAATTGGGAGTAAAATATCAGAAGTGACCAATATAAATGAGTGTTATTACATAATCCACACTTGAGAATCCAGATTTAGTTTTGCTTTTTTTCCTTGAACCTCAAAGCTTAAATTTCTACAAAACAAGAGTAATGTTCCCCTGGTTTTTTTTCCCTTCTTTTTTTTTTTTTTTTCTTTTTTTTTGGTTGTTTTTTTTTTTGGCTTTTTTTTGGTATTTTAGATTATAATTGTATAACAAAGAACAGGAACAACAAAAATAAAGTGAGCACTACTTGTAGAAATGAGTAAATAATTCATTATTAATAATGTATTAAACTAATAAGGCAAGAAAAATACATAAGAGGAAGTTGATTTAAGAAGGAACCTTAGTTGATTCACTGGGTAATAGGAATTAAAAATAAAATTAAATTCAACTTCTTAACAGAGAAGACCATGTCAAAATCAGTTTGTCAGCAGAATGACATTTTAAAAGAAATAATTAAAATGTATGAAACAGAACCCTCATATTAGGCAAAACCACTGTATAAAAAGTTTAAGCATGTATTAAAATGGCCACATGAAAAATAACTAACAAAGAATAAAAGGTGTATTGCAGAATGCAAAAACTATTTGAATTTAATAGGTATCTTAAAAAAAAACACCAAAGAAAGGTTCTAAACCAAATGATCAGAAAAGAGCAGAAGTTCTAGGTAGTGACTTTTAGGGTAATAATTACTAATGACTTAGAGCAAATAGCCAAAAGCATGCAAACAATAGAGACAACTTCAAGAGATCAGGTGTAGTAAGCTAGGAGAGAATTGGTGAGTCCGTTGACTGCAGTTGTTGAGGACAAGGAGGTGGCAGAAGTTCTAAACTTTTTTTTTGCATTTGTATTTACCCAAGGAGGGACAGAGAAAGGCAGGTGTATTTGGGAAAGCACCTATCCCAGGTAACCATTTTAAATAAATGTGTGGAAAATGGAAGAGGATGTTGTTGAAACAATTGACTAAAACAAATAGAAAGGAGTCAGTGGATATGTGTTTCTCTAATTTTCGGCTTCTAACAAGAGCTAGTAACCAAAGAATGTCCAAAGTCGTGGTTATCACTTCAAAATGTACTAGAAAATATTGTAAATTAGGGACCAGTGAGAAGCCTCAGCATAGGACATGCATTTGTAATTTGGGGGTTTTAGGAACAAGGTAGCTGGCATCTGACCAGGAAAGTAATGCAGAAAGGTTGTCAATCTATTAGAATTTTGATAAAGTGAGTGAGAATTAATCGATAGGGTGTATTTGAACTGTCAAAAAAACCCTTTAGCACAGCTTCTTCTGTAGAAGAAGCTCCTGAAGTAATCAAGTTTTGTCATAGGCAAAGCATTACCAGACTCTGTGCCTAAGAGGAAAAAACCATGAGGAAAAATGGAACATTTCAGCAGAGTCAGAGTTCCCCAAGCGTTTCTGAGGAAATCCATGGAGTTTAAAAAAATTATCTAGAAACAGCAATCAGAAAAAGGAGGCAGTGTTTGCAGATGTCACGAAGGGGTTTGGGACCACTGGCTCTCGAGTGGCACATATCCCCCTGATGTGCAGTGAAATGTGGGCAAACCTCTTCTGCTGCTTCTGAGGTGCCTGGAATGGAAAGCTGCAGAGGCGTGCCAGCACACTGGGGTAGCTGAGGAATTCACTCCCTGGAGCTGTGCCCTTAGTCAGTGGCTCCAAAGGTAACTGGTAGCTCCAGGTGGAGCTTTCATGGTGCCACAGGAGCGTGTCTGCTCTGGGATTCCTGCACTGCACTCAGTGCAGAGCCTTAGAAGAGATAAATGAAAAAGGTGATGCATATTAGCACGAGAAATTTGAATTCATCCTGAGAAAAAAAGGCCGTGGAATAATTATTTGAGAAGTTTCCCACAATGCACAAAGCCAGCAGAAGGAAATAAAATACCAGGTTGTAAAAAGGAATTGAATTGAAAATACATTAAAAAAAGTGCTACAAAACCCCTACACAGATCATGTCACTGTGTTCCTCTAGACAGTCTATTCATTCCATAGAAACACATGGCATAGCAGCAACAATACTGAAAATAACTCTGTGCAAAGTCATCTCAAAAGCCTAGTGCTAATTAATGTAGACAAGCTGTGGTGGGGATGGGAAGTGAAGGAGGCTGCATGAGAACTAAGGAAGTAAACTGTATGTTTTTGTTTGCTGGGCTCAGTAGCAAGGGAGCAGCAAAACAACTGCAGGGCAGCAGGGTCACAGACTGATCAGATCATACACATTTGATAAAATGATACCAGCTTGATGTAAATTGCAGTAACCTGGACTTGTGTAGCATGGTTGAAAGTGAAGGCTCAATACAGTGGCATTTGGGTTTGGTTCTTTGAGGTTGGAGGTTTAGATCATTGCTTGGTTAAGTGAAAACAGCAGCTATATTACAAATTGTTATGTAGAAAAGTATACAAATCTCATACTTGATAGAGTTCCTTTTTGTTCCATGATCAAATTTTCAGCTTGCTGGTCTAAGCCATTGGGCTTACCTATACACCAATTTCCAAATAAACATAAATATTCTATGTATTATTCTGAACAAAATGTAATGTAAGTAGATTTCTATCTGCTTAAATAATATCTTTTGTAGAATATACTTATTTAAGTTTTACATAATTGCTATGAGTACAAATTATAAAGTTGTGATGGGATCAGTGAATTGTAGAATTTTTGAAAATAGTTTTCTTATAGAGTGACTCCGGGATTCTCCCTAACTTACATATTCTTCTTTCTGTGTAACTAGCACTTACTACTTGTTATTCATCCACATGGTTTGAACACTGCGTTTCTGTAGACAGTTAAGAAATTTTCCTAATGACTTGAATGTTCATAAAGCGTGAAAGAAATTCTGAACTTGATTGCAGAAAATAAAATAAGTGAAATAACACTGGTGAGGAAAATAAAATGTAGCTTTTAAAGAATTCCTATGTTTTCAATTCCAAGAATTTCTGGCTAATTTTTCTTTCAGTGGTGGTTATATTAGCCATTCTTTTTATAAATAGTATTACTATAGTTGCCAAAACCCCTAATCCAAGATTCAAACTCCATTGGGCCAGATTCTGTAGAATATATAATAGAGATTATCTTCACAATGGCTACCTGATCTGATTCTGCTCTATTACTAATACCTTGAACCAGGTCCTGAGATTGTAGCAGTGGAAACAGCACCATTAAATCTACCTCAGGAGTATTTTGGTCTATAATTAATAGCTTTCACTTTTTTAAAATATAATTTCGTTTCACTGTAGATAAACAATAATTTTATAATGCTTTAGAGCTTTCCTGAAGTTTCATACTGACATTAGTGAGAGTAATTTTTCTTCCTATTAAGAGGTTAGAATGTTTTCAATATACAAAACTAGTCAAAAATTACCATAACCCCTGAACTTTCTATGTAGAAATGCTTATTTTGCTCTAAAAAATTACTTTGGCAATGCTTAATCTACTTTGAAAGCAGGTTAAAATCAACTTCATAAGGGCAAAATTTCCTGAATGAAATGAGAGTGTTTATACAGGGAGACATTTTTGAATAATGATTGTGTTCTAAAGTGGCCCCCTAGTTAGCTCTGCAACATTTTCTACATACACTCAAGCATGTTCATCCTCACTGATGAAATGGTATCTTTATCATGGAAAGTACTGCCACCACCATCAACATATTTTATGTATGAATCAGGATTTTTCCATATTAGGTAGGACATAGAGGATAAAAAAGCTGCTCTCTTACCCGAAAAGCTGGTGTCTAAGCAAGGTGAATTGCAAAGGGGAAAAGAATCACTTTCTTTGGACATTTTGGTTTGTGTGGCGTGGTTTCTAAACATCCATGTGCACCTATCAACTCCCTTTGACAGGTGCACATAGTTCTGGGCTTGCAGAGTCAGAGGATTTGGATGAGACTTGTCAGTGTCATCCAAAGAAACTAAATATAACTTTGGCCTCATCCCATGCCTGTGCTTCTTTGCCTGGGTTGCCATTGACTCCCTTTGCAGCAGAGATGCCAGGAAGGTCTGAACACGATTTGGTCCCAGCACAAGTCCCTGTGTTTCTGTGCACGTGAAATCTGATGGTTTTTGTCACCTGCTCAGCTTGCTCTGTCCAAGTCAAGTTTGTTTACAAATGAAATTGAAAAGTTTTCAAAAGCCTTTTAACAGTTCAATGTTTAAAAATTGGACCATTAATTTATTTAAAATAATCTACCACAGAGCTGACACTAAGCACAGTTGTAATAGGTTACAGTCATTATCCACATCCCTGAATTAGATTAGAATAAATGACCTAGAGGAGAAAAACATGTGTGTATTTATACCAGGACAAGAAGTGCCTCACAATCCTTTGATTATTTTTCAAAGGAATAAAAAAAGTGCATGTAAATATTTATTGTGTATTTTGATCTAGTTAGGATCATAAAGGCCCAATTCTGTATGCCAGGATTTGTTGCACAACATTTTCTGCTGATGTTTAACATAAATATTTGAAAAGATGTTTTAAGCAAGAAGTCTTCACTGTCTTGAAACAACTTTCAGAAAGAAAAAAAAAGGAGAAATTACACTTTGGTACAGTCAATATGATGGAAGAAGAATATTCTTTCATTTTTTATTTGCTTAGTTATATCTCATTTCTGGAAATTATTTGGGTAGTTTTATCACAGCTGTGATGGACATAATAGTATTCCATTTACATAAACATCAATAACAGCTTTTTTGAATGGGACACTTGATTAATTTTTAAAAATGAGACCTGCCTGCATTTTTGCTTTTAAAATGAGCCTATATGATTTCAAATACAAATCAGGTATAAATTTGTGGGCTGTCTGATCCCTTCATTTATAGCTTTTAAATTCAATTTGTGATTTTCACACACACTTGAAGTAAAAATGCACAGAAATAAAACCAAAGAAATTAGCACCAATAAATTGCATGTACATATTATAGTTCTTGGTCTAAGAAGAAAACATTACAGTGCTGGATTGAATGAATAAACAAGTTATATGTGCACAGCCAAAGAGTTGTTCCTTGGTGAATAGAACAGTTTTGTGGTCAAAAGGAACATTAAAACTATGTGGCTATCTTGCATATCCTGCCACAGTGAGACTCCTGACTTAAATTCAGGGATTTATCCCTGGGACAGGCTACAGCTCTGAATTCTGCACAGATGACAATGACTTTGCCTATGCAAAATTTCTCAGCAGAAATGGAGGATGAGCTGAAAGGCCATCATCTAATAATGCTAAGAAACCTAATGGGAAACCTTTTCTTGTCTAAAAGGTCTAGTAGAGCATTCCCATATTTTCTGTATTTGAAATGCTGAGGTTTGTTTGCTCATACCTCAAGTTTGCCACTTCAGATGATACATCATCTCTGTTAGGTAAATAAATCTTGCAAAAAACCTCCTACACCTGAAATAAAACTTAAACGTGTGCTAATTAAAACATAATTGAGGGAGAGCAAGACTGATGTATTTTTACTCATAATAGCAGGTTCTTTATGATCTTGGATAAACCACTTCTGATGATTCAACTGTTCAGTGGTTATTGCATAACTTCTGAAAGGTATTTTTATCTTACATTCATGGTTTGCATTCTTCTTTGAAATGTATTCCTCTTGCAGCTCCTGCTCAAGGGGGGAAACACAGAGCATTATTGCAGCAATAGAAAGGAAATGGATAGCTCAGAAAGTCAGATTAGAAAGGAATTTATAAATATGCAAAGATAACTTGGCTGTAGCCCAATAAGGCCTATAAATTACATTATTCTAATCAATTTTTAAGTGAAATAAGCATTCTTCTTTTAATTTTAAAGCACAGGTGATAGCTCTTAAATACTATTTGCTTCAATCTGTTTGTGTAACTGTGGTCTTGGACAGAATTAACAGTACCCAGCACTGTACAAAACACTGATTAAAAATTGTGTCTGCCTTTAGGTTTACATAATATCTTTTATCTTAGATGACTCTAGAGCTCTTTCCAGCTACAGTGCAGGAAAAGAATTGAAAAAGTTTAAAAAAATTAGCAAGTTTTATTTGAAAGAAAATTATACTTTTAGTTAGCCTTAAAAATACAGGGTTTCCACTGCTTCTTTTCCTCTAATGGCTGTAAAATCTGCATTTGCCAGTTCTGACTGGAATCCACAGAAGTCTCGTGTATCTTAGCTATCTCAGACTGGTGCTATATTTATTCATTTAGGTCAATTTTGGCAGTGCTTATGTGTGCTGTGCATATACCATCTGTGGAGATTTTTCTTTTTAAATTATGAGATACCATTTTCTGTCTTCTTACCAGTGGAGTATGAAGAAGACTGAAAAACCCAGCAGAAAGATTGCTTCAAACTTCAGAGTAATTTTTAAGATTAGTGTGCTATGCTGGTTTAAAATTCCAAAATGCCTCTTGTCCCATAAATTTAAGTCCTATGACAAAAGTAATTTAGCCACTTAGGGACATGAGTCTCTCTGGGAAGCGTGGAGATGTTTGCAGTTAAAATTTTCAAAGGCACTGAAGTTATTTATTTTTGATAGGCATAATTCTATTCATTATAAATACATGCTGTTCTTCAATGTACAGAACTCCTCACTGTGACAGTTAGGAGCTGGAGAATTGAATGTGTGCCTGATCCTGGGTCTGTGTGCAGCAAATCTTTTCCTCTCTGCGTGCCTCTGCCCAAGGAACTCCTTGGCCTGCAGAGCAGAGGCAATTATACTTGCCTTGGGTCTTTTGCTGTACACAACAACTAATTTTCCACGGTCATTTCCACTGCTTTCATTTTAGAGGGTTTCCTTTCCTTTTTCTTACTTTTTCTTGCCTTGACCCAAGTGGAAAAAAAAAAAGTAAAGAAATGCAACAAATAGGCAGTAAGATAGGGAAGTGCATCTGTTTATCACGTTTGGACAAGCACGCTGTGGGGATCAGTGTTTCTGTTTGTCTGGCAAGCCTGTAAACAGCTTTATTTGTTCATTAACCACTGAGAATCCACATTTCCATGCTAGTAGTCTGATGACTGCTGCTGGGAAGTAGCTGTGGATGTATTTGTTTTAGAAACATAGTATGGCGAGGTCAGAAAAGTGAAAAATTAGGTATTGGGTACCTTTTTGGAGAGGAAGTAGGAGATACAATAAGAATATAATTTTTAACTTCAATACCTAACAAAATGTTGGAAGAACTAAATATGATGTGGATTCACTGAAAACTCAAACTCTTCTGAGGTAATTTGATTTCTTTCTTTGTTAGGATAATGGTTTTATTGATTGAAGAAAATACAGTGGACATGGAGAAGCAAATTTTCAGAACTTGGTTCCTCAATTCTGCCTGAAAATCACAGGCTTGTATGAGTTGCAAGAGTAAATCTGCATTTTTTACATACACATGAACCTATTCCATATGTGTAAAGGGTGTTATTTTATATGACATTTTTACAGGTCACCAGAAATAATGTGGATTAGGAAATAAAAATAAAGGATGCAGAGTAGATCTCCTAAAGAAGTACAGGGATGACAGACTCCTGTTTTTGCAAGTGAGCTGAGTCTTCTGACATTATCTTTTTCACCTTCAGCATCATGGCTGCATTCAGCCTTGGAAAAAGATCCATTATGAAACTGCTTGAATGCAACCTTTCTTTATTCATAAGGAATTTTATAGATGCTGATATTGTGAATTCATCTTTTGTCAGAGTCAAATTCTGTCGCTTTGTGACTTTTTTTAGTTGACTGTTTGGGCTTTAATTTAACATCCATCTCTGCTCAATTGGAATTTAGATGACAATTGAATGGAGCTGCACACAGCTGTGCGTATTGATAGGAACTGAGATCTAAAAAAGTTCTACCTTACAAATGAGATGCAGTAATAACATTTCTTCTGCTCCACTTGAGATAAAGGACTGTGTGCTTTGTACTGTCACGCTTCTTTGTGGCTACTGTAATGAATTAAAAAGGATCCCTTCCACCACTGGAATGTCATGGTCTGTACTCTCACACTCTCTGGCCTGCCTTTAGCCCGTGTCAACCCAGCTTTTTCCCTAACAAATCTGGGACGTGGTGCCAGGGATCACTCCTGAAAGCAGATTGAATATGTTCACATGCTGTGGCCCATGTAGATTGCTTGATATGGCTGAGAAATTTTAATGGTGTGGGTATAAATCATTCCATTCTGCTAGTCTTAAGTGACAAAGAACGGTGATGGGCAAACTTCATTTATGGATAGAAACAAGCCAACGTGTGATTTTGAAAAAGAGAGGTTTTGAAAGGCTTGTGAGAAGCCTTTGATACACTTAAGTGTGTTATCTTGGTAAACTGGGAAAGACTCCCTGAAATCAGAGTGTGTGCTGCTTATGACAAGCAGTATACTTTAGAAATGGAAAATAAAACATTCAGAAAAAGAGTGGGAACATACCTGCCAGGTCCTAATGCCAGCTAATCCCTGCTAGGAGAGAGGAGCATTGGAGAAAACATCATGGCAAAGATAAATCGGATAGGAATTCATAGTGTGATGCTGATGTAATGCTGCAATGCATGTTACCTCATGTAAGAACAAGTAAATTTAATTATTTCAGGCCAAATCCTTCATGAATAATTTAGGCACCTCTGAAGGCCACCAAATGGTGATCCACATGTCTGCTTCTCCCTTGAATCTATAGGGAACCGAGGCACTTATGAGCAATTTAGGAGGAATGGTTCATATCCCTCCTCTGCTCCCCAGGGCTCTGAAAATTTTAAGTCACATTGCAGCTGGCCTTTAGTGTGTTCTGCACTGGTTAAGCCCCAAACTGAAATGTTCATTTCCAGGCTTGTCAGCTGAAAGAAATGTGTGCTGCAGATTTTGTAAGAATGCAACAAAAATGGTGAATTTTGAAAAACAAAGAACAAAAGCAAATAGAGAAAAAAAGAAAACAAGATTGAGGAGAAAAAATTACTGTTGCATAAAAACACATGAGCTATTTTTATAAAAAATAATTAAAGAAAGGAATCAAATAGGAGTTTTACTAAGGATGATACCAAAATTATTAGCTTATAGTGAATTGCAAAGAATTTGAATCTGGTACTACAACATCTATGCAATTAGAGTAAGTTGTTGACAGAGAATTTGGAAATATTCTTAGGGAGTATGCTCTGTGCTGTAAGTTTGACATACATCAGGAGTAATTTGGGAGTTATTTAATAAGCCTTAACACAGTACATAATTATAAGAACTCTTGCAAAATTAAATATTCTGTGGTTCTCTGACTTTAATAGTGATGTCATGTATTATCTTTAGTGTTTTCAGGTAGATAATATGCTTATAATAGTACAGAAAGACAAAGAAGCTGTATTCCCGCTGTGTCTTGTGGAAAAATGGTCTTTTGTGTTTTAATGGTACATTATTGAATATAGCTTAGTACTTTTCTCTGCTGAGTTGTAGTAACTAAAAAGCATTGTTTCAGTAGTAAATAATCAGAACCAGAGATAAATCAAATCTGACATCTCCTGTGCCACTGGGCTGTTTCTGGGGGTGGAACAGAAAATTTTCTGCATTTAGAACAGAAAATCAAGTGCACATAAAAGTATCTTGTGTGCAACAGAACACTGATGACAAAATCCAGAGCTTGATTCAAAAGTCAATCCTTCTTAGTCATGTGCTTGATGTAAAGCACATGTTGATTAAGGTCACTGCTTAAATGAACTGGGAATTGGGTAGTTTTGGGTAGCTGTTCTTACTGAAAAGCTTTTTTTTTTTTTTTTCTTCTTTCTTTTTCCTTCTTTTTTTTTTTTTTCCTTTTCCAGGGGATTAGCTAAGTCTAGGTAGCATATAAGTCTCAGAGCACCCATTAGCACCAGAGAAACATCATTTCAGTGGCTGTCATGATGTGTCAGCATTTGTATCAGGCATCTCACTTGCCATATGAAAATAGTTGCATGTTCCAAACACCAAAAATACCTAAATACCTTTTAGGTATGTATTTTCCAATACTGAAATAAAGCTAAAAGAAGTGGCAATGTGTGTAAGTCAGCCATTTGGTCAAACATTTTTTCAAAAAAATAATGATCTGTTATTGGTCTAGAACATGATGTTCAAATTTGAAAAGTGGCAGTTTTGTACCTAAATGCAAAGGAAAAATCTCTTGCCCCCTTTTCCTGGGGTAGGTGACACTATTTGTCACCTTTACTGCGTTATGGTCAGTGCTATATCCAGCACTGTCAAATTCTGGCATGGTTGGGAATCCTCCTTTCTTGAACTGATTTAAATGAATATAGACATGGAAATGTATGCACTTAATGAAAAGAGAAAGAAAAGCACAATATATGTGGTTACATAGTTTTCTTCATACAATGATTTTTTTTTTTTTCATAATCGTATTTGTTCCAGAAGTAAAGATGTACTCTCAAAGGAAGGAAAGATTTTAATGGCCTGTGGAGATAATTTATTTAGCTAAAATCAAGCCTGTTTCCAGAAAAGTTTCAGTGCAGCAATAAAAACTTTTGCATTTTGGACTACTCTAATTTATTTACAGCCTGGAGACCCAGTGCTCAAAATTTTCTTGTTTCACATGAAATCTGGGTAATTGTACCCATCACTCCAAATGCTGTTGTTTTGTTTTAGAAACGATATTTATATCTTGGATTTTGCAGATGCCAGAAGGAGCATTTCAGCCACACTGAATGCCATATTGTTATTAGGGGCAAATTCTACCCTGGGGCAACTGAGAGGTTGCCATGCAGGAGCTTCTCCTGCCTTGCCTGCCTTGTGACATGCCAGAATTCAACAGGCAGAGTGTGGTCTCATTCTCACCTTACACCTTTAGTGGCCTTCAGGACCCTTCAGACAGGACCCTCCTAAAGCACACAAACACTGACCACCAAAGCCAACAGACTCACTGGCATTAGGGGAGATTTGATCTTATTTAATTAATTGTCTTTATTTTCAAGTACAAAAGTAAGTATGTTCCTTTTTTTTATTATTATTATTATTTTATTTTATTTCTTTTTTTTTACCTCACCAACTATTTGACATAATGCAGAGTCAAAACCCCACATAAATTGTGTAAAATGAAACATGGGCATCTGTAATGCAAGGTGTTTTATCCAAGAGTTCTCTACAGAATATGTAAATTCAAAGAACAAAATCTCTTCACTTTCCTTGAAAGAAAAGGAAAAAAGTTCNTGTTCCAAACACCAAAAATACCTAAATACCTTTTAGGTATGTATTTTCCAATACTGAAATAAAGCTAAAAGAAGTGGCAATGTGTGTAAGTCAGCCATTTGGTCAAACATTTTTTCAAAAAAATAATGATCTGTTATTGGTCTAGAACATGATGTTCAAATTTGAAAAGTGGCAGTTTTGTACCTAAATGCAAAGGAAAAATCTCTTGCCCCCTTTTCCTGGGGTAGGTGACACTATTTGTCACCTTTACTGCGTTATGGTCAGTGCTATATCCAGCACTGTCAAATTCTGGCATGGTTGGGAATCCTCCTTTCTTGAACTGATTTAAATGAATATAGACATGGAAATGTATGCACTTAATGAAAAGAGAAAGAAAAGCACAATATATGTGGTTACATAGTTTTCTTCATACAATGATTTTTTTTTTTTTCATAATCGTATTTGTTCCAGAAGTAAAGATGTACTCTCAAAGGAAGGAAAGATTTTAATGGCCTGTGGAGATAATTTATTTAGCTAAAATCAAGCCTGTTTCCAGAAAAGTTTCAGTGCAGCAATAAAAACTTTTGCATTTTGGACTACTCTAATTTATTTACAGCCTGGAGACCCAGTGCTCAAAATTTTCTTGTTTCACATGAAATCTGGGTAATTGTACCCATCACTCCAAATGCTGTTGTTTTGTTTTAGAAACGATATTTATATCTTGGATTTTGCAGATGCCAGAAGGAGCATTTCAGCCACACTGAATGCCATATTGTTATTAGGGGCAAATTCTACCCTGGGGCAACTGAGAGGTTGCCATGCAGGAGCTTCTCCTGCCTTGCCTGCCTTGTGACATGCCAGAATTCAACAGGCAGAGTGTGGTCTCATTCTCACCTTACACCTTTAGTGGCCTTCAGGACCCTTCAGACAGGACCCTCCTAAAGCACACAAACACTGACCACCAAAGCCAACAGACTCACTGGCATTAGGGGAGATTTGATCTTATTTAATTAATTGTCTTTATTTTCAAGTACAAAAGTAAGTATGTTCCTTTTTTTTATTATTATTATTATTTTATTTTATTTCTTTTTTTTTACCTCACCAACTATTTGACATAATGCAGAGTCAAAACCCCACATAAATTGTGTAAAATGAAACATGGGCATCTGTAATGCAAGGTGTTTTATCCAAGAGTTCTCTACAGAATATGTAAATTCAAAGAACAAAATCTCTTCACTTTCCTTGAAAGAAAAGGAAAAAAGTTCCACTTTAATTCATAAGGAAAATATATATGAGTAAAATGCTATTTTTATATTTGTGTATCAAAGTTTATTGGCCTGGATAAGACAGTCTCTTTTTATAATGCCACTAATGGAATATTCATAAAATATTATAAGCAATGCTTTCACAAACTTCTTTAAGTAATAGATCATTTTTTAAAAGACAAAAAGGACTTTATGGGTTGCAAAATATACTGAATTGACACTTGCAGTGACTGGAATGCTTTTTTATCCACAGAACATGGGTGGCAGCAGAGTAATCCCCATCCTACATCCCCCAGCCCCAGCCCCAGCCGTGTGTCTCACCCTTTACCTGGATGCACCACTACGAAGGGTGAGGGAGCTATGGTAGTTTACTCTGCATTCCCATTTCCTCTTTCCAAAAAAACGTAGTTGCTGATATCTGAACTTGAGCTCCAGGCTAAGTGGAACAGCCAGGTTATTTCTGACAGAATACATTCTACCACCGCTTAGGTCTTGGTCTGCATTTGCTTGGGCTGGGTTAGAGCAGGAACACTGAACTTGCAGTCTGCTTGGTTGGTTGGTTGGTCACTAAAATTATCATTTCCTGGCTCTGGACTTAGTGAGGAGCCATGTTTCATATGCTACAGTTAACATGTAGACTGTAAGGCAAACCATCAAAACACAAAGCGCAGTTAAATTTAACAATGCAAATTTAAATCCAACCTTGCCGTAATGCATATGAGGTAGTTAACTCCTTTTTAAATTATTGCTCACTGCAAGTGGAGCCACCAGAATAGTTGGGCTGTTTCTGGGTGAAATGCAGGAAGTCACAGCATCCTGTGTTCCTGCATCATTTTGCTGTGCTGTGTGGGGAAGGCTTGGTGAGGCACACAGTTTGTACAGGGGACCCACCAGAGAAGACAGCGAGCTGAGTGCTCGCACAAAAGCCCGTATGTGAAGACAAATATTGCTTGGATATTGTCTGAACTTAATGTAGATCTGAACAAGATAAGAGTTTACACAGTGGCTTTACCCCTGTAATGCTGTTGCAGAGGTTTTCTGATTTAAAAGAAAGGGGTTTAAGTAATCTTTCCCCTAAGTGTAGGGGGATCAGGAGTATATCTGAAACAGCAACAGCATGCCTGGTATTTGATATTCTTTGGAAATGTTATCATCCAGCTATTCCTTTGGATCTTGAGGCCGTTGGCACTTCTGGGGGGGCTCAGCAGTTGTTCTGTTAAGAGCAAAAGTAATGCTGCAGGGGCTTATGGAGCTCTTAAATATAGTCCAGAGGGAAAATGATAACAGTTATAAAGGTATAGGATATGTTTCCTTTTGCTACTTGGGTTGCCAGCTGTGGAGGGAGGCACTGGGCCCTTCCTCTGTCCCCTTTAGATTAGCTACCACTGCTAAGCAGGAGCAAAACTTGATTTGGAGAGTTTGAAGGTGTTCCAAGCACAGGCAATCCGTTCTAGGCTTTTCCATAAGAGCAAATGCCCCTGCCTGTTCTCACAGTTATAAAGTAGTAATCTGACATTGAGTTTGGATGCAACAGGATGATTTGCAACAGGGTGAAAGGAAGATTCATTAAAGAGACAAGAGCTTTACATTATTTTCTGTTCATTTCTGATCCATGAGCTAGGAGTAATTATTGCATACTTTAATTTCTCTTTCCTGTTTATTATGTTAGTATTTTTCATTTATTTTTGTCTTCAACTACTACTATGTCTTTACATGTCTTCTCTAATCAGTCTACACAGAATTACCTCACTGTGGATGGGAGGCTTGTTAGGGTGTATTGAGCGACAAATNACATAAATTATATGCTTTAAGTACTCTTACTGTAACGCTCAAAATCTTTGCTGTTCCGGGAAGGATCAATACAGCACAAGTCCTGTACCCTAAGAATTTTAATTGTAATGCTTGTGAATCTTTAATCATCTTATTCACCTCAAATAATATTAGAATATATGTACAGTTAGTATAATTACATTATCAGAATTATGAAACTGCTTATTATTAAAGCCTTTTTTCTGACTACCCATACTCACACAGACTTGGAGCTTTCCTGTGTACTAGTTTGAGAGTTCAGAACAGGTGATAAAATGAGGATGAAAGAGAGAGCTGTGACCTCAGAGGAGATATTAGGCACCAGAAATTATGGTGTTCTTGTTCCAGCTCTTACACTGACTGTGATACTTCCATTTCTATAGCACTTGCCATCTCTGGATCTCAAAGTGGATTATAAAGAATAGTGATTTAAACCTTCCTGCACCTCTAGGAGATAGGTAAGCAATATTATTCCCATTTTACAGATGGAGAAATTGTGATACAGAGAGGCTTAGTGTTGGTTTTTTAAAAGTTTATTTATGAACATACATGCATGCACACACACAGAACCAGAACCAGATGTCAGAACTTTCATTGCTCTCTTTTTTAAGTTGAGTCCATCCTCCTTTCCATTTAACCTCTCTGATTTATATTCCCCATCTGTAAAAAGACGGAAACTGGTATAGATATGGAGAGATTTGCTTGCACATAAATTTCTGTGCAGAACCAGAAAAAAGGCCAAACAAACACAGAGCACAAAAGCTGCCTTTAAGGTCCAATGCATTTTATGTGTTGGAAGAGGATATTTTAAGATTTG
The DNA here is from genome assembly GCA_013397075.1 of Rhabdornis inornatus. NCBI lineage: Eukaryota > Metazoa > Chordata > Aves > Passeriformes > Rhabdornithidae > Rhabdornis > Rhabdornis inornatus. The sequence goes on along the minus strand of VWZS01000308.1, from coordinate 174,579 downwards.
GTACAATTTTTGTAGGTGGGGAGAATTGCAGTAGTTCTGCAACTTAATGTGTAATATTTAGTTATTGCTATAAAAGGGCTTGATTGTTTTCTAAAATAAGCATGTTAACTGGAGATTAAAAATTTCAAAAGGCATCAATTTACATGGCAAAAGGTCAGACACAGCCAGTAACTCAATCTCTGTGTTATCTGAAAGATGGTGCCACATCAGCACCACCAAGGCACTGTGTCAGACAGGACTGGGGCAGTGGTGCTGCATAAATGCAGCAATTGCCCCCAGCTGCATCTCTGTTTATCTTTCTCCTAGCAAAGCCCTACTGTGTCTGTAGTGCAGCACGAGTTCCTCAGTGGCAGACACCAATTTAGACAACTGTGCCTAAATATTTACAAGAGAACTGAAATTATGACTGAGCTTTGGGAAAAAAAGTTTTAAAGATCCAATATAAGTCTTGTCATTTTTACTGCTATTATTGGAATGATTCTTTCTTGCAATATTAAAAAAGATACTTTAAAAGATATTTAGATACTGGATTAATCTGATAATATACTGCATCAAAACCTCACGAAGGTTCTGATCTCATTATTCTTAAAAACATTGTTTAAAAAATATCTTGCAGAAGCTTTTAAAAATTCTTTCTAATTCTGCTACTAATTTGCTACAGAAATGAAACATTGAAAAACTCATCTATTAGATGTTTTAATTTTAACAACACATCTGGCAACTTTCTGTATGTTGAACAGATAGCTTGTACAGAAATGTTTTTCACATTTTTTTGTGTGCATCCTGTAGCATAGGCAGGCTAGATTAGACAAAGATACAACACCCACAGTAACACTTTCCTGTGAGTAATCTAACTTCCGTGTGACAGAGTTCCCCGATTTCATACCTTTACTAGTGAATATATATAGGAAATAAGTATTATTTAATGTATATATTCATGTTAAATGGAATGGAGACTGGATGTGTTTATGTGTCACCACACAAGCATCAACCTGTACATGATTCAAAGATTCATTCAAAAGTTAAGATTCCTTTTTGTTTCAGTTGTAAAACTTCATGCAGAGAAGCAGACTGAATTTCAGGTAGGGATTTAGTTGATTTGGAGCTAAGGTGACACCTGATTTTATCACTGCAAGCTTTACCAGATAATAATGGTACTGATGCTAATTATAATACTTGAGCAAGTGAGTTAGTTCATTGTTTTAATCTGGGACTGAGATCAGAATTTAACCTGGGGTCTTCCTGAATGCTAGTACAAATAATTTTTTACTCTTGCTCCCAATTACAGTTAAATTAGCAGGTGTCTTGAGGTAATATAGCTGCTGCAGCTGGTGGATTGGGATATGGCTTTGCTAATGCATTGACCTTCTTCATCTGTGTAACATGAGTTAATTTTCAGCCTGACAGTAAATGCTGAAATTTGAATTGTAGCACTAATGCACCATTTTTTCATCTGTCAAACCAGACTGAAGGGTCATTTAGTGATGAGGGTAATGGTTCACTTTGAAAGAGAAGGAAAACCAGCTTCTGAATTCTAGGGGGAATTCTAGATCTTGCTTCAAAAATGAAGCTGAACTAAGGAAAAATTAGCCTGTGAAATTCCACTAATACTTCACCTATAAGTCTGAATAATTGCCTTATCCTTTTACTGATTCTGTACAGGCACATTGGAATATTTGCTGTGACAAGTTAGACAGAATAATAAAACAGCCTATGAAATTTGGTATTCAGGCTATCCAGCCTCAAAAAGAGGCTTTCTCTGAAAAGTGAATCAACGTTAAACTGTTTGCCATAATGGGAATTTCCAGCATCAGTTTGTGACAAGTTTTAATTGTTTCTCTACACCCTAAGAAATCCTAAACCTAAGAACTGTTGGAGACTGATTTTTTTTTATTTTTGTTCCTCTCAGAAGTGTCTTTCTTTCTTTCCTGCAGCACGGAAAAGGATATGCTAGTCACTTCTACAGGACTTACCTGAAGCAGCATGATTTGCACAAAAGAAAGTCGACCAACAAAAAGCATCAGCTTTCAACTTCATTATCTTGGCCATCCAGTTCTGTGTAACTGAAGGATTTGTGTGCTGTTGGAGACATCCTGGCCAACAATAGGACCTAATTGCTCTCAGCAGGCCTGAGAAATGAGTTGAAATGTGTAGAACTGTAGAAACTTCAGAGGCAACTGATCTTGCCTCTCTGATCAGTGTGTGCCTGTTTACAGCACTATATATCTTTCTCTCTCCAAAATGTCACTGAGCCCTTTAGATGTTTATATTCACCACAAAAAGCCAATCGTACAGATAAAAGAGATGTGCATTATAAATGCAATATCACTGTTTTAAACTTGACTGTTTTATATTATTTTTGTGTGATCAAGTGTTCCCCAAACTATTCCAACTTTACAAGAGAGATTGTGATCATGTTCTTTTCACCTGTGGGTCATAAAAATGTTGTTAATCTGGAGACCCACAAAATTATCAAAGACATTTCTGTAGTTTATACACCGTGTTGCAAAGTGTNGTACAACTTAGTTGATTTTTAAATGGATTCATGCAGTCTACACCATACACTAAAGTGAGAAGATAATTCAGGGTTCCTAAGCTATCCTTGCTAAAAACAAAAATAAAATAAACCTTTAATAGTACTTCCCCAAAATTCGCATTTTGGTCGATCCTGTTTTTCTTGTTAAAAAAAAAAAAGGCTGTAAGCAACAACATTTTGTCTAAAAAGCTGTAAGGAATTTTCAATGCCAAAGATGCAGCTGTCGATATTACCCGAATGAGCGCTATGTACTATCAGAGGTATAGATCACTCTCCATTATTTTGGTTATGTTTCTGTGGTTTTTAATTTGGAATCACAAAATCTTTTCTAAGGCTCTATAAATTCACCTGTATATGTTGTTAAAAAGAACACTGGGTGTCTGTACATTTTGCAATGTAAGATATAATGTAAGTGAAGTATTTTAAGAAAATCATCCCAAGCTCATAAATATGTATACATACATACATAAATACATACACACCCACACAAACACCCACACATCTCTCTTTAACATAGTTTTGTGAAACGATACAAATATATTGCCTAAAAATATTTCTCTTGTGGCTAGGAATAGTTGTTGATAGAATTCAAATTACAAAGGCAAAATGTATGCCAGACTCTTTTATCACAAAGGAGATTTCCAATTAGGAACATGGCACATTCTCAGCTGACCCCTGTCCCATTGGAGTTAAAATGGTGTTGGCCACCATCTTTGTCGGGAAAAGGATTAAACTCTTGCATATAATCTTTATGTTCTGTAATAATTCTGTGGTCTGAAACAGTATCTTAGAGCGTTTCTTTTCTATGAAATATTTGAAAAAGTAAAATTTCAAAGGTAAAGTTTAAAACTACTTTCATGTCCATGGAGTTTAAGTACCATTTACTAAATGTAAAAATCTAGTAAAATTTTTTTCTTTTTTTTTTTGGTGCTGTGATTTTTTTCCCCCCACTGTACCTTAATACGTCAAATAACAAAAGCAAATGAGAGCACACCTTGTTGTCAGCCAACACCTAGCCAAATTCAAACCAATTCCTAATGAATATTCAATATTAAGTAAAACAAGAGAAAATGTTTCATTGACTGCATTTGGATCATGCCATTACATAGGAATTTTGTTGTCCCCACCAATGCTGCCACGGGATGAATGTGTGAGAGGTCACTGCTATGTCATAATAGAATTTGAGTTTCTTATTTTCGTTTGTTGGTTCTGGGTTTTTTTGTTCTTTGTTTCTATTAGATAGGAGTATATAAATCACCTGTACGAAAACCATCCTGCTCTGGATCCAAAAATACACAGGGAATCCAACATTCCTGATCAAATTCCACAAGTTCTTTGTACACCTAGTGGACTAGGCCCTGAAGTTGTTAATTTAATATTCCAAACAAACAAAAAAAAAATGCTCATTAAACACTTTAATGCACACATCTAGCAGGTTTGTGTAACGACAAATTGTTTCATGAGATCCTTTTAAAAATGTGTGTTATACAAAACCCAATCCAAAAATCCCCCAAACAACTTCAATAGCTATTGATTTGAGCAAATACAACAGTGAAATGTTCCTCCTGCTGTAGGTACTTTTAGTTGCCTGCAGGATTCATTAATTTTATGAAGAAAAGCAATGGAATTTGTGACAAATATTTCATTTAAAGGAGATCGTTAGATTCTTGTTTCTGCTTTTAAAGCAAGAAAGTCCTTGCCATTCTAAAACCTGTTTCCAAGTAACTTTTTAATACAGACATATGTTGTAATTTATGGTTGTTTTCAGTCTTTGGGAGGAAAAGGAAATGATTTTACTTTCTATTCCATGAACAACCAAAGTGTTTCTATTTAATGAAACTCTCTTCACATTTTGCATGCCATTTTTTTCTGTAAAAACTATTAACCATGTCATGTCATTCATTTCCAAAACTGAACTCTTTCCATCAAGTGTGATATACATACAGATTTACTAATCTTCTTTATTTGTATTAAATGTTAAATACCATTGGCATTGGTCCAAATATACACAGAAATCCTGAGTTCACTGGGAGAGTCCTAGAGGGAGTCATGGTAGGATGCAGAACTGCAAAGGGAAAGGAAGAATTGAACAGCCTGAGCTCTTGAGATAAAGCTGTAGCTTTTGCTGATTTCCCTTGCTCACTGTGAGTTTTGGTGCACTAACACTTGCTGGCACAAGCCTTGGGACACATTAAAACCCAGTACATAGCTGCTGTCCCAAGAGAAGGGCAATTTGGGCAGTTCAGAGGCTCAGTTTGTCCTGTTTCTTTATTCTAGTGGGCAACTGGCCACCTCCCATTGAAATCGCCTTGTTCAGCATCCCCCACGTATTCCATCATGCTGCTGGGTGCCTGCCTGCAGGGACAGCTCTGGAAATGCCTTCAGGCATCAGCTCCTGTGTGTGCCTCTTCCTTTGAGCACAGGTGATGCCAATATTGAAGGGCTCTCTTTGCATTTTGGACCCAAGAGCGAGCTGAGAGTAATCGGGAAATATTTAGGTTGGATATTAAGGGGAAAGATTGATACCCATAAAACTGAGATAAGGAAGGTTTTGGAATCTCCTTCACTGCAGGTTTTCAAGGACAGTTCAAAAAACACCTGTAAGGGGTGATATAAGTGTACTTAAACTTGACTCAGTGGAAAAGCACAGAGAAGGCTCTCAGTCCTGTTGTTCTGTAATATTCCTAGCGGGGCATGCTAAGCTTTGGAGGAGTTAATCTCTGCACAGCTGTAGGGATAAGAATGCTCTATCCTTCAATTAGTTCTTTGAAGCAATATCTAATGTTTAAATTTACAATTTATGAGCATAATAGAACAAGCTGCCTGTGAGAATAAATGTCTTTGGAGTAAATTAGAGTTCAAGCAGAGAAGACAGGGTCTTATAAAAGATAACAATATAGAATCGATCTGTGAATTATTTTTTTTTTTCAATTCCTGATTTGGATATGTAGCAATAGATTTCTAAGCAGATTGCCTATAAATTTTTTTCAAAACCAGACTAGTTTCTTCCAGACGGATTCTTCCAAAACTTAGAAATACTAAAACATTTCACTACTTGAAATAAAATTCTAATTTTTTACAACAATTTTTTGCTAACATGCCTATTGAGGGAAGGTATTTCCATGAACATATTCTTAAATTACTGGAACAAGGTGTAGTAATTTTTCATTAGTGTTGTTGCAAAATTAGGTGAAATGAAAATACACAGATAAATACAATTTGTAAAGATTCCTGCATTATAGCTTCTATATAGTTGTGGGGGAGATACATGTGTGTGTGTGCGTGTGTGTGTGTGTATAACTATAGTGCAAATTCTGGGAAGTTGCCACGGGATTTTTTCTTACAGCTCCTATCAGTAAATGTAAACAAAAGGGTAGAAACACATGTTAAGGTACTACAAAACTAGTCTTGTTCCTTAGTGTAAAATGGAGTTTTGGATTCAATAACTAAATTCAGCCCCTTCTTCATGTGTTCTACCCATAACCAAGCACACTCATTTTATTTCTTTTTTTACTTCCAGAATGCTACCTGCCCATAGAATGGATTTTTTTTCATTCTTTTTTAAAGTAGTATCATTCCTCAGGGTAAAGGGTGGATAAATAGATAGTCTTCCTAGGCTGATAAATTGCAATTGCAATTTTGCAAGGCTGTTAAATATTTGTATGTCTTACCTGGAGAAAGCTGATCATATCCTGCCACTGTTCCACGTTCCAGTCTTGAGGTTTATGTCATTTGGACTTGTAAATTAAAACCTATACGAAGGTGTAGGGGCCAAAATAAGCATCTTTGATATACATTTATTTACTGAAATTTGATTGCAAAAAATTGGCATCAGATGTCTGTCTATAAAGGGTAAAAACTTGTTTATTCTATTCTATTTGCAGTAATGTAAAAGCCAGTAGAACTTTATTATAATATTGTGCTGTGACAAATTCTTAAACTGTGAGTCAAATACTTTGCACTGATCCCTACAATCAGAGATCAAATTCTCCTTAAAGAGCTCCTTCATTTTATTTTGTCTCTAAGAAATGGATACATATATATATAAACAAATATACACAGCCATTACAATCCATTGTTGAGCATCTGTGTTTTTGTAGATATCCTCATATGTAAGAAATAAGCAAGAACTAACCTGGACAGATTTCTTGAACTGAAATTGTTTTTGAATTTGAATTTGTTAATAAAGTTCATGATATTGACAGACATCAAGAAAAATGAAATCTCTGTGGGTGTAGCTCTCCAGAAGGCAAACGCTTCACTTAGGAAGCATCCTGCCAAAAAAACTGTATAAATGCAACTGCTGGAAATCTTGCTGAGTCAAGATGAAAGATGCTGTGCTAAAGCTTTCTTGTTCACTGTGTCAGCACTGATTAAAGTGTCCTCTGGATGGTAACCACTTTAGGCAAGCAGAAGATATCAAAAACTGCAAACAGGATGCAGACAATATTTACCATTCCTGTGGAAGACTTAGACAAATAGGTAAATATATACTGAAATACTGGTCTCTATCATACAATATGGAAAAAAACAGTTAAGTCAAACATTTGAGAAAAGAGAATGCTTTCAAATACACACACTTCAAAGATTAAAGTTCATCTGATGCCCAATTTAGAAGCATATTTTGGGTAGTCTCATCTTTGATTTGCACTAACCCTGGAGATCAATGTATTGTATGACAAAGCCTTACCACTACATGATAAATGGAATGTAACCATACCAATCTTAAGTTTCAGAAGTCTTGGATCCAAACCTTCGGGTTGCAAAGCTGAGCTGTATTTTATATGCATCAGAGCCTAATTCCATTACAGGCAGTGGCCCAAGTTGCAGTGATCTGAAGGAGAGCAAAAGGAAGTTTTTGTTTTTTTCTTTATGCATTTTTAAGCAAGAGCAGCCTGCAATAAAATTATTTGACATCAGAAAAGGGAAACTTCACTGGCTTTGCTTTTAAAAAAATGCACAATCCAGTTTGGAAATTTGAAAGTTTGGACATGGCTATGTGTCAGTGTAAAACAGACATTTCTGATAATTTTAGCTCAAAGCAAAGTAACACAAGATATTAAGTGATATAAACGTTTAGGTTTTCTATTAAGATAGAGACAGGAATGCAGTCCTGAAAAGACAGATTCATGTTTTTATTCTGCCGAAGTTCAGACAACTAAAAATTCATTGGAACAGAATATTCTTACGCTGCCCTAGCTGTTGGATGAAAATGTGACCAAAACAAGCAAAGAAAATATCAACCTCAACCATATGGATGTTTCAGAACGTTTTGCTCTGGGAGGTAACAGACAGATCCTAAGAACATTATCTCCTTTCAGACTTGGCTGGAAGATGTTTTCCATCATCTTTTTTGGTCTAACATATTGGAGTGTAAAAGCAGTCCTCTGAATGGTTTGCACATTCACCTCAGTGAAGGTATTCCCATTTATTGAGAATAACCTGGAAAAAAAGACCAAGATGAAGCCTGATGTCAAAATTGCCTAGTAATTCCATCCCCATCACTACAGCTTTTTTCTAACCAGGTATCAGAATGATTTAGGGCTGAAACGTTATGGGATGCTGATGGAAAAGCAGTGGTGTGGCACTCTTCCTATGTGAAGAGGGGAAAAAAAAGAGAGAAAGAACGTTCTCTGCTCTTCCTAGTCTCACAGACAACATTAATTGGTACTTAAATAGTGTTTTGTTCAGGAACATAAATATCATGAAAGGAGAAAGATTTCACCATGAGAGCAATGTATTTGTTGTGGCTTGTGCTATATTAACAAAAAAAAGCAAACAACAAAAGCAAGGATGCAAACAAACATTCTCCTGCTGAGACCCCTGAAGATGAGGCTAAATGATGCCCTTGGAGCTCACAGCCATTCAGTTTTTGACAGAGGCTCTGCTTGATTTATATTCTGGCTTTCCACAAAGAAAGAGAAGAGAGACAGTGTGCTGGAAGTTAAAGAGAGGTAATTAGTATAATCTAGGGGGAAAATACAATATACCTTGTAATAATATCATTAAACCTCACTGAGCTGCTTGAAATGATCTGTTAAAAATTAAACAAACAAGCAAACAAAACCCCCAAAACAAGAAATAAATCTGCGTGTTGGCACTCCAGGTACACATTTACATTCCATCCACCACAGCTAAGTTGAAATAAAATGGCTGAGGTATAAATGTGAGGTATCATATTTTTCTTACACCTGTTTCCAGGGGATGGGAAGGGGTGCATTCCTGGCATCCAGCACCTCCTTGGGGCCAGGAACATTTTGGAACGTTCCTTATCCTATTGTGAAAATTTAAGAATTTACAGACTTCCTTCCAGATGTATTATTGTCTATTCTGCTTCAAATGCTACTTTTTAAAGGATGATACCTCACTGTGCTTTTGACCACTTATGTCAGCTATTTTGAGGGCTTCCTTTCATTATGAATAGTTAAGTAATAGAGTTACCAGTCTAACTTAAATTTTCCTTTTTAATTATAGATGGAGTTCAAGTAGCCCTTACCGTATAGAAACTGTGATCAAGGCTCCTGGGTTTAATTTTGCTACTTTGATTCCTGTTGTCACTTCTTGTGCTGCAACACAGGGAATTAATTTAATTTTATTATTAAAGAAATAAAATTTTGTTCTATTTAGTAAGCCTGATCTAAGAAGTACCCCTTAATTAGGAAAAGACTGAGACAAAATCAAGTAGCTTACTGTTTTTCTTTTTTATATAAATAATTTTCAGACCTACCACTGCTCATAAAGGACATGAAATGCTGTAAAAGAAAATATTTGAATTCTGCACACTGATTCACTGGACCTGGGAAATTGCTTTCCTGTTTCCTTTCTATCTGGAGTAAACTGGAAGCTACTATTTGGAAACTTTTTAGGTGTTTAATTCTTCATTCACAGATTCAAATATACTGCTTTACTGAACATGTTGCTAATATTCGCAGGTCTAAAGCTTCAAGGGAAAAAGAAAAACAAACTCAAAAAATCTTTTGTTCTCACCCCAAATATAACTGTCAGCCCTGGAAAATAGATGGAAATTGAAAAAAATATTTATTTTAAATATGGATATTTTTATTGATAGATTTTTTAAGACAGATTGTTAAAGATAGATCGACGCCTGTTCTGTGTGCTTTATATCCTTTATTAGTAACCAGAATATATTCCAGTGTTGTGACAGATTCCTGCATCACTATCCTTGTTTTCCTGAGGTATAACTGAGAAGCCTCATACTGCAGAGGTGGCAACAGAAGCTAGTTCCTAAATCAAAATAATGAGAGAAAAAACCACCACAAGAGTCATTATGCAATATAATAATGTAAAATCACATGAATGCCACCATACTGAGCTCTCCCCACATCCAGGTTAACGAGCTAACCAGCAGTCTAGAGAGCAATATGCAATTTGGTGCCCTTGGTCTCTCTGTCAAAAGAATATATAATTATTCTTTTCAAAATGGGACAGCTTCAAAGAGAAAAATGAAGAGCTCTTCATCTTTCCACTCAGAGCCTAAATCCTTTTGGATTTGATGATTAGGGAGGGTTGGGAAAAGGAAATTGAGTTTAGATCCCATCATATTAAAGAAGCATTTGTCCTCAGCAGCCAAGATTATGAGCAAATACTGTGATCATATGGCATAAAAAGGGCCTCTATCAGCATTTCTTTGTCTGGTAGTTCTCTGCTCAATACATGTTTTCTGCAAACACCTAGAAATAGGATCCTGTTTTGTTAAGATGTTTGTAAAGATGTTAAAGACTAGATACCTAAGATTTCCTGGGCAAATGGTATGACTTCTGGAATATTTTATCAGGATGTGAGAAATCTGCATTCAGTTCTTTCCAGCTCAGGTAATTTCTGCATCCACACCCAGCATAGAAGAATTTCTAAACAACAAGTTGGAGGATTATCTCCTTTTCTTCTGTTGCAGTCTGCAAGAGCTTTTAAGCATCTCTTGGTTCAGGAACTAGGCACACTTGCCATCCCCCATGGCTTACCATTGATTAAATACAGACTCATTTGCTTGCTCCCCAGGGAGTGTTTAGTACTGTGCAAAAAGTTCTGCTCAGTAGGTATTTGTGGACGACACAGCTGTAGAACAGAGAGCTTTCTCTTCTTCCAAAGGGAGAGATCAAGAACAAACCACCCCTGACATGCTGGTCATGTAGATTAATGTCTTGTAAAATATTTGGACATAACCATGGCAAGGGAAGTCTAAAAATCCTGCACTAAGAGAATATATTGCTGGAGCGACTTACCTGGTATTTACTTGGCAAATGTCAAAAATTTCAGAGATTCTGGACAATTAAATAAATTTTCTGTAAGGTCTTTCCTGAGACATCCTGTTGATGACAACAAAAGTACTGTACCATTTGAGTTCTTTCTCTGCAACAAGTGCCTGCACACTTTGCATCATAAACTGCAAAGATGCAGAGAAGACATAAAGTAAGAATGTGGCTCACAGACCTGCTGGTAGAAAAAGAGGATTTGCCCACCCTTCAGATTCCCATGGACTACTTTGATGGCCTCAGACTTCCCAAGGCTGCCTCTCACCAGGCCTGATGGTGACCTCTGCTGTGGGCCAGGATTTCAGCCCTTCCTTGGCCCAGTCCTGTTCCATGCCCAGGTGTTTTTCCACCACCAAGCGTGGTGGAAAAAGAATATTTCATTTTAAGATGCAGCTTTGCTTTGATAGCTTTGATATAATGTGGTTGTGAAATACTAGAGTATTTAGATTGCAAAACACTATTTGTTTCAAATAAATCAAACAAGAACTTTTCCTGTGCATATGGTTGTCACTAATATTGCTTGAGGTCTTCATTTTATTTACTTGGTCCTGGCTTGGTCTTACAAAGGAAAACCTTGCAGACATATAACAGAACTCTGTCTCCCTCTTTCCCCAGTTTCATCCTCTTCTGAGACATTTAAATTGGCCTGACCAAGTACTTTGAACAAGTAAGATAATGAGAGACATATGAAAAGAAATTTCATTTGAAGAATTTTGTGCACTTGCTGACATGCAGGTAAAATTCTACTTCAGTTTCATCTAGATAAACCAAGGAGCATAAATGTAGATTCTTAGCCTACTGCACGCCAACATCTTGCCCTGACAGGTCCATTGTAAAGAGGGCAAACTGTCACATTAATCAAAACACCAAATGTCTATGTAGAACTATAATTTTATAGTTGAATGAATAAACATAAATAATCAGTGAATGCAAACTGAATTAAAAAGTGAGATATGGGGTTGTCCCTCTCAAAGTCATAGCACAGAGCTCACAACTTAGGGAAGAACAAATGAGCTAATATAAAAAGGTATCTGAATTAATCACTCTGCGTTTTTGAGATAGGCTGATTATACCAGAAGTTTGTCAATTTGTCATCAGCAAACCAGGCCACACTAGATTATATTATTCAGATTATATTATTAGAGGTAGAGAGCTCTCTCTGCTCCCGTCCTATTCCCAGGATTTGTGTTCCCTTAGGGCTTTCAAAGAAGAAAGAAGGGAACAACAGACACTGCTCTGTCTTGATGCTGGTGAGAATAACTCTCTGGACTGATCTTGCATTTTAACACCCTGTTGTATTCCCCCTGCACTTTTTCAACACACAGGAGCTAAATTGGGAGAAAATCTCTTTCTTAAAAGATCAAAACCTTAGTAGGCTTTGAACCCTTAAATAATATGGAAGATCACAAGAAGCCCATTCAAGTCAGAAGGACCTGCTTATCACCTTGAATTATATCAGTGCCATCCTTCTCTTTATTGCCCTGAGAATGGGCAGAATCAAAGACAAAATAGCATAAAAAATGACACCCTGTGGCCTGCTGATTTCTGGCTGCCATTTGAATGTTAAATCACCGGCAGCTGTCATGATCAGATATGTCCATGCTGGGGGGGATAAACATACACAGACGAAAATTAGGGCTCGCTTCCTTAGGGGAAGAAGGCAAAACAAAGTAGAACTGGAGTGGTATGGACAGTATAGGTGGTGAATGAATAACTAACAGTGTTGATTGAGGAATATGGGGCAAGTTCTGTGTACATATCTGGGTACTTCTGTCTGCATTGGTATAGTGGATTTCCCCTCAAAGCTGAATGGAAAGCGCTTTTAAACATTTAAAAAATACTTTAAACAGGCATTTTTATTAGGTTTGTTTATGTGTGCTTATGTCATATAATAGCTACAACAATAAGCCAAAGTTTGGAGTTTCAAAAGGCTGCAGCTAACTCTCCTGTTTGGGAGATAACACCATCCACTTCTTTGCACAGTGTGCTCACTTTGCTGGGATTTCAGCTTCGAGCCTCCCTTTGGTTGCCTTCCTTCGAATGGACTGCGGAGCAGGCCACTCCTGTCCCTTTACAACTCACAGCCAAAAAGAGATCAGCTGTTGACAGTAATTTTTATCTAAAAGTGCTTCATGGCTGTCACAGTTTAAGGGTGGTATTCTTCAATTCAGTATTCCCACTGAAATCACTCCAAACCATGTGCTGCTCACTCCCTCTCACTCTCCCCCTGCAGCAGGATGGACAGGAGAGCTGGAGACACAAAAAGAAAAGATCATGGGTCGAGATGAGAACAAATTACTGGAAACAGCAATGAAATAAGAAAATAAACAGTAACAGCAGCAATATTAATAACAAAGGTATGAGACAATCCCATGCAAACGCTCACCACTGTGTCACATGGAGCCTGACAATACCCAACCACAGCCCTCTACCCCAAACTGTAAGGGAGCTCTTCCTCTGTTCCCAGAAAATGATGCCAGGTGGCATAGAATACCCTCTGGGCCCTGGCCATGCCCCACTCCTGGATACTGGAAAAATTAACCCTGTCCTGGCTGGAACCAGGGCATTGTCTCCGAACAATGAATTAAAAAAAATTCTGAGCAACCACAGCTCAAAGGGTGCTGGGAATATTCAGCGTTTCTCAAAAGCAAGTTACTACATAAGTAAGAGCCTGACTTACTTTCTCCCACAATTATGGATGCAGCATTTCCATCACTTTTATTTCAACATGAAGCTTTCTTTGTTCAATAAACACAAGACACATTTACAGATGTCTGCTGGGAGGGTACTCTGAATTTTTCTGTCTCCCTTAGCTGCATATTTATGCCATCCATGCTGAGCACTGTTCTGCAGGTAGGAACTTATGCATGAAGCAATGTTGAATTCCACTTGTTTGTAGATTGTGTAACTTTCAACTGATAGAGTCTCATCTGTTACATCTGTTAGCACTTCACTGGGAAGTATCTTCCCTTGATGGCCTGCCACTCTTCAAGAAGGATCCTTCCCTTTTGTTCCTAATCTCTGCACAGCATTGCTTTCTCTTTGTTAGATGGATTCACTTCTCCACAATTCACAATCTTTAATGAACACATCAGCACCAGCACACAAAATGCTTTCATCTATTCTTTAGGTTTTGTAACATCTCTAGAAATTATTTTGTTCCTCCGATGTGTTTTGCATGAAGTTGTCAGCAAATCTACTTACTTCACTCGCACAGAACTAAAGTTTTCGTTTTCCCTTTGTTCCTCTCCCAGTTCAGTAACTCTTCATCAGATAGCTTGCACTCTTTGGTGGTGGTGGGTTTTTAACCATTCACTGTGACAAGTGAATCAATCATACACAAGCCCAGGGCTCAGATATCCCACTGATGTCAGTGTAAAAAAGAGATCTAAGATGCAGATTTTTATTATATGCAAAATACTTGCAGCAGAGTCTTGAATTTTTACATTTCAGCATATGTTACAAATTGACACAATCCAATTTCCCCACAAAAATACATTTGGCATTCTGTAGTACATATAAAAAGGTTACTCACATGTGTCATAAAAATTCTGCTTCATATTGTGTGATTTGCTGATTAATGAAATGCATTCCATCAATCAGTACAAAGACAAAATACCCTTTCTTACCCATACTTGGGTGTGGACATCAGATTCTTATTTATCAATATTTGTAAAAAAAAATAGTACGTAGGCTATGCACTTGTAACAGTTTAATTATTAAAGTCAGTAGCTGGATTTAGACAACTGAAAAAAAGGACCAGAAGGGAAAATACCCAAAAATGAGAAGTGGGAACCCAGTCTATGTGGTACTGAAAGTTAGCAGTAGTTCACAAAAGATGTGTAGGAAAGATGGCCTGGTGACAGAGAGTAAGCAAGGATGAAAAAAGTTTGAAAATTTTAGCTTTTCTTCACCAAAATATCATTTCTGGAATTTCGCTACTTGCATAGGAACAGAGATCAGTCTGGGGACTCAGCCTTCAGAACTAATGAAGACAAAATACTCAAGTTTAGGTGTATCTGACCTTTTGGAACCTTGCAAGTTTGAATTGTTTCATGTCATAGCCTAGATTGATCCTATTCAAGTTTAGACATCAACATTAGATGACCCCATTTGGATATGGCAGTAAGCTGCTAAATAATACAGGGGAAGAGAAAATTGTATCAGGGAAAGCTGAAATTGAAGCAGCACTGAAATGACTGGTAGTGCTGCTTACCTGGCCAAGAAGCAGGTCGAGATTATATAGATTTCAAATGTTGATGGCTTCATTTAGGCACAAAAACTTCAATACCACAAACTCAATCTTAAAAGCCTTGTCTTCCTAAGTCCTAAGGCAGAGATTTCTCTGAAGAGTTCAGAAGCTCTATATCTGCCAGAGAAAGCTCTGTTATTTAAATCTTGGCTAAACTGAGTAGTTGTGTTCATACAAATCAATCAGATCACAGAATCACAGAATATCCTGAGTTGAGCGTGACATACAAGGATCATCTAAATCCAGCTCCTGACCCTGCACAGGACACTCCAAGAATCACACCATGTGCCTGAGATCATTTTCCAAACACTTCTTGAACTCTGTCTTGAACTCTGGCTTGGTGCTGTGACCACTGCCTTGGGGAATCTCTTCCAGGTGCCCACCACCTCTGATTGAAGAAACCACTTAAATCTCCCCTGAGAGTTTCATGCCATTCCCTCGTGTCCTTGTAGTAAACCACTTGGATCTTATGGCTAAACTTTGCTTTAAACAAGCTGGTTTTGAAACTGTCGTTAAGAAATAGACCCTGAAGAGTAGCAGTGTTTACATGTCAGTCTCTTTCCTACACCATGAGCCAGCACTGTGCAGCCTCAAAACTCTGGAGGTTTACTCAGGAATTTTGTTCAGAAGCTTTGTCCAGGCACACCTGGACACACAGACATGAACACAACCCCCCCACCCCTTGATGCTACTAGACTTCCAGAATCTCCCAAGAAGATGCATGCCCAGAACTGTTTCCAGGGTAGCTATTAGGGTGTTTACGGTAAGAAAAACAGGGTTATAAAACCCCCAATTTTTGATGTGTACGTTGATCCCCACCCCAAATGGACCTGGTGCATTACAACCCCAGACAACAATCACCCACACATTGCTGGTGCCATGGAGGGGGATATCCCTTTAGCTCTTCTTCTACCTCTCTTTCCTTGCTTCTCCCTTTACAATCTCCTCTCTTAGGGTGACCATACATGCCAGGATGGCTATATACACCCTTTCAAATCCATTTTTTTTCCTAGCTACGGTTTCAAAGTGGTTGTTCTAATAAAATTTGTTGCTTGGTTATTTAGCATAATTTCAATTTAATCCATCCCAGGGGATCCTTTAGCAATGAACCTGGTTGCCCTGCCTCAGAGATGGGTTGCAACAGCCCTGCCACTGGTCACCAGGAGAAGAGATCAGTGCCTGCCCTCCTCTTTCCCTTGTCAGGGAGCTGTGGACAGCTATGAGCCCCCTGTTCTGCAGTCTCCTCAGCCTGCTCTCCTCCAGGCTGAACAAGTGACTTCAGCTGCTTCTCATATAGCTTCCCCTCAAGACTCTTCACCATCTTCCTAGCCCTGCTTTGGACATTTTCTCACAGCTTATCATGGTTTAGCAATGGTATTCCCCAATGCAGTGTTCCCACTGAAGCACTCCAAACCACACGCTGCTCACTAACTCCCTGCTCCTCCTTGCCTCCTCCTGTGGAGTGACGGGGAGAAGAAGTGGAGACACAAAAGCTAAAGATCATGGATTGAAATAAGAACAGTTGCTGGAAACAGCAATGGAATAAAACCAAACCTAACAGGAACAATAATGATACCAGAGTGCAGAAGAGAAGTGAATGATTCACATGTAGTTTTTCACCACACAGAACCCTTGCCACTCGTTTCACCACTGGCCCAACTGACAAGGACACTTTTCCTCCTCCTCCTCGCCCCCTGTGTAGGATGTGGGGCAGTACAGAATAAACTCAAGGTCCTAGCCACTGCCACTCCTGGCTACTGCAGAAATTAACCCTGTCCCGGCCAAAACCAGGACAAAGCTTTTTATATTTCTTACATTGTAGTGCCTAAAACTGGACACAATACTTAAGGTGAAGTCACACGCAGATGCTAATGCCAAAGTTGGAGCCTTTACCAGGGAAGTGACATGCCCATCTCTGTAAGCAGTGCTCAGCAATAACAAAGCATCCCTGAATTATCAACACTGTCCACATCAGAAATCCAAAAACACAGCCCTGTACCAACTACTATGAAAAAAATTAACTCTACCCGAACCAAAAGCAGCAGAAAATTTATTTTTTTAGCATTTTAGTTCCTTCTAACCATTATTTTAAAACAGAAAATAGCAGCTAAAGTTTTAAATCAACAATAGAAACTCAAGCAGTTACTGCAGTTCATTATTAGCTTGGAAGAAAACAGAGCAGCGACTATTTCCCTAATTGTCCTTAAAGTCATTATTACATATGCAAGTACAATTTGGTCCTCTCCAGAGTCTTTCCCTCATTACACTCTGTGATTCACTAAATTACACGATTGTGATTAGTGCTGCAATGGGTGTCCAAGTGGTATCAGGCAACGACAGGGCTCCTTTTGCGGAGGTCAATTTAATTACATTGTGCATGACAGAAACCAGGCCAACTGAGTACTGCCTTTGCCATCAGCAATTGACACCTGAGTGTTAATGAGTACGTAATTAAGAGTTGGCACAGACAGGCACATTTTAGTGTTTGGGACTGGGATTTCCATATGCTTCAATGTCTCCATGCTAAAAGCCTGAACTTAGTTTGTTTTTTTAAAATATACAGGATTATAAAATAAAGGGAAATTATGGCATTTGCAAACAACAAGCAAGAGAACACTTTTACTCAGGATTGAATGCTGCGTGTCGTAATCTCCTGAGAAATCCCCTCCTCTTACTTGTAATCATTTTACCAGCATTTTATTTTTTGTAACCCATGTCATATTGGGTTGGTGTGGCCAGGTTTTGGTAGTGGGGTGGGGAAAGGAGGGGAGGCTACAGGTGAGAAGCTGCTGGAAGCTCCCTCCATGACCAGCTGAGCCAATGCCAGCTGGCTCCAAAAGGATGTGCCAAAAGCTGGCCAAGGCTGGGGGACAATTAGGAATGGTGGTAACATCTCTGTGATAACAGATTTAAGAAGAAAAGGGGAAAAAATAGTTTTTAGGCAGGGTGTATCTCAAACCATGAACCCTTCATTTACTTTTTCTCCCCTGTCCAGTTGCAGAGAGGAGTGATGGAGTGGCTGTGGTGGGTGCCTGGCACAGAGCCCAGGTCAGCCTACCACACATATTTACCAATACCTGCTCACACTGGACCTGCCTGTAATCAGAACCATGTTTTAAAGTTTGTTTATAAGTAAAGCAACATTGTTATTAATTTCACTACTGCTGTTTGGGCTAAAAAAAATTGATCAGAGCTGAACCTGTATTGAAAAATCTGTCTTACAATTTAAAAATCAATGCAATATCTTTCTCAAAGAAAAGAAAAATGAAAATTGATAAACATTAATAGACATGCCTTTTATCTCTAAGAAGCTAAAAATACAGAAATGTTAGTTGTACTGTTCCTGCTTTTTTTGTTTGTTTTTTGTTTTTTTTTTTTGTTTGTTTGTTTTTTGTTTGTTTGTTTTTGTTTCTGTTTTAACTGATTTCCCTAAGTTGTTATGGTATCTTTTCCATTTCAAAAATGAAATCTTGAGTTTCAGTCTCTTCACAATATAGCTTTACAGAAAAGTCATAAATCTCCATACTGCTACATACCCAGGATGCAAGTTCTTGAATCTTTGGTATCATTCATAATGTTGTTTTTAACCTGTTGTGGTGCTTTTCTCAGCCAAACATTGATCACCAGGCTCCTCCTAGGAAAAGAGAAAAGCATGGATTTGCCTGCAGTGTGTCGCTTGGGGAGGGTGGACTGGCTGGCTGCTTTTGCAGAAGGGAGTGGGAGAGGCAACAGGCAGCTCTGCTGGAGCTGCTTTCCCAGCACCTTTACTCTCCTTTGAAAACAATCTCTACAGACTGTCCAAACTTATGAGGAAGAAAGAAGGTGATGAAGGAGTGTGATCCTAAGGAGAACTGAATAGTGACTGGAGTGAAGGAGAGTTTGATGACAGCTCAGTAGGGGAGAGGTGGGGAAGGAGACTAGAAAATTAGAGAGAAGAAAAAGCTATGTGCTAGGTAAACCACCTCTGAAACATAATCCCAGAAAATTGGTACTATCAGCACTTGCGATTATGTTGCAAATATTTCAATTTTAATTTATGGTCACTTCCCTCAAATCCTACAACCCTTTGCAGCTCAGCTTTAAATTTAAAATAATAAATATTTCTAACTATCAAGAGGTTTTAGGATGAGTATGTAAACTGAGTAAGGTAAATCAAAAACACCCAAATGACTTTTAGTGTTTTTTGTAAGTTTCATGAGGTTAACTCTGCATGTCCAGTGTAAGGAATATTATTAAAAAAATACTACTTCAGTGACGCAGCATGTATAACATTTGTGGCCATAATTCTGTATCTCAATTTTGTTAAATATAGGTATAGAAGAAGAGATTGCAGGTGACCTTGCCCTTGATAAGTCACAGGTATATGAATTACCAAAGAAGAGGAGCAGCCTTGCCCTCAATGGGTCACAGTTGTGACTAATAAAGATAAGTGTGATAAAAAGGGTGGGTTGGCTCGTTTGGGGGATTCTTGAGAAAGAGGACCTTGAGGAGGTAGAGGAGTCCTGAGGAAGAAGGGAAGGCTCCAGGGAGACACAAAGAAGAACAAAGCAAGGGAAGAGAGTTGCTGAAGTAAAAGTTCTGCTATGAGGTCAGTATCCTGGCAATTATGAGATTAACCCCATGTGCTTTGCATGATATGAGAAATGGATCCAGTAAAGAATTGTGTATCTGTGATAAAACTCTGAGGTCAGCCTGGGTCTGATGGAGTCAGAGCCTGCAGTCATAGCTGAGCTAGGTGAAAGCTGCAGTCAGAGTCTGCAAACCAATACTTGCAGTCACAGCCCAGCAGGAAATTGCCAGCAGTCAGAGTCTGCAGTTGGACCCTGCAGTAGGAGCTTGCTGTAGTCAGAGTCAGGATGGCTAAGCTGTAAAGAATAAAAAACCAGGACCCTTTTCACGCTGTTGAATGAGAGTGTGTGTCTTGGCTCATTTCTATCCCTAATGAGAGGTCTGCTGTAACAGTTAAACAGTGGTTTGATAGGATATTGTCAAGCAATGTTACACCATTCATTACTGGGTTTTATAAGGACTCCAAGCTTACAGCAATCTTTAAAGCTGTGGTTCCCCTGTAGCGGCTACAATTTTTCTATGCATTCAGACTGACTTAGTGTAGTGGCTTAGACAATTTTCTGGTGGCTTTATGAATCTGCATTCTGTTCACATCAGGTGAAAGATATAGTAATTTTTCTGAATCTTAGTTGTGGGATTAACTCCTAACTTCTTCTTCAGTAGAGGAGGTTGGGGTTTTTTTTCAATGCAGCTGAACCCTCTGTAGGACATACAGCCTTTTATATGCAGATTGCTATAATTATGCTTTGAAATAGCTTTGAATTCCCAGTGGTTTAAAGGAGAACATGAAAGGGTAAATGATAGGCTGAGCTGAAAGAAATGAAAGTGGCATGTATGTCCATCCAAGATTAGATGTAGGGATGAAGAGCTATTTACACAGCTACACCTCTCTGCAGCCAGAGAAGAACACTTGGGTGGCACAGGAACCCTTCCTGGGGACAGCTTATTGTTATATTTTCCTTTTTTAATATCAAAAGGTAAGCTAGGGCTGAGTAAGATGGGAGAAGGAGCCCTTCAGGGAAGCTGCAATCTGCCACTAAGCCATGTGTCCTGAAATACCATATATACACATTTTTGAGAACTTCCAGGGATAGTGATTCCACCACTTCCCTGGGCAGACTGTTCAAATGCCTGACCACCTTTTCAGTGGAGAACTTTTTCCTAATACCCAACCTAAACCTCTCTTGGAGCAACTGGGGGCTGTTTCCTCTTGTCCTATAAGCCCTTGTTAAGGTGGAGGTTCTTTCCTCTATTCATGACAGGCTGAGAGAGCTGGAACTTTTCCACCTGGAGAAGAGAAGGCTCTGGGGAGACCTTCCACTCCCTAAAGGAGCAGCAAGTGATGCGGAGATGGATTTTTTTAAAATGGCGTGTGATAGGGCAAGGGGGAATGGCTTTAAACTGAAAGAGGGTAGGTGTAGACTAGCTATTAGGAAGAAATTATTCACTGTGAGGATGAGGAGACACTGGAACAGTTTGCCCAGAGAAGCTGTGGATGCCTCACCCCTGGAAGTTTCAGCACCAGGCTGGATGGGGCTCAGAGCAGCTTGGACTAGTGAATTCTTCTCTTTTCAAAAGCTTGGTTTAATGGGAGTGTGTAGGAGCTGCCCCAGCTGGGCAGGGTTAATGGCACACCTGGGCAGGGTCAGTGTGGTGGGTGAGGAGAAGGCTTTGAAAGCGGGGGGAGAAGGAAAGGCTTGGAGGGCAGTGAGCTGCAGCCATGGTCAGGTGGGTCTGGCAGAGCTGAGTGAAGCTGGTGGTCAGGGAGCTTGGGGCTGGGCTTGGGACAAGGCACAAGGAGATCCCTGGAACTCCTGGGCAGCGGTGCTGAGCTGTTGTGGAGGGAAGTTCGAGCTCTTTTGTGGTGTGTTGGTGCTCAAAGGCAATGAAAACTGATTAGAGAGTGGCAATAGAGAATCTGGGCTATAGCTTCCCCTGCTGAGGATGCTGGGTCAGCTGTGTGTGGCATGGCCAGAGCATGGTACTCATGCACTGTAAAGGCTCCCTGTCCTTACACAACGCTTAAAAACCACCAAAACTCCACCAAGATACCTCAATCAAGGGGCTGGGCTAGGCTTGGAGAACTGCAGGATGGTATTTTGGAGTGTTACTGTGGATGCCTTTCCCTTCAAAGCAGTACCAAATATTGGATCTCATCACTGGGATACTTTATTTGGTTGACAGAAGCCAACTTCTGTTCTCTGCTTACTGGTATGGCTCTAAAAATGCTAAAAATCAAGGCATAATAAATGATGAAATAAAGCAGAGCAGAAAATAACTGCTCTAGAGGTAATATTTTCAGAATCTTGATGTTCTCTATGCGTATTGATAAAAGCTATTTTAATTTTTTAAAGGCTGAAGCAGTAGAAGATTTACTTCAGCTAAAGACAGGCTGAAATCTAAGAATTTAAGAAACTTGCTCTGCCATGGTTAGGTGGTGATGGTTGCATACAAGCTTTAGAAATGTCCCCCTTTTTCTCTTCAATATCCACAGAAAGCCACTGCCTTGATCTAGCCAGTCTGAAGACCATAATAGAAAGCTTCACTTTCCTCAAGTACTTGAAAATGGATTATCTCAGGGCAGAGGTTATAAAGGAACTATGAGAGGACTGAACATGCACTAGGATTTGGTTGTGCTATAGCTAGATGCATTTACAGGGTACTAATATTGAATTGTTTGTGGTTTGGAATGGCTTGGAGTTGGAATAGAAAATTGTGGTAGCTCTGGATATTTAAGAATAGTATAAATACTTTACAGATATTAAGATGGTTACTCTTGGGTAGATGAACCATTTATAGCAGCCCCCCAAACTTTTTTGCATGTCTGTAAGAGGAAAAAATGCATGTATTATAAATTATACATCTACACTACTGTGCTATTATGGAAGTCATAAAAGATACAGAAAATAGAAAGTGAAGAAGATAAGGTAAAGAAGAAACTATCCTATTTTAAAATATTTTATTTATTAAGTGCACAATTTTTTTTTCTGCACACCAGTGGGTTTTCTTGCACAGTCCCTGGGGGTCCACTGACTTAAAGCATCTTCATAGTTGACCAAATAAAACAACCAACTCTGTGTGGTAGAATTAAGCAATGGTACAATTTGAAGTGCTTTTATGACTGTGTAGTTCATTGTCCTATTTCTGATATGCTTGTTTCCTTCCCCTCTCTCTGCATTCAAATTCTTCATTAGATTATCAGCTTCATGAGGTCGTGCATTTTAATCCAAACTGGCAGTGAGAACAGAATTTCTCTTGGAAATGCGTAATGAACTTAGTTCCACCCTTTGCTATGATCATTATCTTGCAACTGCCTCTAGAGTTCAAGTTTTGAAAAGCAAAACAAGTTTTAATGAAGTTCTTAGATTGCAGCAATTGCTTAAGTCTTGGATATTTGAAGTTTTTTGATGGGATCTTGAGATCAAGACCTATTAATTTCTGGGAAACTGGATACAAGTTGATATATTGAAGTTCAGGCATATGTTCCACTTTCATTTTAAGATGCTATTTCTTTCTTCTGCTGCTAGCTGCTCTTCTGCAGTGAAAAAAAATTACAAGAGCACCAGTATGACCAATACATTTTCTTCCCTGTAACCAACAAATTTCTGGCACTAGGCAGAGAGAGGGAGCTTAGTGAGAAGTATGACTTTTCTGGTAAGATCTCATATCTTGGAATTATTTTGTCTGCCCTTTGCTTTTAGTCAAGGAAATTATTTTTAAAACTTTCTCTGGATTAACACTTTAGAAAATCCTCATGGAAACGAGGAGGGAATAAGTTGTATGTTTTCATTATGCAAGTGAAGCCTTGCGTCCAGCAGATGTATAGGATCTTCACTCACTCTGTCAAATGAAAGAGGAGTAATTAAAAAGGAGTATTTCCATGTTCAGCAGCTCATTGGTTCTATAACCTCACAGAAGCCAGCTGTTGTGTTCAGGGTGTGCTTTAGAGGGCTGAGATTAAAAGGGAAGGCAGTGCATGTCCATCCTAATGTGGTGTAAGGATCCTTCAGCCTAGCTCAGGTGTCTCCAGCATTCAATCCTGCCTTTGCTGAGGAGCTTTCCTCCTTGCTCCCCAAAATAGATGCAAACTGGTGCAGTAGTTGCTGTTTTGTTTCTGGGACTTGAACTAGTGTTTTTGCAGGACAGTACACTGTGACTCTTTTTATTAACCTCTTTGGAATCTTTCAACTGATCTGTACAGACTGATGTCTACAGAGTGTATGGCTCCTGACAGGCTCTGCTTAGTGGAATAATCACTAAAAAGTATTTATATAGTATGTAGAGCTTGTTAAAAAGTGGATTCCAGGATGGAATCCTGAACAGCAGACTTTTCCAATCAACTGTCAGGGAATGCTGACTGAAATGAGGACACCAATGTTTATTTTTTTATTTATTCATTACACAGGAAAGCAAGGTTCTGATTTAGACAATTATCATGCAAACTGGCATTGAGTTCTGGGGGAATTTCAGGTCATAGGTTTGCTGCTTAGTGTTTGGAGTATTGCAATCAGGGTGCATGACAAATATGTTACTGATCAGGCAAGCTGAACATAATATTAAATGTATGTAATATTAAGTTGTGGCTGCACAGGGAAGGGAAACTCTTCTGATGTCCTGGGAGCTGCTGCACTCTTGGACATATTTTACTTTCTGTGGCAAAGAAAGAAGGAGAAACTGCTTCTTTCTTGGTGTTCTCTGAGGAGGGCTCCGGAGGACAAAGTGAAGTGGTCAGCTGATGAGAAGGGCAGCAAGAGGAGATTCTGCTTTCAGCAGGGAGCTGCTGGCCAAGCCCAGCTGCAGGAGGGGATGCTGACTTTAAAGAGCTAAGAGAGGTTTGTCTGATGGCTGCTCAACTTGAGAATGTGCTGAAAGCTGTTGGGCTAGTAATCAGTACCCCAAGGGACCCCTACCCTTATTTCAGGGATGTGAGTAGAGAAATATTTCTCCTACATCAGCACTTTCTTATTCTGAAAACCCACTGAACTGAATTTCTTTCTGCTTATGTATTGCCTTGCAAAAGGATATCGGGGTGCATTTTGATACAATATTGAGTGTGAGCCTGCTCTCTTGAAAGAGGCCTAAAAGGATTAGGCAGCCACCCCTCCAAGTTTTGTTGAGCTCAAGTCTTGGTATGATCATGGCTTTTCTTTCAACCTGGTCTTTTCCTTTAAAGTGGAGAAGAAATTTGATTTGAGGAATGGGAGATTCTCTCCTAATAGCAAAATTATTTCTTGGAAATTCAGGTTAGTGAATTCAAGTTAGTTACTTAACCATTTACTTTTTGTTATGTGGGCGGTTTTTTTTCATTTGATGCATGAAAAAAATCTTGTTTTTCTTTGTTTAAGACTACTTTTAAATTGCTTACAGATTTCTTTTTTATTCATAGAGGGTAAGGTCTCTGAACTTTTCTGATGGAAATAACCTCACTTAATTTAAAAGAAATTTCATCTCATACTGCTGCCTATAAAGCACCTGGTTATTGTTGCATACAATAAAACTGCTTCTTATAAGCCTTTTTCTGTGAAAATGCCTTTAATCTTACTGGGGAGGAAATTATTTTCCCTAGTGCCCGCTTCTTCTTGCTTAATATCTGTTTTCCTCACTGCATTTGTGAGCTCAGATATAGGGAAACAAGCATGCCAGTGGAAGATTCAAGAAATGATTTAATGATTGCAGCCCTTATCCACCCTTTTCATTGTTGAGACTACTTTATATTTTTGGGGATGCCACACTGATGGCTCACCAGTAATTCTTTGAGAAATCGGTGCTTGAGAACTGACTGTGTAGATATGAAGGTAGGTGTCAAGAGTGAAGTTCTACATTCCTTGCCCTCTTGCAACAAAATATGTACAGGTGGGCTGGTAGGTCCCACTTGCAGGGTAATGTCTCCAATGGGCTCAGTCCCAGGGTTTGCAGATAATTAATTTCATAAAACATTATGAAGAAATTTCCTGAGGGTGATCAACATCAAATGCACCTGAGGTTTAAGATGCTGACCTGTAGCATGTGATATGCTGTTCATCCCTTGAACCTCTCCCCATTTCTTACAGATGCTGAAGGATAAATGGGCAAAGGTTGATTTGGATGACTGAAATGAAACCCTGCTAATTTTACTGTTAGACTGATTTTTGTAGGCAGAAGAAACAGATAAAACTCTCAAGCTATCTGTATCCATTCTGATCCTTCCTTGCTGTTTTTTAGCAACATTAAACTTAGATCTGAGGTCTGGAATCCCTTTCATCTCTCCTATCCTCATTTGCTTTTGACAAACCATCCTTTCTTTCACTTTGACTTGTAAGACTGGATTATCTTTGACATGAGAGCTGTGCCTCTAGTGAGAGGCAGGAGTGGTGAGGCAGGTTCATGATTCACAAACCAACACATCTCTTGAAATGCAGCTGCACAGATTAACCAGGTACTCTCTGCAGATTTACCCAAAGGCATACAATGTTGTGGGATGCCTACAGCTTGCTTAACCCCACCCTTTTTTATGTTTGGATCAATCAGTTTTGTTGACTTTTGCTGTCTCAGGTGGTGCTTAGGGATTCAGATCCTGGGCAATAGTCATATGAAAGAATTTACATCCCTTTTCATGTGAGAGTATGCACTTCAACTGGGGTGCTGATTGCACCCATGACTCTGCCTTGCCACCCTTGGGCTTTTTCTGGAGAGTCTAGTTGCATGCCCTTCTGCTTTCAAACCAATTTTAAAGCCCTCTCAATCAACTCATGTGCTGGGACCCTTTTGCCTTTGTTAGGCAGATGGAGCCCATCTGATTCTAGCAAGCCTGGTGCCAAAAAAATTGCCCTGTGATCAAAAAGTCCAAAATTCCACTGATGGAACCAGTTGTTCATTGATAGTGTGGGTTATCCTGGTCCTTCCATCATTCATCCCTGCTACTGAAGAGAATGAGCAGGACATCACCTGTGCTCCTGCTCTACCAACCAATTGACCCAGAGCCTTGAAGGACTTTTTAATTACCCTGGTGCCCTTCTTATCAACCTCAGCACTGCCAAACAAGAGAGAATAATAACAACAGGGCTGATTATATATTAATGTAAATATCAATATATTAGTATTCATTATAACAATAATGATATTATTGTTATATGATATTTATTATATTATGGCCAGGAGAGAACTGAAAGAAAATTTTTAGTGTAGATGGGAAAGTATATTCTGCTTCTCCCTGTATTGCTATCAGTGAAGAGAATAAGTAGTATCTGCCTGTAGGT
This sequence comes from Rhabdornis inornatus, assembly GCA_013397075.1. Classification (NCBI taxonomy): domain Eukaryota; kingdom Metazoa; phylum Chordata; class Aves; order Passeriformes; family Rhabdornithidae; genus Rhabdornis; species Rhabdornis inornatus. The sequence goes on along the minus strand of VWZS01000308.1, from coordinate 147,717 downwards.
CACTTACATTTTAATTCTAGGAGCAAGGAGGACTGTAGAAGCCTATCCAGCAACAGCATGTTTTTGAGTGACCTGATGCATTGCTTCTGCTTAGGTTAATGGTGGTAGTTTGAAGAGCTGATTTTTAAAATAACTGTTTGGTTTTTATGCTATGTAGGCTTGTAAAATTCTGTTTACAAAGATAAAATATATAAAACTTTTCTTTAAACAAAAGGTTCTTCACTGTGAATATTCCAGATTGACTTTAGAGTCTCCCTTAAGGGAGATGTGCAGAAAACATGAAAGCTAACTAGAGGAGTGCTAGAATCTTTTTCATGGGTTTCGTTACATACCCAATGAAAAATTAGGAGATAACACTATCTTTTCTGATATTTTATCAACTGGAATATGGTTAATGAAGAGTGGAATGTACTAGACCTTCAGAATACTGCTGTTCTTGAAAGGATGAAAAAAGTGGTAGCTTTGTTCCCTGCAGTTTTGACCCTAGGCTGTTAACCAGCAGTATTTGCAAAACTGCAAACAGAAAAGAGAAGACAGCAGCAAGAATAACCTGTGCTATTCAGTTAGATCATATGAATTTTGCACATATAAAAATATTTTTTTAAAGAAAGTCTTGTTCACTGTTCATTCTGAATTCTCTAGACAGCTGAAGAACCTGATCCTGTATAACATTGCTTTGTATATTGAATTTGAAGTTCAGTGTTTAATTTTTGCTGTAACTTTTGGATTGTATAATTGCTTTGAAATAAGGCTTAGCTGAACATGATTTGAGCTGCATCACTTATGAGGAGCAAAAGAGGTGAATGTTATCTCTCAAAAGTATGAAAGACACATAGTGGAGCAAAGAAGGCACTAATATGCCCAGAACAAATATGTATATATCTGACATTACAGAATAGTTATAGAAGGAGAACTGTTGGGAATTTATTTACATAACTATAAAACACTTCCTGTCCCAGAAAATGTGCTGGACTGGAAAAAGGTGCAGGCTATTTAATATGACAGCACAAAAATCTAGCTGCTGGTGAAAACACAGAATGGACGGGTGATATTTAATGAACAGTAGCTGTGTACTATTGAACATCAGAAAAGGATCTATATAGCCAGATTAAAGACAGATGACCTTTTTAGAGTTTAGTTAACCTTTTGGTCACTTTTGAGAGTTATCACTTAGGAAGATAAAGGTCAAGTTGGAGCTTGGTCTTCATATATTATTTTTTCCTGTGATAAAAGGTATGCCTCTCTGTTCAGCCTTCTTAAGGAGCTGTAGGACGAGTTGAGTTTAACAAGAATAGTTTGGGGAATGCTTTTATGTTTTCTTAATCCTTGTCAAAATGATTTTGAAGAGGGAGTCCTTTTGTACTAAATGGATGGTCCTTGATCTTTAATCTTTTCAGTATCTTCCTGTCAATGTAAAAAAAAAGTTGTGACAGATCAATGTTTTATATAAATTGATGCATTACTTCAAAATAATTGATCAAAGTTGCACCAAGTAATCTTTGGTTTCAGATGGGAAGAAAGACAAAGTACTGTCCTCATGAATTCCAGAATAAATCTCAGCAATTTTATTACAGCAATCTACAGATTAATGGGTGTACAGACTCCTGATTAGCCAACTGTTTGTGAACATGACACTCTGATTTATAGCTACTTCAAAGAAGTCCATGGCTAGGCCTTCACTAGGAAAGAAATCTGTCCAACAGTTGCTGATTCCCTGACAGGTTATTGGTATGATGTCATGTGGGGTTTTCTGGTCTTTGTTTGCTTGTTTTATTGTGTGGTTTTGAGTTTGTTTTTTTTTTTTTTTTGTCTTGGTTGTTTCTAGTATTACAATTTTTTAATTTGCATGCTGTAGTCCAGCATTTATGTAAAAATGCAGGTTTACTCCAGACAGGCTGTTTGACTAGTTTCAGCATTTAGGTTGCTGATAGAGATGGGCAGAACACTTTCTGAATTTTGTTAGGCTGTTTTCTTCTACTCTTTTTAGCTGGCATAGGATCAAAAGGAGGTGAAATTTTGTATCTCACAGGAAACAGATGCATATGTGTCTAGATATCCAAGTGTTTGTCTTGGTGCTTTCTATGGAAGTCCTCTGGAGAGTGGATTTGATACACAGGGAAGGAGGACTGTGGGTGAGAGATACTGAAGCTGATGCTTCTGCTTTTCCTTCTGCCTCTCATGACAGCAGCAGACAGAGAACAGCTCTTTATTTTTTACACATTGTAGTCTCTGTGTTCAAAACTGTCAAAGTGCAATTAAATATCTGCCTATGACCAGTTTTGGGGTTTTTTTTCCTGAAACTTTAACATTTGGAGTAATCAAATAAGTCTTACGCTAACGTTAGTTTCAGTGAATGTTTTATGGAAAGTTTGAGTTGAATAGGAAAAATAACTCTTCTACCAACCCTCTTGGAACACTATGCAGGCTGTGGAATTGTGTTACACAAGAACTGGCCAAGTGAGTGTGTTTCTAGGCCAGCTTTTAGAACCATTAGGGTTGGAAAAGACCTCCAAGATCACTGAGCCCAACCTTTGATCAATCACCACCTTGTCAGCTGAACCATAGCACTAAGCACAACATCCAGCTGTTTCTTGAACACTTCCAGGGATGATGACTTGACTTTCTGAGCAGCCCATTCCAGTGCCTAACCACCCTTTCATGAGGAAATTCCTCCTGATGTCCAACCTGAACCTCCCCTGGTGCAGCTTGAGGCAATTTCCTCTTGTTACCAGGGAGAAGAGGCTGACCCCCACTTCACAACAACCTCTACAACTCAGGGAGTGGTGGAGGGCAATAAGGTCTCCCCCGAGCCTCCTTTTCTCCATGATAAACCACTCATTAAGCTCAGCTGCTCCTCACAGGACTTACCCCCTACACCCTTCCCCAGCTCTGTAGCTCTTCTCTGGACTTGTTCCAGCACCTCAATCTCTTTCTTGAGGTGAGGGGCACAGAACTGGACATCTCACTGGTGAGACCACACCTGGGTACAGAGGGACAACCACTGCCTTGGATCTACTGGCCAGACCATTTTTGGTACAAAGCAGGATGCTATTGGCCTTCTTGGCCACCTGGGCACACCTGGTTCATGATGACAGGTGGGGGACACTTTGTTCTTCCCCTTTGCCCTGCTGTAGAAGAGAGTAACTCTCCTCTTCAGCTTCTTTATGCTATGTGCAATTTTGTAAGTTGCTACTCTCTCTCCCCTAGTTTTCAGATGAAAACTAATCTTCTTAATCCTCTTCTAAAGAAGATTTTCCCATATCTTTGATTATCCTCAGAATATTCTGCATGTTTTCTAATTTTTTGATATTTCTGAAATGGGATTAATAGAATTGTATGCAGTATGGGTTCATAAGTGTCTGTATGGTCTTTAGGAGGAATAGCTTGCTGCTTTTTGGTTTGCTGTTCTTTTCCTAATAATCTCAAAACTTTTATTTGTCTGCTTTTGAAAAGTGAGTTAATTCTAGTGTTTTTCTTTACTGGTAACTCTCCTTAATTTGTTTTGGTGAGGCAGAAATCGTTATTTTCCCCTCAATGTACATCTTTGCATTCTTCTTTGTCTTTACTCATCTGGTTAAGGTACTCTCCAACCTGCCACAGTAATCCTCAGCTCTTGAACTATAAACTTTGTACCCTGTTGTCCTTTCTCTTGGTGCATCATCTTCTCTCTGCCCCATCTTGATCACTTGAGTGCACTTAACAGTGAAGAACCATATATATTTCAAGGGCTAACTTAGCAACTGCTTTGAAAGGGCAATTTACTTTTTTCATTAATAAGTGATCAAAAGATAGGAAACGAAGGGTGGGATCTTCTCTCATCTAATTACAGCTCAGTTTCTTTAGGAGCCTTTAATGAGGATTTGTGACAAAAGCTTATAGGAAAAAGGAGTATACTTTATTGACAAGATTATCCCTGTGTTCCATGACCCCTTTGAAGGGCTTCAGCTTCAACTGAGAAGTGCTTTCTTATCCTAAACAAATAAGTCTTCTTTCCTTGGTTTGTGTTTGTCTGCTAATATTCTTTTTTTAATAGGTTTTCCTTTTTACTTTGCACACAAGGGATGGATTAAAATTTACTGTTCTCTTGAAACCAGTTTTAAAGATTGTTACATGGCAAACAGACACAACTCCTCTTCTGTATGTGCTCTGCAGGTGACAAGTTACAGGATGCAGTTATTCAGCATCACTATATTCAGATTCCCTTAGGACCATTTGGATGAACAGCTGAGTGACTGTCTGTCATTTGTCTTTTATGTACATTTTGTGAATTTGTTCTGAGATGTTTTCTGCTGATAACTGGGTCAGGTGTTCAGATTCAGCTGGGATATAATAGTGTTGGCAGCATAGTGAGAATGTGAGTGAATGGCTCTGAGGGCTGTGCTGCAATAGCCTGCTTGCTGTGGTTAACATAATCTCTTCCTGTGTGTATATTAAAATACAGACAATCTTGTAAAGCTTTGCCTGGATTTAAATGGGGACTGCCACATCCAGAAAATGAATGAGGTTTCCTACACAGGGCAGGGTTTTCTCCTCTTGGCTGTTTGGCTGGGCTGCCTCTGGTTGCTCTGACTGTGTGAAGTGATGTGGACCAACATGGATGGAGGTACAGAGAGAACTGGGAGGAGCTGAGGACTCCATGGGCATGCTTGAAGCATATCAATGCACCTTTTGTCCTTTTTGGTTTTTTTGGTTAAATTTTAACCTGATTCCAGGGGCTGGCTATCTGCTTGACAAGAGTATAAGGGGTGCTTTGATTTAGCTTACCCCAAAAGGAGCCCAGTGTCCATCCCACCATGCAAACTGAAACACAGTAAATGTGTGTTTGAAAGCTTTTTAAAACAGGTTTCCAATCTGCTGATCCCTAAATGTTGAATCACCTGCTGTTCTGATGGATACTCTTCAAGGTCTGCTGGAGTCTCTGGCAGGGCAGGACAGACTGACCCCAGGGTTAGCTCAGTTGGTTAGAGAATGGTGCTGATAATGCCAAGGTTGTGGGATTAATCCTTGTCTGGGACATTGACCCTAAAGGAGCCTTCTGGGTCCCTTCCAACTCAGAGTGTTCTGTGACTGTGGAGGAGCTTTGAGGCATTTTTCAATACCTGTTTCTTCATGGATGTGTTCTTCTGGTGTGTGTAAAAGGATGACTCAGATTCTCTTTCCCATGGTATAGGCACCCAAGGTGGGGTGAGGATTTTTTTCATAAAGCTGTGGCTGAAGTCCTATTACAGACCTTCTCTAAAGACCAGTAGAAACTGGTTTACTGTAAGAGGAACTGTCCCTTACAAAGCTGCTATTAACATAGAGTGATCACAGACTTAATATTGAGACTGTTTAGGCTGAAATCAAAAGCAGATTTGCCCAAGTAAGAGATGCTATAGTGGATATTTGTTTTTATTTATAAATTGTGTTAAATGCTGTGTCCTTTTGATTCTACATGTTTGATACTGTAGTTTTGGAGTATAGTCTGTGTAGGCCTTTAAGAAGTTTTTGTAACATGGTTCTAAGATACTCCTTTTACTCCTAGAAAACAAAAAGTAAGAACAATTCAACTGGTTACATCAGTTCTTTGTTACTTGGCTTTTTTCTTTGGTTAGAAAAGCAATAAAAGTACGAATATCTCATAATAATGGAAAGGTCTGGAACAATTTGCATCAAATGTTCTTCAAAATTAGAAGAGATGCACATAAATTAGACTGTTGTGCCAGACTTCATATTGATGGAAATTAACTTTGACAAGTCTTTAGTTGCACAAAGCAGGATTTACTATAGAAATTTGAACAGACATTTAAATCTATAGTATGTTTTTGAGGTGCCACTCATACATATTGTTTTATCTTTAAGTGTTTCTTGTTTGAAATAGGATGTGAAAATATCTGAGTTTTGTCCCTGCTTTTAGAGGCTTTTATGCTTTCTTAATTCTCTGTTCTGTATTATCTGTATTTATTTGATGACACAGTAAAAATAAAACACTGCTAGACACGTCTAGCCCTTAAAATGAGATTGACCTCTTCATAACTAGAAGTCCAGCAAAAAAAGTTATGCAAGGACTTGATGGTGATATTTTTTCTGGAATGGCAATAAAAACAAATGGGGTGCATTCTAAAGTGCTGATGTAGAAGTTTACATGAAATAAACAGAACAAAAAAAACTACAAAGCAATTCATATGCTGATCATTGCATATTAAAACCCTGCATAAGTCAATATGTGGAAAGATTTTATAAAATAGAATGTGCTGCAATTCATGGCTTGCAGAGATATATGCATCACTTTAAATAGCAGAAATGCAAGCAGAGTTTGTAAGATTTTTTAAAAAAGCCATCTAGTATCTAATGGCCACAAAGGCCTTCTGGCTTAACCAGGACACTGCTGGAACAAGTAGTTGGGTTCCATGCATTGTTGTTTTCCAAAAACACAGCCTCAGAACAGTACAGGCTATTGCTGGTGGAGTGTACTCACAGACCTTTAACTGGATATGTGGAAGTGGGTATTTACTAATTAGTTGATAGGTTATGTCAGACAAAGATCTCTTCTTGTAAAAAGCAATTTTAACTACAGAGGATTGACATAGTATTTGTAATAGAATGCAGTCTTTTCCACACTTCCATAGTACTTTGAAATGGGATTGAAGTTCCTCATCAAAAGGAAGTCTATCTAATTATCTAATGGCATTTTTGTGTCAATAGCTTAAACCACATGCAAAGTTTCAGAAATAACTTGTTTTAGTAGATATCTGACAGTGCTGGTCTTAAGATTTTTTTTTCCCATTAATGTCTGAATTAGGAGTGTCTTTAAATAAAACATCTGCATCTTAATGAATGTTGAGCAGATTTATGCCCTTTATCTATCCTTTGACCTTAATCCTTATAACTCATCTGTGTGTCTAATCCAGAAATTCACATTAAGTCACTTATTCTGTCTTTCCCTTTTCTTTGGAGTTTGAGTGAAATAGGGTAAATAATGTATGATACAATTTTTCCTGTGTAGACAGCTCCTCCCCTCTTCCACTGATTTTTCTCATCATTATCAGTTTAGCACTGTTAATAGAAGACAGTCTAGTCTTTCCAAAAGAGAAGATATTATGAAGAATAATGGAAAAGTAGGGTAATTGAAACAGTTATTATTACATTTGTTGGAAATTATGCTAATTATGTTGGTGTAAGGCCCTCAAAATCTCACTTGACAAGACTCTTAAAAGGGCTTACAGCTTTTCATGTACAGTGTGTTAGACACACAAGAGAAATGCTGACTAAAAAAGCAACAAAAAACTTTACTGGCAAGCTTGAGAAAATCAGAGAACTTGACAAAGGTTTAGAACAGCATTCAATCAACAGAAAACACTTCAGGAAGCATTAACTTTAACCCATTCAATTTAGCAAACTCCAAGCCTATCCAATTTTGAGTTACTCAAAATTCTAAGAGGGAATTAGCAGGAGAAAGAGAGAAAAGCAGCAAGGATATAGAAAAGATCATGGAAAGAGAGAAAAGCAGCAAGGATATAGAAAAGATCATGTATAGCTACCAACTCCTGGTTTCCAGCAGTGTCCAGCTGATAGAAATTCCAAGAGGAGGTAGTGCCTGTCCCATGTTTTGCTTTAAACACACCTTAGCCTTCCTGGGCCCTTCCCCCAGGTGGGATTTTGGGTCATTTGGCCACTCAGGAGCTGGGTTAGGGCTCCAGAGGTGGGTGTGGAGCATTGCCTCTGCTGTGCCAGGGATGGGCAGCCACTGCCAGGCTGGGATACAGGCTCTGGGGCTGTGGAGCATGGCATTGCCTCACCAGGGCAAGACCTGCCCTGCTCTGCCCCTTTTCCCCACACATACACCCAAAATGTTTTGAGCCATCTTCTCCAATATCTTACAGCTGGACTTGGCAGGAGCAAGGAATAGTTGTTCTCTTGGAACTCAGTTTGAGTAAAATTATTTTTGAATCAAGGCTATCAAATCTATTACTAAGCTTAACCTCTTGAATTGTCACTATTTCCAAAATAGCAGGTGGGATTTAGGTTAAACTGACTTCTATCAAAGAAGTGTCACTGTTTATTAAAATTGCTTGGAAAACAATGTTCCCTAAATGTTTTAATTCATTGCTACAAGGATAAGCTTGCCTCAAACATTTTTCTACATGCTGAGAGGTACATGGAATACTGCAAAAGAGATCATCAGCTGCCTTATGACAGCAGTTGTTTCATTATCTGGCTCCTGATTCGAGTCTCCCCATGAAGTACTTCACTCAATGCTATTACATACCACAGTGTTTGCTCAGTGTCAGATTCTGACTATGAAAGATGTGATTTGCATAAGCAAAACTTCATTTAAAATTCTCCCTTGCATAGGGCCTTGGTAAGAGACTTTGCACTTTAAATTCTGACTGCTGTTCCTACCTGAAGATATTGTAGGGCTAAAGCCTGCCAAGTCCTGGTGTGCACAGCTGTGACGGCTGGCATGAGCTCCATGGAAGAGTAAGTGCATAAATAAATTTGTCAGCCTCCATTGCTGGATCCATGTCTCTGTGAGGATCTCCCTGAGAACCTGGAATGAGATTCTGACACTTGAAGTGGGGGTGTCCAGTGGTAAAGGGAGCTGATGCATTTAACAGTAGGATGCTACAGCTCAGCTGGCACGTTCCTCTTCTTGAGCTGACAGAAATTACTTAGAAATTATAAGTCTGATTTGGTGGTTATTTCTAACAGTATCAGTCAAGACCAGTTCTAAAGCTGTAGACAGCCATTCAGACTTTTCAAGCATTATACATTTTTAGATAAAAATCTCAAACTTAAGTCCACCCACAAACCCAAAGGTGGACACACACCAAGAGCTAACTCCTACACCTGGAGTTTTGTCAGTGACTTCACAGTCTTCATCCTTGAACAAGAGCAGCTGCCAGTAACTTACTGTTATGTTTGTCATGCTTCAAACTTTTTTCTACTTCCTATGCAATGTTGCAGATGCAGCAAGGTAGACATGTAGAGTGTTTTTGCAGGTATTAGTCTGAGTTGCAAAAAGTCAGTCCAAGGTCAAACACACTCCCTCCTAAACTGTACTTTACACATTGTTCATCTAGAGCTAATCCTAGTACTTCTGAAAGTGAATTCTTTGGTTTTGGAATGGGCAGTCCATGAATGAGCTGAGAATGTCTTATATCAAGATCTCATTAGTTTTTTCTTGATTTAAGACCATTTTATAAGACAACAGGATATATCATGGCAGCAGGACGCTGTATCCAGTGTACCCACTGTACTGAGTTGCCATTTCTGGGTTGTGTGTAGTGATGAAGTCTGATATTGCACAGGTTTGACTCTGTGTGTCCTTTGTAGGAGTGCTCATCTATTAAAATCCCTATTAATCACAAGAATATTTTTATCTTTGACTGCAATAAGTAATTCTGTCTATGGTTGCTACCTGGTGAGCCCTGGAGAATCTTGCTTGAGTGGTTAAGGTTTGCATTTGCACTTCATTCCTGTTGTCAATCTACTCTCCAAGGCATAATGGAGAAATGTATGTACTTCATTATAAAGCATGGAGTTTATTTTAAAGTAGTTTATTTTAAATTATCAGTTAATGTAGGTTTATATTTTCAGTTTATTTTAAATTTTTTATTTAAAAATAAATAGGCTTTATTTAAATTATTAATTTCAAATTAGGTTTATTTTAAATTATCAGTTAAGGTGGCTTCACATGAGGAAGCTGCAATCTGGAGTGATGATGATTTTCATTTTTTTCCCCTCTTTGGTAGATAGGCAGCAGGGGAGTGTGGGGGAATTCATCTTTGGCAGCTGTAAGCTACAGGGGTAAGATTTACCAGAGTTTGCCTCTGAGCACCTTGTTTTGTTATGGGGTGACTGCTGGACATGTTGTTCACCTGAACTGCTGGGGCAACAACCACCAAATCCATGTGGCTGTGAGGACTTGTGCAAGAAAGATTAATTAACCTGAATCAATGGAGTTCGGGCTTGGGCACCAAGCACTTGTGTGGAACTCAAAACCTTGGGAGTTCTAAGTGATTGTGTACTGCTGCATCTAAAAGTATGTTTATTTGGTGTAGGAACTTCAGTAAGATGGGTGTAAGTGTCACATGGGTGTTAAAAGTTGTTGCCTCTTTAAAAGCTGTTTTAGGATTTACTGAAGCCTGAGTTAATTTTCTGTGGCAAACACTTCTGCAGAATCCCAAACAAAACTCTCACGAAGCAAGTGAAAAGCCCAGTTGGTGTGTGGGTTTTTCCCACACTCACAGCACAATAAGATACAACCCCAAACTCTCAGTGGTCAGAACTGGACAAGTGTGTGGGCAAAAGCTTTTATCTCACCTGGCTTCACAGTGCATTACCTATGGCAGTGATTTATGTCCCCCCTTTCCACTCCTCAGGAAAAATGAGATGGCTGTGGGTGAGGTTTATGAGTAAATACAAGAGTTACCTCACATCTTGGCAGGAATGTACAGCAGTGCCCTTCTGGCTGGATTGGTAGCTGTGTGTTGTTTTTATATCAGTTGTTACAATCTTGCAACATATTATTCATTACCAAAGCAATTTATCTGAAAATAAATAGCTAAGGCAGGGTTCTTATGGTTCATTAAGGCCTTAAATATATCTAAACTGGCATCTAATCCAAACTTATATCTGAGCATGAATCAAGTCTGGATACAGCCAGGATTTTGGGGACCTGGTAACAGCTCCTGGCATAAACACCCCCACACCACCTGGAGTGTGTGCAGGTGGAAAATAAAAAAATATGGTTGTCTTGCTAACAACTTACTTTGAAATTAGTTTTATTTTGTGACTCTCCAAACAGTGATGTGAGTAAAAGATATAAGGAACAAAATGCAAATGATTAATTCTGTGCACTGTGGAGGTAGTCCATGTTTGATCCCTAATATACCATAAATGCAGAATGCCAGAAAATGAAGCAGTAACTGTGTGGGCTCTCTGGTCTTCCAGAGAGCTTGTTTGGATGGTGTGAAAGAGCACACCTCTCCACATTCAAAATTTTCTAAAGATATATTTTAAAGTATCTTTGTAGTTCTAAAACAGCATAATTCAAAATTTCAAATAATTGATTTCTTGTGTTGTAATAGTACTCTGGGTGGTTTTTATACTCTCAAAAGATATAGATGGAAGGGAAGAGACCATTGGTTCACTTATTAAGTTTTTCCAACTTTGGGATACCTTGTTATTGCATGTTACTTTCTTTTCTAACCCTTAGATTGAAGTTAAATCTTCTGGTGATGAAAGGCATGGTGAGGTATAAAAAGTAGTTACTGAAAGGTAGACTGTTTCTGGCAGTATCTTTTCCAGCTTTACTGTTCATTGTTCAGGGCCCAAATCTTATCCATCTGAGACTGCTTCAGGCTCTGAAAGACAAAAACATCATGCTGATTAAACCTAAAATCTGTATACAATTAATTATTGGGCGTTTGCTTATGCTGGAGATAATTTTGTGCCTAGATCTGCATGGAAAATCTTGTATCCTTTATTCTTCAATTACTGCTTTACCAAGGTAAGTGTCTGCACTGATTACTCTATATTTGCAGTTGGGATTTTAATAATTGGACAAGATTTTAAAGAGTAACAACTCTTGAGCAAAGAGAACATAACAATGGAAAATACTTCTTTACAGAGCAGGACTGCAGTTTGATGTATGGCCTGCTTCCCAGGGGAGTGAAAGTCATGTCAAGGCTTTGGGTAATTTTTTGGGGCTTTTTTTATTTTTTTTTTCTATTTAGAGAGCTAGGCCAAGGCATTTTGTAACCAAAGAGGTAGATTGTGATATGTTTTTCACCTTGCTGAGAGGCAGGCCAAGTGTCATGGATTGCTGCAGCCTGAATTGCAAAATGCTGCTGTCATGTCAGGGGTCCTATACAGGGCAGTGCTGTTGTATAATTTTTGGATGTGGCTGTGTGGAATAGACTGTGAAAGAAGGGAGCTGGGAACAGGTTTTGGTCAGTTGTCCAGTGTATTTATGAGGTAGAGGGTTTTTAGTTACTCTGAGTTATTCATGCCAAAGAGTAGCAAAGCTGTTGTGTGTATTGGATCACAGAGAGGGATTTGAGAACAGCAGGAATGATTAATCCTTGTGTGTTCTAAATCCTTTCCTGAAGAAGATGGGACTCAGTGTAAATGTCAGGAACCAGATCTGGAGAGGGTGACACGGATGTTGTGACATGTTATACTGCCTTTCTGCAAACACGACCTTGTGTTTAAATAACAGATTTCTGTGTCTGAGTGAGGCACCTGCACGTTTGCTGTGCTGGTGGAGAAGCCTGGTGAAGATTTTTTTACCCCAGCCAGTGGTTTGCAGTGCAGCCCAGTCGTCTAGACTGCAAAGCAGTAAGTTATGCTGCTGAGAAACACTTCCATGCAAATAAACTCTAGAAAGGGAAGAATTGAAATTTCTAATATCTTTTTGCACATTATGAGATACAACTCTAGCAGCCTGGAGCCATAACTGCAGCAGTTCTTTTGTTACTCAGAAGTGGTTTGTTAAAGCACATACTGGAGCTCTGGCAGTGCTGGGCTCAGCTCCCTTCACCTGAGGCTGCTCAAGCTATCACCTCCCAGGAGAGTTTTGCCTGTGACTGCTGTGAGGTTCATGCTCTGGAGCTACTGTGCTCCAAATGAAATCTGGATTCCTCTGAGATAGCAGAAGTGAGAATGGTTTGAGGCTTCTCCTGGAATATTACTGGACACATCCTAAAGCACTCTTTGGTGTGAGATGGTTTTGTCTCTGGGCTTTGACTCTTAAATGAGGAAACCCTTTCTTTTTTTCCACGTTATTCTTTGTTTCAATATTTAGAAAAGGAAGAAGCTTCAAAAGCAAAGTTTGAGACTCAAATTTGGTATTTTCTCTTTGGTGTGTAGCTTGGCTCCTAGCTCAGTACATGTAGCAATCTTTGATTGTCAATAACAGTTACTGTTCTATGTAATGGTCCTATAATTAATTACGCTACTTTAACAAATCTTTTTAATTAGGCTTGCTTTTCATATGGTGTAACAAAACAAAAAAAAGGCCTCTTACTGTGTTGCAGGCTTTCTACTGACTTGTTTGTGTGCTCTTTTGTGGGCAGATCAGAGGCAGCATGCGAAATAATATTGGAAAGACATGATCTTGAACAGATGTTTGGTTAATAGAAGTCCCTTGAGGTGCACTTGGCAAGGCTGTGTGACATTTCTTATTGTCCAACAGGGTTCATGAATGTGCCTCAATGGGCAAATGTGTGTTTATTACGATTTTATGTTTGTCTGACATAGCAGTTCCAGCTACAAGGAGTAACAGAGTGCCTCTGAGGTTATGGCTTAGTGATGTCCTTCTGGGTTTTACATATGAGTATTTTTTTCTGTCCTGTTTTGATGGAGCATAAGGGCTCATTATGTGTGGGAGTTACTTGTTTCTTTTATTTCTTTTCAGATTTAATTTTGCTTTGGATGTCTGAAGTCAAAGGCGCTTAAAATTGCTCCCTCAATTTAACAGCAACTTTATTCAGTAATTCTTTTAAGAAGCATGCTTTGTTTAGATCTCAGTAAAACTTGGCCTTACTTGCTTTTTTGAGGTATAGTGCAATACAAAGATAAAAAAACCTGGTTTTAAACATGCTATACTTAAAGTAGCTTAGTATTGGAAAACAGCTCTGTGCAGACTGTCATATTTGAGGTTTAAAAGAAAAACTGGTCTAATGTTACTATCTTGTAAAAATATGATGGTTGTTAGCTTGGGAGATCTAACAATATAAAAATAAGCATTTACTGTTTTTATCTGGGATTCAAAACAAAAATAGGTGTAGATGCTCTACATGTATGCTTTTAGCACAAACGTAAATGAATTTGACAGAGGTGAAAGTCTGGCTATGCACAGAAGGATTTTGGCAGTCTATGCCAAGGTTTCCCTTTGGTGCCAGACAAGGAGGAGAGAGGAATGAATAATCACCAAAAAAGATGATGAGAGAGAATCAGCTGATAGAGGTTCAGCTGTTCCTGTCAGGTACAGGGCTGGTACATCTGGTCCTGTTGGGTTTGGAAGGCAGTACCTGAGGAAGGAGAAAAGGAAGCTTGCTGTTATTCTACAAGGTGCATTATGTGAAAGAAATGAAAAAAATAACTCAAGGTGGCATGCAAATTTGCAATGTAGACATTTAGAAATACATTTCAGGACTTAGTACAGAAAAATCATCACTTAAACATATTTTGATATGACTGTTTATCTGGAAAATATTTTAATGCTCTTAAAGGATAATTTACCTGTCAATTTTGTTACACTTTGGTGTGTTAATTAGTGGCTGCAAGGAAAATACTAAAGCACAGAAGGAAGGGGGGGTAGGAGGCATTAGAAAGTGGTATGTAAACTCCAGAAGTGTAGAAATAGGTTATATCTGAAAAATTTTACTACTTCAGAATTAGCATATCTTTTACATGTTGGATTCAGTTTCTCAGAAATGAGTGCAGTCAATCCTGACAGTCTCTCTTGGGACTGAGTCAAAGTGTAATTCTTCTGCAGCTGATCAAGTAAGAAAGTTGCCTTAGTTTAGAAGAATTTAGGACTTTTCACAGTAATTTGATATTTTTCCAAATAAATCATTGCTATAAGCTCCTGGTTTTGCATGTCTCATATAAGACTCTCTTGAATGTTTTAATAGCATTTTAGTGTTCCAGTTGAACAAGACCTTTTTCTGCCAGTCAAAAATGTTGTGAGTGAAGTGCTGGTTTGCTCTTCCAAGAGACTGAAGAGTAACCAAATTCAGGTGAATACCTCTTGTGGTGATTCAGATACCTGGAAGATTGTCTTCTTGAACTAACATCTCAGTTTGTTTTGAGATTGTTTTGTAGGAAGAGCTAGAAAGTGTGTGATTTCTTTCTTCCTTCTTTAGTGTCTGAGCTTAAGAAAAAAGGCTGCATAAAAGGAATCTTTTTTTCGAGGTTTGGAAGCTTCTTTCTCCTTTAGACATTCTGATTTTATTTTTGTTCTTCAGAGCATGGTGGACACCAACAAGTGTTCCATGAGGAGTTCAGAAGAGAACTTGGATTTGTTGGCACCTGTTCAGCTTGCCCACCGATGTTGCATCCTTGTGTCCTCCTCTTGCTGTATAAATAACACACTGCTGACCTGATTCTAGAGCCCCTACTTCTTTCATTGATTACAAGATAGGAAGACTAATTATTGTATTTTTCTTTAATATCAGTTTCTCATATGCATGTTTTCGTATTCAAATTTATGCTTTGATTTATTTTGTGGTTTAAAAAGTGATTATTTTTTTGTTTCCAGAAAAGAAAATCAAGAAGTCACTTTCATTTCACAGGCATGTTTTTATTAAAGAATTGTTGGGCAAACCACAAAACTAGCCCTTGGAAGTGATTTGAGCCTCCAGTGACTTAGAAATCCTGCTTCCTCTTGGAAAGGCTTTTTTCTGCTGCTGTTTGAATCTCTTGCAGTATGATTTCTTTCTGCAGCCTAGAATTTGCTGGTACTGATACTAGAGATGTTGCTGACTTTTACTTTCTGGGACTGAGCTTTGGTTTTATTACCTGTCTGTAACAGATGGGATGTGGGCTAAATGATGCCAAAATCCTTTTTTGAATCTATCCTAGTTCATCTTCTTTCTAGTACAGCTGGAGTGTTTTGTTGTAAATAACGACATCTATCTTATGTAATAACTTCCTCAGAATATTTTAAAATATAGAAATCATATGGAAATTATAAATCATATCTTCTACTTGAGATTTAGTGATCATTTCTCAAAACATGCCGCTAGATTTAAAATATCTTGATCTGTAGATGTTTTTATTTTACCTCCTTTTCCTGAGTGATCCAAAATCAAGTTATGCTTTCTTTCAGGGTGGACGTCACAAAACACCTATCCCACTCTTCACTTCCTTTTGTTCCCTCAGTCCTTCTCTAAACAAATATTATCAAATGATTCAATAGTGTTGTCATGTGATTTACCTCACTACAGTGCCAATTACGTCAAACATATTATTTCAAACTTAGATACAGCGGCTTTTTTTGTAACTTGGTACCTGGACATATTATGGAATGCTTTTAGGAAAGATTTCTTTTCTTAATTTTATACTTAAAAAACATAATGGCTATATCCCTTCTTTACCTTTACACCCAGTGCTTGACTACTTTTTGTCTTTTTTTCTGGTCTGTCTCTCTCTTCGGATAAGAGTCTTCTCAAATTTTTTTCCTATTAAAAAAAAAAAAACTCAAAATAAGAGTCTCCAAATTTTTTTCTTGTCTCTGCAGATTTGTGTAATACTTCCATATATCTACATAAGATAGTTGCCAGTTTACTCTGACAACCTCACTTGTTTTTCATTATTTCAGCGGACTGGGCACCATTTTGTTGTCTTTGGACTTATGCTGGTATCTTTCAGTGTTCTAATTGAAGTGCACATAGGAGCTGCTCCTAAGAAGCTCTAGGATAATATCCCTTTTTGTCCAGCCAGGATGCCCTCCAGGTATGCCTTCTGTAGTTTTTAATTTCATCCTGCAGACACACCATTTCCAAAATGCTTAAAACAACTGATGCCGTGATTAAATATAATTCTGAATATATGCATCTTCATTTATGTCTTCATACTTAATTTAATTATAAATAATTTGTTTCTCTGTTTCCGTTTCCCTCATGTCACCTCTTTGTAACAGCTGCAGACAAGAAAAGGAACAATGCTAGATTAATTAATTTCCTAAAGCTTTTTATTTTCTTGGATGCTACTTGATATTGACATGCTCCTTGGCAGTATTAATATTTTCCTTTTCAAGTCTGTATTTCATGCACCAAAAAACCCACCACAAAATCCCCTGCTATTTGACTAGAAAATAAGATCCACTGCTTCCAGGGCAGAAATGGAGGAGTAAATCTTTTCCAGGGAGAAATGGATAAGTAAATCATGTCCAAAGATAAAGCTGAAGGGTCCATGGTATGTGCTCAGCCTTGCATCTGCTCCATGTGTTTGTCTCCTCAGCAACCTTTCTCTACAAATGGCATTGAAGAAGTACTTGGTATGCTCAGAAAATAATAGATTAGCAAGTGAAAATCAAATTTATGGGTCTGAATAGAGACTTAACTTCTCATGCTTAATTCTTTCGACATGAGCACATCTATCTCCCTCACCTGAGCTTTCAAGAAACTAAAATCCCTTCCGCACATATTTGGTGGAAACTAACTGACCTTGCTAAGAGTTCCTCTAACTCTAAATACAGTATCCTCAGTTTGCCTTCTGTTGTCATCAGAGATTATTTCCTTTCTGTTCTAATTTTTGCAAACCTGGTGTCTTTTTTGCCTCATCACTGAGTTTTGCATGAATAGAAATTGGGGCCATTTCTTCAGCTATGCTGAAAGTTGGAAAGAACATCTACATTTACTGAGGAAATTCAACTAACCTATGGCTGCGAGAGTAATGTGTATTTTATATGGTCTGTGCAGGCTGTTCCTTCATTGCCCATTG
Organism: Rhabdornis inornatus; assembly: GCA_013397075.1. Lineage (NCBI taxonomy): Eukaryota > Metazoa > Chordata > Aves > Passeriformes > Rhabdornithidae > Rhabdornis > Rhabdornis inornatus. Next base: position 130,281 of record VWZS01000308.1, on the reverse strand, counting down.
CCTGGTGTTGGTAAGTGTCTGATAATTTGTCTTTCTTACGCTCTGATGCTTGGGAACTCTTTTCCTCTCTAGAACAACTAATGTTTAGACAGTTTAGCTGAAATGCATCTCGCTGTCAGCATTAAGACATCACTGGTAAAATTATTATTATTATTCAAGTGGAGATAATGAGACTATCAAGGTTATAATCTATTCCTTGTGTTCATGGTTACAAGTCAGAGTGGCAGAGGGGAGCATTAGGGCTCAGGGATAGGGCACCTGCAGTTATAAACACAAAGATATGAAAACACTTCAGCATCATTTAGAAAATGGAAAGTGCTGTTGTTTCATCTGGTTCATCTCTAATTGTTTTAGCCTTTGGCATGAATAGCTGTGCTGCTGAATCAGCAGTAGCAGGGCTGGATCCAGACTGGCTGAGATTGTTTTAGGGGAAATAACACACAAGGTGTGTATGCTTTTTAAATTAAAGACGAGTATACACAAAAAAAACCCTCATTCTGCCAAAATATGCTAAACAGGCAGCAGAGAAGCCTCGAGAAACGATACAATTTCTTCTGTTTCCCATGCTTGAAGACATGGGTAAATATTTTAAAGGAGGGATATGCCTATTGGAAATATTCTGAGGAATGAGTGTTTGTGTTGGGAGAAAAACAAGGGTTTTATTTTTTGTGGGTTGGCATTTTGATTTGATTTAGTGTGGAGTTGAGTTTTCAAAATCATGGTTCTTTAGAATCCTTTCTAAGACTTACATGGCTGATATTTAGCTTCCACTGTGAAGGTGTTTTTTCATGTGTGTTCCAACTCTTACAAACAAGTCAGTTTCACTTCTAATGAAATTTCATGGTAGCTTTCATTGTTTTTGTGACTCAAAGACAAAGTTTACCTTTCACGTACAGTAAAGTGTGTTTTTGGTTTTTTTTCCATTTGGTAGGCATGTCCTGTAGCTCTTCAAAATGAATGTATATTTGATGTAAATTAAGAATTGAATAGAGAGCACTGAGAACTCCACCCCTTCCTCTCTGTACCCAAGAGATTAAAAAGCACAGGGGAAAAAACAGCGTTTTCTCCTTCTGCAGTTACTATCAGCTTTAGGGTCTTCTGAGTTTATGCAGGCAGTATAAATGTAGCCATGCTGGAATTCTTGTTCTCCTATTTTTATCAGCAGTATGACTAGAGGCAGCATTTCTCAATAGCACAAAGGAAGTATCCTACTCTTTTCATTGCACAAATCAGAGGACAGGCCAATGTGCAGCCCATAAGAGAAATTAGTAACACCTTTCAGAAGCGGGTAAACTTTGATTTGTTGTTGCAGTCCAATTGTAAGTGCACTAAAAAGCATAGATCTAGGGGCTCAGTTTTTCCAAGCCCATACATTCCAGTTGTAGAGAAAATGTTTGTGTGTAATGAAACAATTTTTAGTTCCAAATTTACTCAGAAAAATGTTAATATTTTACTGCCCTGAGGCTCTTTTGGCTTTAGTATATTCAGGTATTTACATGCATAGAGTTAATACAAAAATGTGGGGTAAATCACATGTTCTCCTTTTGTGGGTGCTGTTCTCAACTCTTTGCTCTAAATCCAGCAGTTGTAAGCTAAGCACAGGCAGCCTCATTGGCAACACCACCAGCAGTTCTGTACAAAATGTGATTATTGGGTACCCATAAAGAAAGGGAGGAGTGTTGAGCATTGCTGTGCTGAACAAGAGGCATTGTAGGCTTCAAATTATTTTAGTTCTTGCATTAGGTGACTGCACACCCGCCTAAAGCGGTGACAGTGTGAATCTCCATCTGTGCCATCAGATGAAGTGCATCACTTTAACACTTTGGCATCAGTTAACTTCATGTGTTGCCTGATCAATGCATCAACATCCAAGTATCTCCAAGATACTTCAGTGTGCCCTTTCTTTGTCAAGACCATCTGCATGAATATTTCAGTCTATGCAGACAAATGCCAAAAGTGCTAGAGCATTCTTCTTAGTCATACAAGACTCTTTAAGAGATTTTAAATTGCTATTATAGAAGCTAATGCCACTGTACTCCGTGTTAGCAGGTTTGACAGGGAGTGCTCACTGATGACACTTCCTGGAAGTTTTAAAGAGTGAAGATCTTAGTAGAACCAGCCCAACTTTTTTTTTTTTCTGTGTGTGTAGCTTGTGTGCCTAACAGGCTGGGGTGAAAGAGAATTTGTGCATCTAATAATGTGTTTTGCCATTATCTGGGTGCTGTGTTCAAATAGCCTTTTTCAGAGAATAGTAAAAATGAGCAATATTAGGTTTTTTTTCTGTACAATAGGAATGATACTAACCTTATTTAAAAGTATTAGGTTGTCTTATTTGCACGTGTGTCGGTTTCTCCAGGCATTCCACTTTAGTGATCTCCTATATTCCTTAGGAAAATTGCAGATGGTGATAGAATTGCCTTGCATTTATGAATGGATCTGAAACAGGCCACTTGAAATATGGTAACTATATTTTAATGTTGTTACTCCACTGGGCTCAGCATGTACCAAAAAAAATAGCCTTTTGAGTAAGGACTGGTGTTGCTCTGCTTGCATAGCAGAGAATGGGTGGCATAGAACAGTTTCTTGGATGGATTAAAATTACTTTACTCATTTCATCTTGCTATCCATGTCTTTAGGGAAGGATGGGCTTTTTTGTCTCTTCTACTCTTGTAGATTTGGAGAGAACATGCAATGTTTCCATTATGAAGAAGGAATCCAGTAGTCTGCCAAGTTAACTTTTTTTTAAGAGGCTGGCCCCAGATTCCCTTGAAGCTTTGGTAACATTTGCTTGCATTGGAGCACCTGATTCTGTCCTCTCAGCTTTGGAGGGCTTCCAGCAGCTGTTTAAGTTCTTCAACAAGCTTGGCTGGATTGCTTGGCTGGAGATTGACCAATCTGATGGAATGGGTCTTTTTTAGTAACCTGTTGCTGGTTTTTTTTTTTTCTTGCTGTCCTTTTGGTTGTGGGTTGAATATTCAGTTCTAGTATGTCCCCATGGGGAAGATTGACAGTTGCTGCTTGTATTTAATAGAACTCATACAAATTTATTCTGCATTAGGACTCTGAAGAGATTTTAAAAACAATTCTGATCTTATCCTAAAAAAATAAAAGAATTCACTTGAGTATTTTTTCAAGCTGATGCACAATGAGAGCAAACACTGAATGTAAAATCTGAATTTCTTATATGCTAGTTGAGAAGAAAAAAACCCCAACTTCTAAAGTATTTAAGTGAAAGGTTACCATAGTAAGATAAGTGGAAGTAGAAAGAAATTGATCTGCTGGATTAGATAATGATGTGCTCTAAGTGTTGGCCTTCTGTCAGTCTTAGTGTCATAGCAGGTGTTTTGGTAAAGTAATATTGTTCAACAGGTCACATACTGTGAAGTGGGAAAAAACTTGCTGCTGGTAATAACCTGACCCCACTGGAGAGGGGAAGCAAATCTGTGCTGAAAGGATCTGGGGCATTCCCTGCATTATGATGTTTTATTTAAGTCAGTAGATAATAGAAAAAAAGCTTTTCCAGTATTGTCAAGTAAAAAATAGTAAGGTGTGAGACTCTGGGGGAAATACTTAGTCTCACAATAAGCAATTCTGTGGCACAATTGCTGAATTTCCCAAAGATTAGGAAGAGGTGCATGGCATCCCATCAATCTGAGGAGTAGTGCTGTGGAGAGGTTTTGTACTGATCCTGGTGGCTCTTCCCAATCCATAGGTCATGGCAGTTAGCTTTTCTCCTTCTAAAAATTAAAACTTAATTTGGCCTGACACGAGTCACTGAGCAGTCCATTAAAAAAATTTTTGTTTTGCTCAGCATTTTTGTACAGAGTGCCAAATAAAGGGGCAGTTTCACAAATGTACTGTGTGAATGAGACTGGGATAACTCGTAGACTTTTATGGGCATTTTGGAGCACTCAGCACCACAGCTGAACAGATTCAATGATAATAACCTTTCTGGTCCATATTTGGACTTAAACATGTGTCCAACTTTTAAATAAAATTTTGGGTAGTGAGAATATTAGAAACATCATTCAAGTCAGGAAGGGACTGTTTCTTGTGAAGTCCTAACCAAAACTGTGCTTTCCCACACTTGCATTCCTGAAGTGCCCCAAATTTTGGGGCAAATAGCTGGTGAATAGGAGTCTTGATATAAACAGAGTTTGGGTTTGGATATTTTCTTGCTGTCAGTCTGTACTAAAAGCTAGTGCTTTTCCTTGAGAAATATATACCAAAAAGCAAACAAAATACTCTTCTGTATTAAAGTGTTAGTCAGCATGTAGCTCTGAAGAAGGCTGCCATGAAGAGTCATATTGGCTGAATTTTAATAGCCCATGCATTGTAAACACTGAAATTGGATATGTCACTGAAAGCTGCTCTTTGGCAGTTTCAGCTTGCATGACTTGCATTTACTCAGCAGATCACTACTATAGGTCCTGCTGATCTTCCCCTGATACCACTTGAACAAGATCTTTCTAATGGATACTTCTTTTTCTTTTTTTTACTTACTGTTCCTCTCCCCAGCATGTATTAGGTATTAACATGCTTTCCTTGGAAACTGGAGCATGCATTTCATCTCCTGCTATTTCCTTCTTCAGCAAATTTTAGTGCCACTGCAAGGGAATGCTATTTTGTGCTGTTCAGTGGTGTAATATTCAAATGGGTGATATGCTTGAAGCTGCCATATTGTACATTGGCAAAAAGAAAAAAAAAAGGAAGAAAAAAGGGTAAAAAGTCTTATTTTTTTGAGAGAATTTAGCCCTGAAGGCTCTCTGTATCCTGTAGCTGCTCTGGTCTATCAAGGGGAGCTTAGCAACAAGATATAACCTTTAAAATTCAGATGGCAGCAAGCTTGAGATTTTTCCAGCTGGCAGAATCTGGGGTGCAGCTCAGGCAGCCCATGCTGGGCAGCTCTTGGCTTGGCTCTAGCACACACTGCTCTGCTCAGCCTCTTCCATGCAGCTGGAAGTGTTCTCTAGTGAGGATGGCATGAAAAGTCTGTGTGGGGGGATGCTGTCTATGTCAAAGTATGGGCTTGTGAAGTGTATGCTTGTTTTGGATTTGCATTCAAATCAGCCAGTCATACATAAAAGATGATAAACTCACAAAACAGTTTGGCCTGAGAGAATTTTTTTAATAACATACCATGTGGTAAGAGCAGACTGGCATTAGAAAAATGACATCACAGCTAATTTATAGGGTGAAAAAAAGAAGAAAACTGTGTGAGGAATCTTCTTGCTATAGGTTTACTTAGCGATGTTGAGCACAGTGAAAGCTGATGTAGGCTATAGGTCATGTCAACAGGTTTCTAATGCCAGCAATCCTGCTATGATATGCAGTGTAGCAGTAGAAAAGCCACAATAGATGCTTTGTTTTTCTCCTGTGCACCAAAATATGAGCATCATAAGTTTGTTTTTCTATTATTTCAGACCATATATTGTACTCTATCTAACTTAGTCAATAGAATCAGTGAAATTATATTTGGAAGAATTCTCTGAAGACAGTCAGAAATTTGAGGCCAAAACCCAAGAAGAATGACAACTGATGAGCTCATATCTGATTTGGATCAGGATTTCTGGGGCAGGGTCTCCCCAGAAGGATCACAGCTTTGGTTTTTCGTCGCAGCTTTCAAGGAAATCGTCTATATATTTGGGAAGGGAACTCCTTCTGTGCATATGCTTGTTCTTAAGTGTTCATCATACTGTGAAGTGTTCCTCATTAACAGGGGTCTTCTCTAACTTCAGTTTTTAGGATATGTAATGGTACTGCCTGAAACATTGTTCTTCCCAGTCAGATTAGTACCCTGTTTCTAAAAGAAAGGGCAAAATTATGACACTGGTTAGATAATTGCAGATTATGCTACCTGTATGTACTTGTGCTTTGTAGATTGACCTTGCTCTCAAGTGTCAGAATTTTATTCCAGCAATGTCATTTTTGATATGAAAGAAGATATGAGATGTTGAGCTCTGAGCTGGTAGCACAGCAGGGTTTTCAATAAGCATTGGCATGGATTGGCAGTGATTTTTTTGATAGTCCTTGGCAGCAACAGGGAATCTATATCTCACTTCTAATAGTGAAATGTATATTGTACATGAAATATTTTACTCAGCAGTGTTCCTTTTGAACATTGGGTGCTTCAGTTTAGGTTTTTCCCAGGCTATGTTTGGACACATAGCACTTGGAAGGGTGACATGATTTGGTACTATACATATTGCTGCTGTGACAGGGGAGATGTCACACAGCTGTGTTCTCAAAAGCCAGATCTTTGCAACTCGTTAAATATTCAAAGATGTTGCAACAGTTCAGTTCATAAAGCCATAAAGACAATTATGTTGAAGAATGTTCATAACTAACACTTTAAAAGAGATCCAATATCTTGGACCGTTTAAGAAATCATTAGGGGAAAGAAAATGCCACACTGGAAACTTCTTTAACCTTCTCACATTCTTAGTGCAAGTACAGTCTTACAAAGATGCTTGATTTGGAAACTAAGTTACAGAAGTAATTGGCATATATGTGCATATAAATAGGAATAAATGCATTTAAATGGCTATCTGCCAACCTATATTTAGCAGTGGATCAAGTGCAGAATGCTCTTCCCATATCCTTTATTTCCTTTGAAACAGTACTTTGCATGATGAGTTCCTCTCTGTAGGTTGTTCTGTTAATTTTCTTCCATCTGTATCTCCCTTTAGCCCCAGGCTGTTAAAAATGAGACAGTTTTTGAATGAATAATGCTTATGTGATGACTTTTTTATATGATTAAAGAAAGTGTGGGATGATATTTTGGTACCCTTTTTTTTTTCCTACTTCACTAATGATGATATATAGACTGTAAGATTTTCTAAGGGAGAAAGAAGGAATAATACCCTTCCTGTTTGATCCTGTTCCTTGTTAGGAATCAGGTCCTGTTTTGCCTTTGTTCATTTGGACTCAAGCTTTCTAAAAATGATAACTGATACTTGCCTTAATATTGATTCAGTCAGAGGAAGATATCTGTAATTCTGCTAAATGAAAAGTATCCCATAACTTGAACATGTGGAAAGAAATATTATAAATGTTATTGTCATAAAAATCTTTAACATTTAGGAGCTTAATCTCCCTTAATTCAGTATCAGGTTACAATTAATAGCAGTGGTATTTTGCTGCTGAGCTTAAATCTACTATTAATATTACATTTCAGTAATATAGGCTGTACAGATCTGACGGGGTTTATGAGTGTCAACATAAAGAAATTAACATTTTTTTCAAAACTACCTGTAACTAATATTACATTTGCCCTTTCAGTTATCCAAACAATTAATGATATGAAAGTTAGTTGTTTAATGGAACAGGCTTTCAAGGGTTTTAATTATTCAAAGGATAATAAAGGCAAAAGTCAGAAAATGTAATGTTAAACAATGGATCCACTTCATATCCCTGACACCCTATGGAGCTATTTTGAAATTAATGAATCTTTGTTTTCACCCTTATCTGTCTAAAAGGAAAGTAAACAAAACCCGTGAACCACCCTCAAAGAAATGCTTTCATTGACTCTAATGGAGCTATAGGCATTAGTAAATCTAACTGTGATTTAAAGAATTAGCAGTCTGTCCTCTCAGTTTGTGTGCTGCTCAATTAAATGTTGAAGAATGGATAGGCATGCAGGCAGCCAAAGCTTTGGGTTAATGAATGAGATATTTTGAAGTAGTTGGAAGCTTTAGGGAGTTTAAACATAAAAAAAACCCCAAAAAATAATAAAAATAAATAAATTAAAATAAATAAGTAAAAAAACCCCACCAAACCACAAGTTTTTTCTGCTGCACTTAGAGAACATCTGGGCTGTTCTGTGTCTGGGAAATTAAACCTCCATTTTTGTTTCATGGAAGTCCTTATTTACTTTATATTCAAGGGAGTACAGGAAAGAATTTAAGGTATTATTCAAGGTTTAATAAAACAAATACTAAATGGGGAAAGCAAGCAAAGGCTTCAGAACCTTTCAGCTGTTGTCATGGAGTTCTATTACCTATTTCCCCCTGTTCAAAGAGCTGGGTTTGACTCGGAGTGCTCCAGCATTTTGGTGCTGTGTTGGTTGGTGAAGCACGTGAGTGATGTGGGACAGATGGAGCCTCCCTTCAGCAAAGCCACCCAGGTAATTCCATCAGTCCAGCAGTAATACACCTCAGGGACTGCTTTGAACTTGCTTGTGGTGGCAGCTGAAGGGTGTGCATGAATGTACAGCTGTACATCCTGTGAGACCCTGCTGGCAATGTGCCCGGGGTGGCATTTCCTGCTGGCTGCCGACCCCTGGTCCTGTGTTGGTGGCAGTAAGGGGGAGCATCTGTGGGTGGTCTTTAACTGGCACTTTGCCCTTTTTTCTTTTTTTTTTTTTTTTTTTTTTTGGGAGAGCAGCACAGTTTGTAGTCTGAATTGGAATTTATCTGGTGTGTTTGAGAGAAACTCGAAATTAATTTAGGGACTGAGAGGCAATCGTAGAGAGTCATTAAATTTTTAATGAGCAGAAATGATCAGGCACATCACTTTGTTCATCACATTTGTGACTAGTCTTTTTTTATACCTATGTCTTTCCCACTCTCTGATTAAGATTTGTAGGCATACAAAGACCTTTAGAATTATGGCTCTGATGTGAACTTATTTTCTTATAGCTATGCTGGGTAGCTGGTAAGGTCAGAGAACAGTGAGTTATGGTGATTTTAGCCTTGCAAGAAAACTATTTGCAGTGGTCTTTAAAAACAAACAGTTTTCTCTGTGTGAAATGAGTAGGTCTTTTTTCAGTTGCTGATAAAGAAATGAAAACATTGCATATCAGATAACAGTTGGGATTTTTCCCACATAGTTCATGGTCTCTGTTAATCTCAGGTATTTAAGAGAGTAATAAGAGGGATGAGTTTTATTCATTTATTCATTCTCTAAAGACATTTCATTTACAGTAGATACAGGTATACTGACATGAAAAGGCTTTGGTGATATGTCAGCAGAGTTCAGATGTGACTTGCTATACATTTTAGACTACTTACACTAGAAAACTCTCAGAGCAAAGCCTGCATCTATATATTTCTCCTGAGGCCTATGGAATACATTTAATGATTTTTTTTTTTCCAGAGGAACTGAAGTTTTTAACTCCTTCCCTAACATATTGTGATGAAATAATTTGGTGTGAATCCTGGGGAGGAGGTTAATTATTGCAAACCAAAGTAACAAGTGATGCTAGTTACAGAGGGATGGAAAGATAGCAGTAATAAAAAATAACATTGATGCATCAGTAATAAAATGAGTTCCTCTTGCCATGCTTATTGACTTTGAAACAACCTCAAAGAAGGAAGTTGTTCATACACTGATTAAAAACTTCCCAAGTTTTGATTTTATGCTGTTTGCTTTGTGTTGGGTAGGGTCTTGTGCACTTAGTTCTGAAATGTTTGCTTAGAAACAGCACAGAAGTGTAATGAATGCACTTTTTCTGTAGTAGCTTTTTATTTTAAAACCAGCCAAGGAATGTCTGTCTTTGTACAAGTGTATATATTGTCATATTTGTCTCCTGCTATCTCCCAGTTGATGCTGTTGGACCTTCTTGCAGTATGTCAAGCAAGCTATTAACATGCACTTCAGTTTATAAACATCCTGGTATTTATGTTTCTGATTTCCTACATCTGTGAAATGCAATAGACTAACACTTTTTGGTTTAAAAATTTAACACCATGTAGAATTATTTGGAGATTAAAGTTGCAATTGCAACTATGTTCTCAATGTCTTTTAATCTGTGCTGAATAGTCTGGAGTTTTTTACAACTCCCAACTTTCATCTAGCACTTAAATACTGAGCCCATTCTGGGCTTCTCAACACATTTCCCACTGGTCCTCCAGTGCACCTGCTGTGCTGCCATCAGCCATTAATGTTCAGACAAAGCCAACAGCTTGTTAGGACGTGTCTGAGACGTTCAGTAGTGCAGATGGCACGTTCTGTCTGCCTCTACCTGCAACATCTGGCAGCAGTCAGATTTGAGAAAACCCAAATGAGAAGGAGGGAGATAATGTTTTTAAGTTGAATTGAATAAATAATTTTTTCAGACAAATTATTGCAGTTTGCTTGAGGTCACAAAAGTAAACAGTATGAAGGGGGGGCAGAATTAACTTGCTTGGTTGAATTAATTGAATGAGTTTGTATATTGTGTGGACTTCCAACTCAATTTTTGAGAAATTCTGTAAGTTGGTTTAGAGCTTAACAGATCAATGTTGAAGTACCTAGGGAGTTTTCTCCTTAACTATCCCCAAGAATCTATCAAACTACACACTAGGCAGATGGCTGGGAACAAGTTTTTTCTATCCTGTTAGTAGCTTTGCTATTGGTCTTGATGCAATTTTAAAATGGTTTGTGATTGTATTTGGGATTGTTCAGATCAGATTCAAATGGCAATTGTTTCCTTCTAAATGACCTTGCTGTTGTTATGAAAAGCCTGACAATAGGATGACCGACTTTGCCATCTCACAACGTGGACAAGAATACTCAAATTTATTTCTCTCTGAATCAAATGTTTTTTTTCCCTCATACCTTATCCTTCAAAAAGCCTTAGTGTAGTAAGGTGTAATGTAGTGTCCTTCACAAAGCTTGTACCATAAATAGTGTGTGTGTATGCAAAAGCAGTGCCACAGAGATATAACCTGCATAATTCTTAATCATCTCAGTTTTGACTGGAGACAATTTTGCATCCTTGTTTTTATTTTTTTTTGTCAGTTAAGAAGATGAGAGGGTTTGGCTTCTGAGACTGGCTGTGTGATTTGCCTGTCTTTCCCCTCAATTCTCCCATTTTCCTTCAGTTCTTAAACTGTCTTAGTCTTGATCAGTGAACACTTTTGCTTTTGCTCTCTCTGGTTTCAAACTGGGAGCACTGGGAGAGAGCAGCATAGCACAGCATTGGATGGGATGGAACATCCCTCTGGCCAGCTTGACTCACCTGTCCTGTGTCCTCACTCAGCTTCTTTCTTACTCCCAGACTACCTGTTGGGGAAAGAAGGGGAAGAGAGTGGGAAATAGAGAAAGCCTTGGTGCTTCATCAAGTGCTTCCCCCCCAGCTTTGTTGCTGTGTTCACTTCATGGTTCAGAAACAGCCACAACAATGTTGTGTTATCTCCACAGCTTTAGCCACAAACTCAAAACACAGCACCATAGGGGCTGTTGTGAACAGAGTTAATTCTGTTCCAGCCAGATCCAGTATGGATAGGAAACTCTGTCCAAGTTAATTAAAGATCAACAAATCTTGTGTAAACCTTGTATAGATCTAACAAGGCACTTTTTCCTCCTGTGTAGACAAAGCATTCTAGAAAGTGCTGAATTGTGGAGGAGAGGTGAATAAGATTGCAGTGCAGTGGACACAATAAAGCTGTAAGGCCCCACTCCATCCCCACCAGTTTTACTAAGCACAAGTGAACTCACCAGGTTTGAAAGATGGATCATGTCAGTAAATCTTGAATTTTTTTGCCCTGCCAAAGAAGGAGGAACAGAATAATATGGCTTTTCATCTACAACAACTTTTGACAGTGCTAATGAGTGCAGAACAAAAAGTGAGGAGCACTGACTTCTGATATCAAAACCAGCTCCTGGGCAAAAATCTCATCCTGTTACTTGCGAAGTTTCTTGGCTTTTGGAATAAATAATACAGACATTTTAGATTTTTTTTTTCAGACTCTGTACAGTAGAATCTTGACAACACTAACATAAAATGTGACACCATTAATCACTCTTAAGTTTTGAAGAGCTATTAGTAGAGAGGCCTCTTTTGTGACAGCAAAGACAAAGATTGCTTGAAAATCCAAGTCCACTTTTTCCATGTTTGCAGTTAAGTTTCTAAGACTGTTTTTGAGAATGTAAAGTCATCAGGTAGCTCTTCAGCCTCGTGCTACAGGAATAGAGTTTGGATTATGCTTCAGCAATAAAAATGCATCAGTGTTCTGTGTCTTTTGCATCCTTAAAATAGTTGTCTTCATTATCATTTGAGTTGTGATTTTCTGCATTTATACACTGTTTTCTCCAGAGTAAGAACCAGACTACTTTTGAAACAATGGCAGTCTATCACCTAAAGCAAAACATGCAGATAATTTGCATTTTGAACTGCTGACCTGTTTGCAGGCCTCATTTTGTCTCTCGTTGAAAAGCTCCAAAAATTCCTGTTATAACCTTACAGCTGCTAAAAAGGAAAGTATGTAAAGCAGGGTACCAGACCTCCTCCTGTCAATACAGCTGAATAGATTCAGCTATTGTCAGTTAAGTAGATGCTAGTGCTGTTACACTTACAAACCTGATGTTCCTAATCAAAGTCAAGTGTTTGCCGTTTCTCTGAGTGGAGAAATTTGACAGCCTCACTTAAAAGTGATGGAAACAATAAGGCAACAAGCAGGTTCTTGGAAAGGAGAAATGAAGAAAAGAAACCGAAATAAATGGTCACAGTGGCAAACTTGGGGTGTGGTTTTTTTTTTCGTTTGCTTCTATTTGATAAACCCTCTCAGACTTGAAAGATGCAGCAGCCAAGAAGTGATCTGGTCTGTGTAACAAATCCCTTCCTTGTCTTCGTTCTCATAGTGACCAGGATAGGAGGAAAGGGCACCTGCCCATGCTATTGATTGACCCACGACATAAGAGTGAGCTGTAGCAAGAGGAATGAAGTATTGTCGTGAATCCTTAGCAGAGAACAACCTGTGGCTGGTTTGTAAGAGCACAGGAGAGGGGTGAGGTTTGCCCAGTGGGACAAACACTTCTCAGGTGTGTGTTGCTGGTATTTGGTACTGCTGGGCCCTCACTCTGCAGACACAGCTGGGCTAGTCACAGCTGAATGTAGGTCTCCCCTTTTGAATGTCACAATGCTTAATGCATAATTTTTGAATGTCAAAATGTTATTTTGTAGCCTTGAAATGTGTTGCTTCAAAATGGCATCTATAGCCCCTTCAAAGATGAATCTGCCTATGTTAAATGGGCATACCTGCCACATCCAGAGGGAATAACTAAAAATCTGCAGGCTGGTTACTGTTCCCTTTTATATTAGATTTAAAACCAAAGATTTCCTCATAGTTTCTTCTTTTTTTTTCTCTCTGTGAACTGTAGTGATTTTTTAAAATGAGAAACAGAAATATAATTTGTTTGTGCAGAAAAATACAATATATGCCAAATGATTGATCACTTCTGGCCTTGGAATCCTTAGGCAACTATTTTGCAGTGCATTTTAGGAGTGGTTTTGAAGATATAAATAGATCATTACAATTGGTGGCAATTAGAAGATAAGAAATAACAATCAGCTCTATATACTGGATCTGTAGTAAAGCTGGATTTTAAAACCAAAGGGAACACAAAATTTCCACTTGCAGCTCATGATTCAGTCCTTCTGTGCTGGGATGCAGCAGCAGAGAAGCTGATTTGTGGAATAGAGTTTAATGATGTGTTGTCACTCAGTCCCATGATTGCTGGCCCACTCTTCCCCAACAGGAAAGAGTAAAAGTGAGAACTTGTGGCTTGAGATGACAACTGCTTAACAGGTAAAGCAAAAGCTGTGCATGCAAGCAAAGCAAAAAAAAAACGGTGGGGGGAATAAATTCACCTCTTCCTAGGGGTAGATAGGGACTCAGCCATCCCAGGAAAGGAAAGCAGGGCTTCATCACAAGTCATGGTGACCTAACTTTGTTCTGACTGTGATGCCACATGGATCATCATATAGAGCATTCCTTGGGTCAGTTGGGATCAGATGTCCCAGCTGTGTCCCCTACAAACTTTTTGAACACCTCCAACTTACTCCCTGGTGGGATAAGGAGAGGAAAAGGCGTTGACTCTGTGTGTATATAACATAACACATTATTTAATAATGATAATAAACATTAATAACAGAAACACTGTTGTGTCATTAACGCAGTGTTCAGCACACACCTAAAACATAGCCCCATACCAACTGCTGTGATGAAAATCAGCTCTACCCCAGACTAAACGTGTACTTGATACAGTAGATGTTGCCTTGCCCCTGGTTATTTATGCCTCCCCTCCAAAGGGGAGACATAGCTTTTTATGAAATGTTTGTCAAATGTTTGTTAAAGCCCATAATGTTTCTAATAGGGTACTGATTATAGATTTGTTTGACCTTGCTTGGGTTACAGTGCCACCTGCCCAAGTAAAGCTCTAGGGCCATTTGTGTACTTAGTCTTTAAAGGACTGCTCTCAATGAGAGAAATTTAGGAGTTATGAGCACCAGATCTGTGTGAACTTTTCTTCAGGCCTAGAGCAGAAAGAATAATACAAACCTCCTATTCCTGGAGATGAGCTTGATCGTTTTTTCTCAGCAGGATCTTTCAATTTCAGACCCAAAGAACAGCTTCTGTACATGAAGGCTTGTTTATTGAGCTATGCTAGCTGATTCTGCTCAGTTTTCTCTCCACACTGCCTCACTTGGACATCCATGACTCAGTGGCAGCAGCACATTTGTGTGTCTGCCTCTTGCTTAAAAAGCTTGATTGTATTACAGCTTTCTAAAATGTTTTTAATCTAGAAAAGATACGTTTTCATCAAATGTTTATATGGTAGAACAGAAGTCAGGTTTACATAAATACATGGCTCATATTCATACAAAGGAAGTAAATGTTTTTGGTAAGGAACCTTTCATAAATGGCTGTTCTGAAGGTAATTTTAGTAGCATGTGGTAAGGTTGCCCTAAGTTTCATCTGTTATAATGTGCCCCCTGCCAAGTTGGCAAAAAGAAATGTCACAAGTTATGAACTGATGATTAAATCATGTGTCACTTAGTTACAGCATCTTAAGGGCAGATACCCAGGGGGAAAAAATAGGCCCCATTTAAGGAGCTTCTGGCAGAATGTGGTAAAATGCAGCACTGTTCCAGACAGAGGATTTATCCTTGGCAGCAGAGCCACAGCACACTGGGAATCCAGACTCAGCTCTGTACTTCTGCCCAGAGGCTCTTTGAGTGCAAGGGTGGGGTGTGCATGAGTCCTCACCCACCACTCTCCTCTGGAGACATCACGAGTTCGTGTGTGGCTGATGGAGGATGCACGTCACCTCTGGCACCAAGGACCTGTCATTTGTGCCTTTTGCCATGTGAACATCACTGGCTCTGTTTCACGTAATTTTTAGCAAGAATTATATTTCCTAAACAGGGTAGTGCTCTCAAGAGGCATAAGCCAGTATGTTATTTTATCCCAAATTCATCATTCTAATATGATCATGCAGTAAGAAGATGTAGCAGAACTCAAGCATTGAACTTACTGGTTTCTTTTTTTTCCTTTCAGTAATGAAATTTATAATTAGCATGTTCAAGATGCTAAAGAGAATGTGAGCATTGTAACAGCTCTCCAAATGTCAGAATGATTTTGCAGTTGTCATCGGCTGTGCACATTAGGGAAGATGCTTTTTACTACTTGGTAAGTTTCTTACTGTCACAAAATAGAGCAGAGAAATATTGAAGGACATCATTCAACTCTGCAAGCCAGCAGGGGTTGATGCTAAAGGCCATAGCTGTCCATAACTGTTAAAAGCATCAATTCATGACAATTGGTGCAAATATTGCTTGCTTTGGTCAAGTTTATCTAGAAAAAAATCTTGTGCATTAGAAGATGATAAAATAAGTTTTAAGAGAAACCTCTTCATAGTGTTACCAGTCTTCTGAAAGATAATGTAGAAAATCCCATAAATAATTTTACATAAGGAGTATGTATCCTTATTATATCAAGGGACTTCTCTAAAGCAAGAAAAATATTCAGGGTGACCTCAAGGTAGTTCACTTGCTGGACCAAAATCTTATTAAGTTCTAAGATGTGTTCTTGATCCAAAGAAACATAATTAAGAGAAACCAAATCTAGATCGTTTGCTTCATGGAGGTGAACTGGGTTGTAAATATGTTGTCTCATAATAGTTAAATAATTATCTGAAAAGATTATAGAGATATATCATTCCAAAGTGAAAGAAGAGATCTGGTATATTTTTAGGATACAATCTTCTGATCATTAGAATATTCTTAGACATTAGTCATAAGCAAAAATCTGTTTTGAATATAATTGCAACAGCATGAATGCTGATAAAAGGTTAGGATACTGTTGTGTAGACAGAAGAATCACTGATTTCTCTGTGAGTCTGGAAGATGGATACATGTAGTAGATAAGAACAAAAGCTCAGCTGGGTAGAGCATGGTATTAATAAGGCAAAGGTTGTGGGTTTTATCCCCATATGTGTCACTCACTTGAGCTGACTCAATGACCTTTGTGGGCCCCTTCCAATTCAGAATATTCTGTGATTCTGAATTTGCATGCTGGCAATCAGTCAATTCCATTAGAAGATATTAATGTTTTCTTGAATTTTGATGTAACTATAACCTCCTGTAACTTTTAGTGTGGTATTATTCATAGTAGCCTAACAAAGTGTTTCTGTTAAATGAGCCTGTTTACCTATCTGCAAAAGAGAGTTAACAGGTAGTTTACCTTATTAAAATTTTAAACTATGGAGTTACTACCTAAATGGTACCAAAAAATCCTATTACCTTAAGAGGAAGTGCAGAAGAGCAAGGCAGAGTAGTTGAGTCTTCTATCAGATGGCATCTAATTTAATCCCACTGAAGCAGGTGCATGTTGCTCATGTACTTTCTCTTCTGAGGATCATCAACATGGTCAAAAAAGAAAAAAGAGCATGGTCTGTTAATCTGTTTTATCTCTCTGATGTTGTCACACAAGACATAATCTGTTTCTCATTTCAAAAATTTCCTAGTTTCTCAGCCTTGGCTGGACCTTGGAAAAACATCCATAAATGAAGGAAATTAAGCTTTCTGCTGTCCTAGAACAAGATTACCTCTTCTCTTTTTGGCTAAAATATTTTCTAGGGAGTGGAAGGACATATTTCTAATACTCTAAGCTGGATAATTATGAAGCCTGCTATACTAGTAGCTTGACTGACTGTAAAAATACTGACTAATGGTGACAGGAACAGTCCATGAACTATGAAGTGGTAGCATATATATATTTATTTATTTATGTTGTTCCTGCTGTTTTAGCTAAAACTGTTAAAGAGCCTTGTCCCTCAGTGAGCAGGGTGGTGATCTGCACCCCTGAGACATCCAGAGAAACAAACCTAGTCTTCTGTATCTGCAGTGAAGCCACTTACATAACCTTTAGTAAAATTACCTTAAATCCAGTAAGGCATAAATTCATCAATTAAGTCCACAGTGAATAATCTCTAACATTCTCAATTTCTCTACAGATGCAGGATGTGTGTGGGTTGATCAGAGTAACGTGTTTGACTCAAAGTATATACCTTGGTTACTGAATATGGAAAACTCCTTGATAGCTTTCAGTCTCTGGTAATTAATCATCTTGCTAGTTGAAAATTCGTACCTTTTTAAAAATGAAAGCCCTTCATTTTAAAGTTACAGCTTGTTTACTGAAGTGTTGTCATGACAAAATGCATCTACTAAACTTCCAAATTCTCCTACTATTTTCAAGTGGTCCTTCTTTCTAAGAGCAAGAGTATTTTTCTACTATTGAACTTAATCAATTCCATTAAACATAAATAATTATGACAGTGCCTGTAGGTAGATCAAGTAAGGATTTTGTGCAAGAATTTTTATCAATTTTAGTGGGGGCTGGAAGTAACCCTCAATTTTTCTGCACTGATTT
>VWZS01000308.1:0-112609 GCA_013397075.1 Rhabdornis inornatus | reverse complement strand
TTTTTTTTTTTTTTTTGTGGCTTCTTGAACCTTATTTTGGGAAGGAATCAAAGGGATGCTAGTGGCCTGACCTTGTGTGTTGTAGTGGGTGATGTTGGAATTTTGTAGCTGCCCCTTGATGCACCCTAATACTTGGGCAGCGTGAGATTGATCTGAGGATAACCTCTGCTTCCTTGAAGCCAATTTCCATTTTCTTGTCAGTGGTTTGGCTGGGAATCTTGCAGCCAACACTATGAAGGCAGAAACTGCTTTCAGTGCAACTAGATGAGCCCAGTAGTCTTTTCCTTAAAGGAAGCTGATATCAGCTCCTTTGGGAATAACCCAGCCAAAAAACCCTCAAGGTATTTTCCCTGACAACAGGGAAAGAGAGACCTTGGATTTCATTTATTGTTGGAAGATGCTTCCTTCTCTTCACAGTCTAGTCATGCTAATTCTCAGAGTTAAGTACTACTTTTGTTGAAGCACATTTTATTATCCATTTATCTGCTGAAATGCTGCACATGAGATGTACATTCATGTTATTTAATCCTTGACAGGCAGATACCTCATCCTTTGGTGAGCAATTAGATTTTCATCTGGAAATGACTTTTCATTTAAAATGGCTTAGGTGAAAATGCAAATGAAACTACTTGCAGAGTTCAAAATAGATAATATGGGTACTAATGTTTTTGGCATTAGTGGAGAAATAAGGAAAGCATTTCTACAGAGAAGTAAAATTGGAAAGATTGCTCTGTACCTGCATTCCTCTGACCTCCCAAGCTGCCTCCCTGACCGGAGTGCTGGAGTGTATCTCCAAGAGAAAATTTCCTATTGGTAAATTCTAAACTGCTTCAGAAACTCCCTTGACGGCTTCCTTGGGTTCAATTTAAACTCTCTCTTCCTCTGAGGCTTACTGATTTTTATGGAAGTGAGATGCTTCAAAGCCCTGACAAATGAAAGACTAGTGTGCTGCTTTTGGAGATGCAGACAGTGGCACAGCAGCCCAGAGGCCATGGCCAGGAGTCAGATCAGTCAAGTGCATCTCCTGGCCTGCCTTACCCCCACTTAGCACTTCAGTCAATGCCTGCATCCACGAGCACATTGATCAACATGCAGGGATGCTCTAAATAGGTGATATTAACAGAATGGCATTGTTAATATTATTATTAATAATTGTTAACGTTATTAATAATAACAGAATGGGATTATCTTGGTTAAGATGAGATGTTGCTGTGGTTTGTAAACTTAAGGATGCCAGGTTTGGAAGGAAAGAGTCAATATCTATGGGACAGCATGCTTCCCCACAAAACAGTAGTGGGAAGGCAATTTTGCCTAGGATACCGCTTAAAAATAACTGGATGTTTGACACTGAGTAGCAATGCTGGAGTGTTAATAACTCAGAAATGTTGTAGAATAAAGTCAAGCAATGTACTCTTACCTTGCTTGTAATTTAATTAGTGAGTTTTGATGAGACTTTTCTTTTTTTTTCCCTAGTAGGTTAAGAATGTCTTCTACCAAGACTAAATATAAAAATTGCTAGTATCAACAAAGCTGCACTTTTCTATCATGTGAAAGATAAATTCCCAGTATTTCCTGGCAAGCACATGAAAGCAAGCAATCAAGCAATTATCTATATATGAACCACATGTTTTAGAATGCAGGTGCTATACTGGAAACACTTGAAAAAAAGATTATTTTATGTTATAACTGCTTCTATTTTAGCAACTTCTAGTCAACTTGAAGTATGTCCTTGTTCCTCTAGTCTTTAAACAAAGCACTCTTCTATCTTAGCTAGAAGTGCACGTTGGCAAAGAATAGGGATGAAGAAGAATTTGCAGGAAAAATGATTTGACGTTAGCACACAGCCATGCTGGGGATTGGCAAAGTAGCAATGCTTTTGCTTGGCATTCTATTTTTACTATACATTTCCTTTAATGCAAAGAAGTCTGCAAATAACTGTTTGAAAATAACTTTAAAGATGGAGATGTACATAGTTTGAACTACTTACAAAGAAACTTAAGTTTAATTTATTCTTCAGTATATTAACTTGGTTCTAATCACTGAATTCCACATGACTGAGTTCAAATGAAGATCGTGCACCCCTGCTTCTTCCCTAAATTTTAATTTCTTCTTAGCATGCTTCAAAACTTGAACTGCTTAGACACACCATACTTGACCTTTAAAAGTACAGTGTCAGGGGAATGATGGCAACTGAATGAAGCCATAAAATTATTTGTCTAAAATATTTGTACAAGCTTTGGAAGCCACATATGAGCAGTTTGTGAGAATGCTGTAGCTTCATAGGTGTGGGATGCTGCTGAAAGCTGCATCTTCATGAATTATTAGTGCTACTGCTCAAGATGTTTGAATATCTTGCCTGCTCTCAGCGGAAGTTGAGTCCACTTTTCTTGGTGAAGTCTGAAAATATTACTTCTACTTTGTTCAGCCTTGGGAACAAATATCTGCCCAATAATGTATTTGTTCAGAGTATGTGTGGTCTGCTCTTATTTCTTCCTCATAACATCTGTCACTGAGAGACCGCAGCTTTCCTTTATGATGCTGTACTTCTCAAATAAGGACCAATGTTCATCATTTGCTGAGCAATGTGGTCTGTAAAGAAAAATGCACTGCGTGTATAGCAGGAGAACTATACCTGGGGAACAATTTCAAATATAGCTGTGCTGTATTTTACACGTTGTATTTCTGACATGTACCAGCTACACTGCAGCCCCCTGAACTGCCAGTGAAAAATAGCATCTAACCAGCACAATCTGCTAATATGTTTGGAGCTGGCAGACAAGTACCAGTACAGGTTGGCATACTTACTGTGACAACATAGAGTAACCTCTGTAAAGAGCAAAGAGTGATTCTCTTGTCAGTACAGAAGTAAACCAATAGAGAGAAATTAGTGTGCAGAATGCATTAATGCCATGGAAGCCATTTGCTAAGGGGTTTAGACTTTTCTACACACTTGCTAAATCTCAAATGTGTAACTGGAGGGGCCTAGGAAGATGACAGCAGCTAAAGAAAACATAGAAGACTTAAGAAAGAAAGAAGCTTAAAAATGAAAAGAAGAATAACAAGCTATAAACTATGTGAATACCTTAGTTGTCAGCAGAATAATTCAGTTTTGAATACATCAACAGTTTTGTGCATCTCTTCAGATTAAATGTAAAATATGTCCCAGGAAGGGCTGTCTCCTCCTCCAGTGTTAGCCTAATGACTGCTGCCTCTTTGAAGAGGCTACCACAGAAGATAAAATACATTGCTGGGCTGCAGTGATAATATTGATTTTGCTTTAAAGAATTTTAAGGTTGATAAACTGTACCCTGCGGAATAATTTAAATTGAGCAACAAAACAAAATATATTGTTTTATATTGTCAGAGTTGACCAGAAGTAAATTTATGTTTCAGTGTTTGGAGAGCTTCTGCAAATTGCTGTCAAAGAAATAATTCTTTTTTGTGTTAATTCATCTTAAATTGTCTCAGATTAGCTCAAAAAAGTAGTATCTCTGCAAATCACTAGTCAGTGTAAAAAAAAAAAGATATCTTCTGGCTACAGAGATTGCTAATGAAGGACTGACTAGGGAACAGCCAGTACTTATGGGGTTATTGTCAATTCTTGAAGTACAGAGAATCCTTCTAAGGACGTGTAAGGGTTCCTTTGGTCTCTCTGTAGGCAGCTGTCTTTCTTACTTTGAATTTTTCTTTGCGTGGATGGAAGAAGCATTGGACACTCTTAACACAAATGTGTGTCATGAAGGTTGTGGAACACTGATAAATACTTGTACTAGAGAGACCTTGGCCTTTGAACACAAATGGGAGTGTGAGGGACAAAATTGAGCCAAGAACAGCTTCTGCAACCTTTTCATAATTCACTGGCTACCCACCCTCGTTAAAGCATTTAGGAGATGTGTATGGACTCAGTTTTAATTCTGAGCTGAAAGAAGAATGAAAGATGGAAGAAAAAAATGGAACGCATCTAAATGTAGTCACCTGAATATGTAATTTAAAAGAGTAGTGAGCTTTATTCACCCATCATATACTGCCCAGTGAAAGACCTGCTCACTAACTAGTTTAGTTACTGAAGACAAAGATCCTCTGGAGCAGGATCAAAAATCTGTGCTCTGGTCATAATGGAGAGTGGGTAGGGATATGGGACAATGATTTATACTTGACCATGTATGCCATGGGCAATGCTCATGTCACTTTTGTGTTCCCTTACAAAGGAGAAAAGCAAACAAAACCCCACAATGATTCACGCCTGGGATTGTCATACACTAAATCTAGGAAAAAATAAAAAATCATTCCTTCTGTGTTAGTGAAGTTGAATTAAGGAAATTAGTAATATGGTTCCATTGTTTCTGTGAATTTCTGAGCATTCCTTCATTCTAGGCAAGCTCTTAAAATACTTTGTTGTCCTGAATTTGAATATTTTATAAAGTAGGGCAGTTGAAATAGGGAAAGGCAAGCTGTGAATTACACTAGCCATGATTTCAAGCCTTCTGCAGGAATATAGCAAAAAGAAAAAATGACATGGTTTTGTGTGGTTCAAAAATAACTTCTGTCCTCAGTCCACTCAGCTTTAGTTGCAATGCTATGCTGTCTGTTGCAGAACATAAACTCTTGGGGTGACTTGTGGTATAAAAGATTTTCCTATCAGTAGGAATAGGCCACTGTGTTGATAGGGAGTCAGCTGTTGTCCTGCTGTTCCTCTGGAGATTTTCCTTCCACCCTCAGAGGGGACAGCAGCTGTGGGCAGAGTAAAACTCCACAGAAGGTAACAATCATGGCCATACTTTTGAGATAGTGAAAGTCAATGTTTTTTAAAATCAAATTGTTTAGAAAGAAAATTCTGGCCCCTTTCCTTCAGTAGTTGCCTTTCACATGTGCATTTCACATTCTTTCCTTATGATGAGCAGCAGGTGGCTTATCAAATATATCCCCCCTTAAGTGTGAACTGTTCTTGGATTAGAATTCTGATGGCTTGAGGAAGAAACCAGCCAAATACACTGACTTTTGGACTTGTATGAAGTTTGGTTGAGCCTGCTTGCCCTTTTTGTTTGAATAGATGGGGAGGGCACATAACCTCTCCTACAATGGAGTGATGCTCTGTGACTCTGTACAAAACAGTTGTAACTGTTAAGTACAGAAAACAAATGGAGGGAAAAAAAAAGATATAGTTTGAGAATTATTTGGACTACAGCACAAGTTATCGTTTACTCATTGCACTACAAGTGTGATATTGAGACTACCAAATCGTACAAAGAGATATTCCAAGACAGTGTTTAACATCAGTGGGCCAGGCTGTAGGAGCAGTGTGAAATCATCTAATGATGCATGACATAAGATTTTGTTTTTTAGGGTGTGTAAGCACTGTGTTGATTAATGGCAGAAGTTCAAGGCTTACATGAATTACACCAAAAGAAGCTTTAGGGCTTTCTCTAAACAAAATTTTGATACAATAGTTCTTCATAGCTCTTTCACTGGACTACTCAAAGGATGAATTCTGAAGTCCATTACTCAGGCAAACCACTTTCTGCTCTGTAGAATGTGAGCCTGGTCCCTACAAAACCAAATCTCCCTTCTCATGCTCATTAATTTAGGCATACTAAAATCTAAATAATGAACTCTGTATCTGCTAATTAGCTGAAAATTTTCTTATTGCTGAGGACAGACTATTCTTTATGGATGTGAACATTTTTCTTTCATACGAGTGAAGGAAAAAGATGTGTTAGATGCTGTAAGTATGGAAAAAAATCTGGGTTTAAATGTTTAGAAATTAAAAATAAGTATGTGTAATGGAGAGCAAAATATGCTTGTGACCAGGTTTGTGTTAATGAATCATCAAATAGCAAGATGTACTGGGTCAGGTGTATCATGTGTGTATGTATATATACATACATGCACTTTGGTGTGGATTTCTAGAACCATGCTGGTTTGTAGATCAGATCCTCCCCTAGACTGTTATGGTGATATCCAATTGATTTGGATTAAAGGCACTAAAAATGTTTGAATTAGAAAATGTAGGTGGTAAATTAGAAATATTTGTGCGTAGGAGTTATATAGTCATGTTAACACTTAATACAGCAGGGTGAATACTGTCCTCTAAGTGTAATTCCAGGGAAAAGTGATTCAGACTTATTTCTGAATCATAAGTTTTCTTCTCCCCTTCTCTGTCTAATCTTAAAGGGCAACATAAAACTGTAGCACTTACAAAATGGGTCTTTGGAAGAGCACTTTCCCCCCCTTCTTTTTACCTATCAGAATCGTTCCACTGAAAATACTTTCCATCGTCATGCTTGGTTACACAATTTTTTTCTAACTAATTAACCCGTTGAAGTTAAATCATTAGATGTATAGACACATTCTTATTTATGCCACTGTAGATGTGCTGCTGAACCTGTACGACTACTGTTCACCTTTTGCTCTCCTCCCTGATCAGATGCCAAGAAAGACCAAAGCACTGCAAAGCTCTTGTTCCATCAAGCTGTTGATAACAGTGGGACTGCTCTTTTTACTCACATAATTTTGTCTTGCTTGAGAACTCTCTTTGCCACACTTAGTTCTTAACATCTCTCTACGATTTCTATCTAGGATGACTCACTGGATATGCAAGGTGTTTTATTTTCTTTGCCTCAGCAGCACCAGTTAAATCAGTCATATTCTGTACAATACTTTTACATCACTGATGTTTCTCTTGTACATGTAAAAATAACAGAAAGTGATCTTAGAAATATTAGACTGTTCTCCCTTCCCTGTCAATTTGTCAGTGTCTGATAGAAAATACATTATTGTTTCAGGTTAGGTTTTTATTTTTAATATTTATTCTGCTTATAAAGTAAAGAGGAGGGAAGAAAGAAATGGAAATGCTTTTCACTAATTATGTTGACCTTCTAGCCATTACGAGTGAAGCTTTTTATGCTGCAATTTGTTCTCACCCCTGGGATGTTTAGGCCTCTATCTACATTTACTAAATTTGAGTCGATAGCATTCAAATCATGAGAAATCAGACTCGTTAATCCTGTAGTTCCTTTCAAAAGAGCTCTGTGCTCAGGGAAATTGGTGCTACTGCTGGATCCTGTGCCGGGGGCTTTCCAGCCACTGCTTCTAAGTGGTCCTCTTCCTTCCAGGGGTGTTGAAAGACTTTCTGCTATGAGCTCATCTCTCTGTTCAGAGGGCAAGGATGATGCATTTTAGAAATTCATGGATTTCTTGAGGTGCTGAGTCCCTGAGCGTCTTTCAAATGATCACAGCACTGCACAGGCTACCCTAAGCATGTATATTTATTTAGATTTTGTCGTTTTGAGATTTTCTAAAATGCTTAGGACTTCCTATGCTTTATAAATAAAATGTGTAATTTTAAATATGCAAGCTTTGCCAGCTATGTTAGTGGTGTGCTTTTCGGGGGATAGTATGGTTTCTGCTTCTTCAATCCAAATTTCTCACACGGGCAAAAGGATGGAGCAGGGAAAAGGGAAACAATACTGGCATTGTCAGCCCTTCAAAAAAGGCTAGGTTCGCCTTGTGTTTAAAATTGTGTATGAAGAAAACGTGTACTAACTTGTAAGTACTTTATTTTCATCTCTGATTCCACACTGTAGAAACTTGGGTGTATATATAAGGATTGGGACAACCAATATCCTAATGCAACTAGCATACAACTTTTATCAGTAGAAATATCAAAATCTGACCTTTTCTTTGTGGTTTTCATTCACTTACTCTTGAGATTAATGCTTCTATTGTGATTTATTAATCAAAAATGAGTTTGGTTTTTAGACGTTTTGATAATAAGTTCATGCTTCCTGTCCCTTTATGGCCAGGGTTTGTCTTTCAGGAGGACAAGCACAGCAGAAAGGTTTTACAGCAAATGTTTAATGTCTTAGGGATTTTTGTAATAGAACCCTGAAGCTCAGTAGCTGAAAGTTGTACAGAAGGGATCAAATTCCCATAGAGGATTGCAAAACCTGTTAGACCTGCTGCAGAGAAAGGGCCTGAGGTAGCCTGCCCCCTGCATCTTGCTTATACAGAATCATATTTTTTCCTTCAGGCTAGGCAAGGCAAAGAGTAGCAGTCCATGTAGTTTTAGTATTAAACATCTATATGACAGTGCTTAAGTAATTTTATTTCCCTGGTCGTGCTGTTTTGATCTTAGTTTTTTCAGGCTCGATGCAGTAGCCTCGAAGTTGCTGAAGCAGCAGCCCTGGCTGCCCAGTCCAGATGTGGCACTGAGCACTTCCCTGCAGGTACTCCAGTCAGGACAGCTCTGTGCTGGGAGAGGCTGGTGTCCAGATTTTCAGAGAAAATGGGAGTGGAGGGGAAAATCAACACTTCTGCCTGCCAGTCTCTGAAAATGAGAGGAGCTACAATTGTTTTGTTAGGGTGGGTAAATTGATTTCGTTGTGGCCCCTGATTAGCATAATTGTGTAACCACCCTAAGGCACTCCTGTTGACTGTAAAAAGTTTGTTCAAGGGCTTGAACCAAGTACACCTCAAAGTGCACTGCCAAGTGGCTTGTCTAGAACAAAAATCTGTGAAATCTTTGGTTAGCTTTGACTGCAGTTGTGCAGCTGAGTCTGTGGATTTAGTTGCATATCTCAGAAATGTGTTTTGAGGAATAATTTCTAACAGAAGGCAAAAGACAGGAAGCAGGAGTGATATACTTGTCATGTGAAGTGTTTAAAAAACCCAGGGAGACAAAAGAGCTGTCTTGCATTTATTTCACTCTGCAGGTTTGCATTAGCAGCGACTTGGGAAAGCAGTTCAAGAAACGTGTTTGTGCAATGCAGCCTGTTACCATAGCTGTTCTGGGGGGACCGAGCTATTGCTGACTTGTTTAAGAGGCTTTTACTCTTCAAAAGACAAAGCTGTGTGCAGTCTTTGAGAGCAGAATCCTAATGAGGCTGCTACACTTGCTCCTTTTTTTTTTCCCTCCTGTCAATCCCAAACCTTTGTAACATGTTGTGATCTGTTGAGAGATTCATTTAAAATGTGGGAGATGGAAGGGTCAAAGGCAGGGTTCTGGGTGCTCTCCCCAGCTCCTTTGTGGCCCTGCTGCACCAGAAGGTCAAGCAGAGGCATTGCCTGGCCCTCAGCTCCTGTCTGTTCCCAGTATTTCATCTCAGAGAAGATGTCTAGATAGTACTGCACATATGAGGGACGCTGCTGATGATTTGTGAATACAGGAATTCTGATATTGTATGGAGTTAGCAATAGGAATTAATCTGAAAAACGCATCAAATTAGTCTAGAAAACATTGAGTATGTACATTTATGCCATTTATTGAGAAATGAGCAATCTGCCATCTCTTTGGCAATGTCAGTTTATCACCCTGATCACAGAGTTGCTGTGGTTTTCTGACTTGCAAACTGTAGTTACAGATTTTTGTGATTCTCAAGGTAGTCGAGGTACTGAAAAGGCCCGAATTTTTTTAGTACATCTGCTGATAGCATCAGGATCTGCAGTGGCTGCACTACTGGGAAGTGTTTGTGATACGGAGAAAGGTAAGAAGTAGAACATTTACAGATCTTTTCTGTGAAAAGAGAAAGAATTTCTTAAATTCCTGCATGTGCTTTCTTTGTTCTGAAAGACAGGAGGCAAATGTCTGGGTTTCCTGGAATGTGTATGGACTATGGCATGACTCACTAGAAAAATAATCTTCCACTGCCACAACTGGAAATCTCAGTCTGCCATTAGCAACTAGCCCCATAACACACACTGCAGTGGCCTGGGTGTGGGCTGGGTACTAGGCACCAGATAACATTTGTTTTGGTTGATTCAAGGATCAGGTAGCTAGTGTCACAGGTGGAATTTACACCCTTGCTATATTCCTGCAGGGAAAGGCATTGCATCTTCCTATTGCTTCAAACATGGCAGTTTTTCAAAAGAGATTTAAAGATCCACCAATTTTCAAATATGAAAAGACAAAGTTTGGGATCAAGTAAACTCTACAAGAGATATTATCCAGAAAGATGCTCAAGTAAATGCTAACGCTAACTTTCAAAAAAGTAACACTCTGATTTTGTAAGTGAAGGAATTTTGGCAATTAAGTGTCAATAACTGTCCTGGTTCTGGCCAGGACAAGGTTAATTTTTTTGCAGTAGCTGGGAGGGGACATGGCTAGGACCCAGAGGTTATTCTACACCCCTTACATTATTGGCAGGGGAAAGGGACTGTTTTGTGGGAAAAAGGGTGTCCTTCTGGTTAAGAAAATGTGATGAAGGGAGCCATTGGTACTGTCTGTTATCAGGGGTTTTTATGTGTGCATTGTATCTTTTACCCTCTGTCATTAATAATGTTGCTGTGACTGTTTTTTGTTTTTTTTTTTCTTATCCATTGCTATTTCCAGTAAATTGTTCTTATCTCAACCTGTGTTCTTTGCTTTTGTGCTTCCAGTTCTCTCCATCCTGTCGCAGGGGAGGGGGGACAGTGGTGTGGGAAGAATCTTGGTGGGGACACTGAACTGGGGAATGCTGTTCCCAAACCCCAACAGCCTCATTTGGTGCCCAGTGATAGGCTCGAGGGGTTTGAGATGACAGATCTAATGGGATGTACCAGACTGAATTTATATCTGGTAGTGCTGTCTAGCCTGTAATGAGCAGGCTCCTGTGCTTGCCATGGGGCTTGTTCCCATGACTGTGCAGTAGAGCCTAGTGCTTGTTAGTGGCTTTCACTCCTTGCTGTGGTGCTGTACCTCTCCTCACCTCGCTGTATTGTGCCTGGGGGTGTTTTGATAACAGCCATGGATGTGCCTGGGCTGGCAGGTGGCCAGCATGTGGCTGCTGTTGCTGTGCTGGACAGGCTGGGACTTTGGTCTGAGCTTGAGTTGAAGGGATTGTGATTTGTGAATGAGTAGACAGTGGAGGAGATCCACCAAAGTCATGCACTAAATGAATTCTGTAGACATTTTGTAGGGCTGCCCCATAGATGAAGTGAATGATATTTGCGTGTTATAGTAAAGAAGGGAAAATGGGGTGGTGGGCAACGAAGTTGTATTGCAGAGTGTGGGATTTAGTGTGATGTAAATAGCACAGGATAGGGGTGGATGTGCTGGATTTGGCTGGGGTAGAGTTGATTCCCTTCCCAGTGGCTGTTGTGGGGCTGTGTTTTGATTTGTGCTGAACACAGGGCTGATAACACAGAGATGTTTCTGTTATTGCTGAGCAGAGCTTACACAGAGCCAAGTCCTTCTCTGCTTTTTGTGCTGCCACACTGGTGAGGAATTTGGGGGTGCCTGGGAAGGTGGGAGGGGACCTAGCCTGGACAGGTGACCTCAACTGACCACAGGGATATTCCAGACATATAACATCATGCTCAGAATATAGAGTGGGGAGGAGGCGGAGGAAGGCAGAGACATTTGAAGTGATGGTTTTGTCTTCCCAAGTCACTGTTAGCTGTGATGGAGCCCTGCTCTCCTGGACATGTCTGAACACCTGCCTGCCCACGGGAAGTGGTGAATTAATGCCTTGTTTTGCTTTGCTGTTGTGTGTGACTCTTCCCTGTTAAACTGACTTTATCTCAACCCACAAGTTTTCTGGCTTTTACCCTTACCATTCTCTCTCTGGTGGGGAGTGAGTGTGTGGCTGTGTTGGGCTGAGATGAAATCACAGCAATAGCTTACATGCACTTGGATGCGTGCTTCTCCTTGAAGACTTATATGAGAAAACTTACCAGTTCTTTAATTTTCCTATGGTTGCAATAACTAAGGAAATGCTGGTTGTGTTTTGGAGGTTCATCTAGTAAAGCATCACAGTTACAATCCAGTCAACGCACAGAAATCATACACAGGAAAACAGACTGAACTGCTATCTTAAGAGCATTATGTGGACAATATATTTTAGGTTTCTAGCTAGAGCCTCACATAACCCTACCTTTTATTAAAAAAAAAAAAATCGATTTAAGAGGATTCCACAATATATCTGAAAAGTAGCCTGCATTGCGGAATTTAATAGGATTATGCTATTGATTCCATCTTTACAATGCTAGCTAGTATTTGGTACTTGTGAACTGCAGACTATTATGTGACTGAACACAAGGGAAGAGGGATTAGTTTGTAAAAGAATAAGCAGCTTTCCCTTAAACTGCCCTGAACCAAACATACACCTGTTTTGGTCTGCTTAGTAAATACCAACTAGCAAAACATCAGTGGCAGCACTCCCTAAAAATGGAAGTCTTCTTACAGTCACTCCCTCAGCCTCCAAGTAGAAGGTAATCAACCTCCTTGTGAAGTCATATCTGTTGCTATAATGCAGCTGTTTACAGTTTCTCCAGAACATTCTACCTGCATGTCTTTAATTAAAGAAAAGCTTCTAAAAAGATGTCTGGAAACCCATGTCATGTACTAATACTAATGTATCTCCTGGCAATAGAAAGTGCTTTTGGCTATTTTTGAGCTTAATGGAATAAATGCCCAATTGAAATATGGTTTCCTTAAAAGTATATTTTCTGGAATGTAACTCTTCTTAACTGAGAAAATAGTTTTATGCACTAAGTCACTTTCTGACATACCAGTATTATCTGCTTATTATTATATTTAGTGCCCATGGCCAATCCTTCATGTTTGCAAAACTTGTTGTCTTCTGATGTCTGATACCCTTTGTGATGACAAGTATTTCTATAGAATGCACTGTGTAAAACTTTGAGAAGATAAATTGTTTATAAATGAACTTTATATGAGATAGTAGTTTTCTTTTTTCCAGTTCCTTTTCCCTCTTCTCGTATTGAAATCTTTTTCTCTGTCTTTGATACTCAAATCTTTTCCTCTATCTTTAGCACTGAAATATTTTTCTCTGCCTTTAGTAGTAAGGGTCCACTAAGCTGTTGCTTTCCTGTAGTTTTAGATGTCTCTGCTTCTAGAAGGCAGATGGCCAGCTGTGGAAATAGCAGTACAGCAGAGCTACATAGAACTTGCTAAGGATGAACACCAGCAAAATGCTGAGATCCCAGAAAACAAATTATACATCTCTAGGATAACCTTTGAATTTGCAGTCTTCTCTGACTATACAGCCTATGTTTAACTGTCTCAGATAAATGTCTATAGCATCATCTTTACCTTTGAGGTAGGTGGCAACAAGTTAGTTATCTGTGGAACAGTTCTCTCCTTCCTTTTCAGTTTTGGTTAGCAAATGAGGATGTGGAGACAAAGAAACCTTTGATAATTTACGCATTAGCCCATCAGCTTTACATTTCTGAAGGCTGCAGGTGGTGGTGGGTTTCAAATCTTCAAGAAATGAAGAAGCAGAGAGAAAGTTGAGTAAGGACACCCAAGAGTACAGTAGAACATGTGGAACACAGCTGGCTGACAATCCATGCACCTTCAACCTCCCCCTGCCTGAATTTAAACCAGCTTAACATCAACAGAGATTTTAAGACCTCAGGTATAAGGGTGGTGATCTTTTGTTTAGTTCGGCTTTTCTGGTGATGCCAAGCAATTTCAGTTTCTCTCTTTGTCTCTATCATACCCTCATTCAGAACAGAGTGAGGTAATAGGAGGTGAAAGGAAAAACAAGCCAGTGACTTTTATAGTTAGTGGGGATTAAAGCTATGTGCCATGTGAATGCTTCTGTAAATCTTACTTGTAAAGATAATTTCTAGTTTGTTTTTTCTTTTATATGGAAACTAAAGTTATTGGGAAGTGTCTAGCTTTTGTGCTACTTTATTGAATTAGCATTTAAAGTACTTTGAAAATATGAGGCTTTACTGAGCATTCTTCTCCGTGGCTGGCCTGTCAGTCCTATGTATTGAATATATATATATTAAAAGCAGGCCAGGGAACTGCTGCTTTTGCACAGTAGCAGGAACAGCACCTCAATTGCTTCGTGGGGAATTTTTTTAAGAAGTCTCTTTGCCAAATGATACATGTGCAATTAATGCTGATTATTGCTGCTAAAGCTAGCATGAATTGTAAGCATAAAGCCTCCCATTTCTGTTGAGCAGGAGGGAGGTAGTGCCAGGTAATGGCATTCAGTCAATGTTCTCTGTCCCATCAGTCAAGGGAAAGGGTAGAGGGGACAGTGTATCACTGCTAGCTATAAAATATATCTGGAAACGAAATGCCTGAGTGCATGGGCTCTGGGAGGACACTGAGAAAACATCATGAAGTGTATCCTGTCCTTTATATGTTTCTGGCAATGAAAGTTGGATTTATTAGCAGTTTGTTGCTACAGTAAAAAGCATTCACAAGATTTACAGCTGAAACAATAGCTGCAGATGTTCAGTTCTCTTGTATTTATTGAAGGTTTTGTTGAGCTCATGGCATCCTTTGAGTAATTGCCATCTGAGGCATGTTTTGTAACAAGGACTGTGTCAGAGTTCTGTGTCACTGTATTTCATAAAGTTCTACTAGGTCTTTAGGAAAAGAGAGTTCAAAAACATTAACAAAAACAAATGTGTGGGCAAGTGGTAGAGGTGATAACTAACAGGCTGCCAGTCAGGATTTATATATTTAGACCTCATCTCATCAAGTAATGATGGGTTTTACATTTTACTTTAACACAGAATAACCATTATCTTATTGCTGGAATGAGTTTCCAGAGTGTGCATTGAAAGACCCCAGAACATTCTCAACCATTTAAAAAGAAGACAGAGAAATATATTGTAGTCTGAAGTGTTTTCCTTTCCTTTATAGTAGAGTGAAAATGTAAAAGTGTGTGTAAATCATGCTGATAGAATAACACTGTGTTTAGCTAGCAAGAATTCTTGCAGTATTTAGCACACACACTTGCAATGTTGAGGATCTTAGTGTTTAGATTAACTTTCTAGAAGTGAGAGAATAAAAGGTAACTTTGAGTATATCAAATGTGATCTATTCATTAGGGCTTTTCCCTCCTTTCTTGTGGTTTTCAAAACATAATTTAACCCAGAATCTGAAGATTAAGCTAAGTCCATGCTTTGTACGAGTTGTTTCCATAAATACCCTGTGTGAGGCCACAAAATCTGGCAGAAGACCAGTTTTACTGTTATTGCACAAGTGTCATTGATTTGTATTTAGTAGGGAATAAAAAGTAGAAAAATGATGTAATTTTGAAACAAAATACTCACATAACTCATTTATTACAAGGAATACACTTTCTGTATAGCTAATTTCAAAACTCTTACTACTTCATGTGCACTGGACTTCAATCTATTTGTAAAAAAAAAAAAAAGCCAAATTCAAATTGGTTTAGTTTGATTTTTTTTGAGTATACCCATTTCAAAGTGCAGACCTTCTGACTTTTCTGATTTTTCCCATGAAGTGAACGTGACCCTTAGTGATTTGTATCTTACTAACTCATTTGACTCGTGTGCTTAGAACCAAGCCCCCTTCCCTCAGCATCTTTAATGGTGTTTGCCTTTACATTATCTTGATCTGAAAAGGTGCATACTAAGGAGTTGTCACTCTAATATTTCAAAGCTTAAAATATATTGTTGACTGATTCCCCAGTATTTCAGACAGTTAATTTTTTTTTGGTAATTGTCACAGGAGAAAATAAGCCCAGAACTTAAGGAAGGATGCTGAAAGACTCCTGGTTTTAATCCTGCATATTGTCAGAAGTTTTCCTACCCTTGTCTGTTACTGGAGGATGAGACAGGGTGTTTAATGGATATTTCAGTTAGCAGGAGCTGGGTCCCCAGCACTGCTCTGAGAGGTGTGTCCAGCTCCATCACTTCCACGGGCTCTGGGGGATTCTCAGGCAGCACTCAGCTCCCCAGCGGGAGCAGGAGGCAGATAACTTGGGAGTGAAGCTGAGCCTGGGAAGAAAGCAGGAAGCTGGTTTTAGTTTTTGGAGTTTTTGCTAACTGGTGAGGGAGCTCCCTGTCCTTACCTACACTCTGGAGATTTTTTTCATCTTTCCCTGTTCCCCTGTCCTGCTGAGAAGGGCAGTGAGGGTGGCTGACTGACAGCCAGGGCTAACCCACCACAGGTCCATCTACAACCCTATTTCTAAAAAAACGGCACCAAAAAAGCAACAAATCCCCCAACTCCAAACAAAGAAAAATAAGCTGCTACTGAAAATGTAAAAAAAAAAAAAAACAAAAAAAACCCTGTAACGAGAATGACGGCAATCACTTCTATTTTCTTTTCAGAAGGAAATGAAAATGGTGCTGTTTAGAAATGCCAAATAAAATGCCTCCAGCATTTTAAATAAGACTTTAAAATATTACATTAAAATTAGCATTTTTCACCAATTTATTTTTTAAAAAGAAAAACACTGAGACTCAAAATAATTACTATAAATAAAATATTAAAGAGGAGTCATTTTTATTGCATTGCCTGCATTAGCAATGCAATAATTTCCTCTGAAGAATGCCATTACCTCTAGTAAATATTTAGTCCCTGTGCTTACACAAATCCAAACTGACTTTATCTGAAATCAGTTGGACAGCCAAAGGCAGTAAACTGTTGATGCACGTGATAAATGGTATGTAATTATTTAGGCATCTTAGTACAAATCCATTTCCAAATAAAGCAAAGAGCACTCAGTTGTGGAGATGCTACAAGTCATCACTTTGGGGCTTGGCACAGGAATCACTGACTTCCATCTTGGGGCACCAGATGGAATGTGGATGTCTGAATGCAAGGGTTTGGTATTCCTGCAGCTGCTGTTGGGACAGAGAGAGGGGACATGAGTAAGACCTCCTTGCACTAATCCATTGTGCAGATGAGTTACAAATCATGGAATACCAAGTTAGGAAAGCAGCCAGGTAATCACAGCCCTGCTGATGCTGGTGTGTCCTGCTCCTTGGTAAAAATAAATGAAAGTCCTTCCCCTGAGACTGAAAATCCTGAGAGACATTTTCCTGGCTATAGATTTAAGTTTTCAACTTAAAGGGCAAAGGTAGAAAAAAAGAGTTTTCTAGTGCAAAGTGATGAGAGGGTAAGAAAAGACTCTTTCCACCTGTGGAAAAGTGCAGACTGGCAGTGGTTCCAGAGCATGAGCAGGCAGATGTTTCTCTGTTTAGGAGACAGGAATGTTGTCCCATGTGTGCAGGACCAGTTTAAATCTAGTGGTTCAGTTTGAACTTGTTCTTCCATCCAGCTTTGCTGTTTTTCTCTTTAAAGAGTTAGCTGAACAGTTCCATTAGTATGTTGCTTTTGAAAATGGGAGGAGAAAAGTGGTCTATAACTATCAAAACAGTCTAAAATGACTTATCTTGAGAATTTTGTCCAGTCCTTTATTCATAATCAAAGCATTTGCTTTATAGTTACAACTCACTGTAGCCACATGGGCTAGATCTGGTTATGCTTTGCTGGTCTGGAGAAATTATGTTCAGAGTAGCTTTGGTGTGTTCTTTCACTCTGCCATTTATGAGTGAATATTCATAGATCTGTTCCTTTCAGATATTTACTGGATTTTCTGTTTTCACATTTTAAGTCTTCACTTGAAATAGGCAAGATAATTTTGAGAAAACATTTTGATTAGAGCCAGAAGCCATAAGTATTTCACTATTTAATAAAATAGTGCTGCAAGATGTAAATGATTAAATGGAACATATTTTAGTTAGTTTAAATTGCATGACTTAAAATTACATATTCTTTCACTATCCCAAATGGAACAAAACCTTGATATATTGAAACCTATATTTTTTGTTTCTCAGTGACTAAAATGACTTCTTTCCCCCCACCTTTTGTCTCCAGTGGGATACAGTAGGAAATGGTCCTCCTTCACTGAAAGCTAAAATACAAGGATTAAACCATTAGGAAAAGAGGTAGGTAACTTGGTTTGCAATTTTAACTTCAGCTTATGGATTATTTGTTTAAAGAATGATGCAGTCTCTTTAATTTTCTTGAAAGATCATAAAGAAATCATAAGCAATAAAGCTGAAAATAGGAGGCATCAGGGTCAGGTAATATTGTGAATACAAGTCAAGTCTCATTGTACTTCCCCTTACTGAAAAGGTCAAGAGTGATTTTTGTTTTAAATTCTGAATGCTTTCTTATTTGAATAATGAAAACAGGAAATGAAAGATATAAAAAAAAATTCTAGTTAATGCAAAACAGTTAAAATGTATGTTTTCCTTCAGTGCTGTAAAAAGGGTTGTGTTGCAAGAACAATATTATTTTCGGAGTTTATTGCATCTGTATTAAATTTTGGCTGCTTTCCTTTCTGAAACACAAAGCTCAAGCTGCATTACTGTGCTGTGAGAATTTCATCAAAATTGAATGCAGCTATATATTTGCATCTTGGCTGTCTGGGAAGGAGGGTCACACATTTACAATAAGTACAAAGCACTTTGATGTTCTCTTTTGTCCCTGAGAAGAGGGCAGACTGTGTGAATGGTTTTGATAGCTTTTTCATGGCAAGCTTATGTGAAACTAAACTGCAGACCTTGCTTTGAAGCAAAGTCAACAAGGAGGCAACATAGATTTCCAGTTAAAAATAAGATGAAATAAGGGTAGAAAAAGGGGAGAGAAAAAAAAAGTACATTAAGCAAAGCAGATAAATACATAAGTAAGATTAATTTGTGACTTGGGATCCTGTGCATTGATTATGACTTTCTTATGTTCCTGGGAATTTTTTGCCATGCTACTGAATGCATTCTTTCTATGTTGGGGTCGCTTTATTTTTTCTTTTGGAATCTGGTGGACCATTTGCTTACAAAATCCCAAGCCCAGCCCTTATATTATGTTCCCAGCTGGAAGTTCTATAACAACCTGAGACCATTTCCTCTTGGAATAGAAGTACATATGTCGTGGTCATGTTTTGATAATACATCTCTACATCTAATGTTCAGATGCTTTTTGCTGCCCTTACTGTCATCTTGTTTGCAAGATGACAATGGGATAAATTAAATTATCTGGATTCTTTGACATCATACATGATTTTTCAAGTGGTATTTTGACATTAGCTTGTAAAATTACTGGTAGAAATTAATGATGAAATACTTTACCACCAGGAATTTTGAAATAGATTATTTTGTCTACTAACTGGGAGAAAACTAGGAAAAAATGTTTTGTTTTTAAAAGAAAAACAGCCTTTTACTTAACTAATCTAGGTAATATCTATTAAATACTGGACAAGTTTGAGGTTTAAAAATATTGTGAGTGTAGAAGAGGATGGTATACATTCCTTGCTTAAAAATTATATTGGCAGCTGAATAGTTGAACAGCAAAAAATAAGCTTTTCTGTCCTCATCTGCTATGTTGGACTCTGGGGAAAAAAGAAAAGAAAAAGGAAAAAAAAAAAAGATTTAGTGTTATAAAGAACAGCTGCTAAACACCTGCACTTCACCTCTCAGTACTTTGAGGGATGGGCAGACTGAACCACACACAGAAGTATAAGGTAGTCTCAGGGATAATACAAAGAGAATCATGAGACAGATGGCAGCACTTCCCTGCACCTGCCTTAGACAGATGAGCAGCCTTTCTTTGGATTTTTTTTTTTTCTTTATAGAGTAAGATGTCTGGAAATTCAGTTATGTTTGATTTGGGCTTTTTAATACTAGTGTTATAAGACACAGACACTTTGGTAATTCCACTGAGGTTATCAGAACTATGTCCTTGCATCAGCAGAATATGATTTAAATATTTAAACTCCAGAAACTCTTGTTAATCTCTTTTGTAGGTTATTTGCCCAACACATTGTAGTAATTACACAAATTTTGTATACTGTAGGTGTAGGTTTTTATTGACTTGGAAGAATTATTAATTCATATTTCATAACCTTAGCTCTGTTCAGATTAATTGACCCTGGCAGGAGGAAGAAAATCATAGAACAGATCAGAAAATCTTTGCTGTAACAGAAGTATAGGTACAAATGAATAAATAGAATAGAAGGGCAAATATAGGACTGAAGACATGAGTCAGAATCATGCAAGTGAACAGATGCCCTGCAATCAATATAAGAGATGGGTATTTAATTAAACAAACAAACAAAAAGTAGATTTTGATAAAAATAAAATCTGCAAAATTTGTTTTATGGTATCAGAGCAGCAGGTGTTATGTGGCAGTAGCTTAACTCTGCTTTGGAAGTATTTTGCAAAAGCCAGATTGTGACAGCACTACTTCAGCTGTCAAGTATCCTGCTCCAAAAGTTGTCCTATTAGCTTCACTTGAACTCATGCTCTGTTTCTGGTGATTTCAAAGGGAATAGTTGTTGCTGTACAAAATTGAGAGCTCCATTTGAGTATTAGCCATGCCAGCTAGAATGGATAAGACTGAGCGTTTGCAGGTTCTCACATATTTTTACTTTAAACATGGTTATTACTGCCCCGCAGAGTGGGAGGAGTAATCTTGAACCTCAAAAGATATGCATCTAAACTATTTCCAGTTTTGGAATACTAAAACCAGCCAGACTTTCTTCTTAGCTGTAGTTCCTGCCACTTCATATAATTTAGGTGAAAATTTTAAGATGTACCTTTTCTGTGCCCTGACTAGAAGCTTCAGCCCTTTGCTTGTAAGAATAGAATATATCCAAATGAAAACGAAGGATTTAAACTTCTATATTGCTGATGCTGATGTACTTATCTGAAATCAGCATCAAGACCACAGGAAGCTGAAAAAAATCTTAATTCTGTGAATTGTTTGTCTAAAGAAACCTGATGATGAAGAATTTTGTCCTTGATTCTGAGAGGAGGAGAACAGTGAAGGAGAAGTTCAGTGGGGTAATTTCTTCTCTGAATGAGGTATATGTGTTTTCCTTTTGAGCTCTGCAGCAGCATTAGAAGGGACCAGTGGTGGAACTGGATTTCAGATGATGTGTGGTAGATCATAAGCCTCTATTAAAGAGTGAGATGGTGAAGCATACTGCTAAACTGGTGGGACTGGCTAACACAAGAGGAGTAGAGAAAGGAGGTGAAAGAGGCAGCTGAGAGAACGTGTGGCAGTAGCAAACAGGTAAAGCCAGTGTTTGCTGCACTCTTTGCTCCAGAGGATTTTAGAAACACGCTAAAGCAAGGTTTCACCTTCTTCACTGAGAAGCCCTTGGAACAGTCTCAAACTGCAGTACCAATAGTAAGAGTTTGAGAATAAAGCAAGAAAATGAACTGTAGCAAATCTAAAGTTAGCATAGCATTACCTTAGAGTCCTTGGGAAACAAAGAAATTAAGTGATGGAGTGAATGGTTGTGTAGCATGACCTCGCACTAAATCAGCCCTGATTCCAAGGGAAAAAAAGGTGGTGACTGCAAATACTGCTTTTATCTGACTTTGTGAAGAATGCTTATAGGATGCAACTAAAAGTCATGCAGAACTACACTGTTCATAAATGCAAAGTAATGAATGCATCTAAGGACAAATTAAAACAGTTAAACTGATATATATGCAATGCTGGGCTCTAGTTCATTTCTCAGCAGTTAGGAAAGACAGCTTGGAATTATATTCAAAAACCAGATAAGGCCCAGAGCAGGAAAGAACAGAGGGTGAGGAAGAGGGGAAGTTCTTAAAAGAAAGATGAAACTGACTCTTCAAATGGCAAAAAAACTGGTGAGATGAAATATGATGGGGATTTAAGAAATCATGAGAGTATAGAGAAGGTGAATGGGGAGTGATTGCTCACTGTTTCTGACAATGCTGGTTCTAAAAGGTGCCCAATGCCATTATTCAAGCAGCAGATCTAAAGTGGAAAAATAATATCCCTCTTCCCCCTTGGGGAGAGGTTAGTCATTTAAACTTATGCTTTCTAGAGGTAGGGAGTCCAAGAGAATTTAAAAAAAAAAAAAAGTGGAAAATCCAGTGTCCATTAGCAACTATAAAACATCTTCCCTAAAACTGATTGTCAGATGCTTGTATGGTATTGGAGGGAGGGGTTTTTCTCCTGGCACATATTGTCCATCACAGTTCTGCTCTTTTCCTGAGCACCTGTGAGTAACTTGTTGGAAGTTGGGTAACAGGGTAAGTAAGCCTTTGTTCTGACTATGCAGAAGGGCTTGTAACTAAAATTTATGTGTCCTGAAGAAAAAAGTGCAACAAATTTCTTTCTTAATCAAGGCAGCTTTCAGAGTTGCAGGTGATGGGGAGAAGTTGTTTAAATCCACTTTGAAGAAAAGCAAGGCCTGGCTTTCAGCACTAGGCATGGATCTAATAGTTTTGGCTCTCTACTGATATTTTCCTCTATAAGTGCCTGAATTACTTTGGTAACTGCATATGCTGTGAAACTCTGTGACAAAATGGAGCAAAAGCTGAAATTAAACCTCTTCAAATCGCCTGGCAAAGGCAGGGACCTTGTTTACTGAGTTTGAATGCTTAGACCTGGCAGCTCTGAGCATCTCTGATCCAGATGAAATTGATTCACAGTGAGCCTGAACCATGCTGGTTATGACTGAGCAAGTCACTGGGATCAGTGTGTAAGTGCATCAGCTTTTAAAAGGTACTCCAGCATCAGGAATAGGCACCAGCTGATCAAGTTTCCAGAGCCACAGGAGTACTCTGTCACGTAAATTGTAGTTCAGTGCCTAATGTAATTTGTGGCTTTATCCCTGTATTCTAAATAATTGTTTCTCTAATTCTCTCCCTTTAACACTGTCTCAACATATATTGAAAGAAAAATCTCTCAATGCTCTTACTTTCTTTTCTTGTCTGCAATGGTGATTCAGAATATCTGAACAATAATCAAGTTGGTTGCATCCAATCCTTAAATTTTGTAAAAGTTTAAGTTCTGGTAAAGCTGATAGCTGGAAACGATTTTTAAAAATTAGCTCTCTGCCACTTCTGTTTTTAATAGAATGGCTTGTCAGTGAACTTCAAAATGAGAAACTCTCTTAAACATCAAGTGTTCTCTGCCTGTCAGAGACCTGTTTGCATCTGTGGCTATATGCCTGTTACTCTATATGTCACTCTACCCAGCTATATTAGAGAAATTATTTTTCCTGTAGTCTTCCATGCAGCTCTTCTCAATCATCTGTAACAATCCTATAAGTTCATCTGATGATTCTATTACTAGGGTAGAGGTTACACTATTATTAGGCTTGGGATAGCCAAAGATAGCTATTAGAATAAAAAGATGTTCTCAGTGTTAAACCAGCATAAAACTATAGTGACATCAGGTATATTAAGACTACTACTGTCACCTGGATTTACACTGGCATAAAAAAAAGCTTCTCTTTTTGGTTCTAAAATTTGTTGATGGACTGTAAACACAGGAATTCTAAACTATTCTATTAAATTTTTGTAGACAATTCTGTGTATGCAATTCACATGTGTTTAGGTATTATACTTATTTTTTAAAACTTATAAAACTACTTATATTAGTAGTCTCAACTTAGGCAAATTAGTTTTTCACTTTCACAAAAATTATGTAATATTCTTCTGAATTCTGTGGTTTGCTGTTATAATGTTTACAAATTTCCCTGAACTTTTTTTTTTACTTTTTTTTTGTTTACTATTTTCCTGAACTTCTGTGCTAAGTTAGGCTTTTGGATAGAAGCCTACAGAATAAAAGTTAAGTACAGGTTTATGCCAACATGCAATTAGTTTGCAGGCTAAATGTTGAGGTGACACTTCAAAGGAAAAAAGTAGAATCAAAGGAAATACCATAATAATGGAAAAACTGAACAGAGTGTAATACATTACCTTTTGTTTTGTCTAATGGTACTAAAGACACATAACCTGTCATATATTGATTCTACTGCTCTCTGGCTTCAACAAGGATGTAACTTTGTAGTAATCTTTAATTTCTTTAATTTGCTTTCTGATAATTATATTAGGATGCCTATGTTGCCTTATTCTCTGAACTAAATAGCTAAAGAATATTTTTTAATTGATGGAAGATATACTGGAAAAAATCATTTAATCATTATTATCCACTAATGAAAAGCAGATAAAATATGTAAATTATGTGCCTTTTCTAAGATTTGCTTTTATATAATGATACTTTTGAAACACATTTCAAATATGTTTTGAAGCACATACAAAACTTTTTTTTTTCCTTGATGCCTACCTTGTACTTGTCAAATATGATTTTTTAAATAAATGGCCACTGAATAGTACTTTCAGAAAAAACACAGTTTATTCATATTAGAAACATCTGCATTAAAATAAGGTAAAGGTCATCCTCAGGATGGCCAGTCTCATTAATTCAATAATAATGGATGACATAAACTCTTACTCATCAGAAAAATGGATTTAGATATTTGTCTGTATTCACCAATTCTTCTATTTAGTATTGTTTTTTATTCATTTGAGGTTGAGTAACTTAGACCATCTGAAGCAAGCTATGTTAGTATGTAGTAAGCAGTACTACTGCTTAAGTTTGGTTTTTTGTTTGTTTGTTTGGGGTTTTTTTAAAAAAATATTTTTATGCTTGCAGCAGCACCCAACACATCAAGTGTAAAGCTGAATGTAAAATTGTCTTACTTTGTCCTCCCACAGCTTCTTCCTTAGGAATGAACTGTGGAGCTCTACAAATTAAGCAAGAGAGCAAAAGTCATGGAAAGCAGGCTTTGATTTCTTAGGAGGGTGTAGTTACTAGTACTGTGGTAGTATATAAACTTGTACCTTCCTTATAGAGAATGATTTTTTTTTTTTTCTGTCTGAAGAATTTCTAGAAGCTGGGAGTTGATCAGAGAAGTAGCTAGTGCCCCTCACAGCTCAGTGTCACTGATGGGGTGTTTTTGGAGTTCCTGCTGTGCTGTATGGAAGTTGTCCTCACCTGTGAAGGCAGGAACTTGTTAACAACTGGCCCTGCTGCATGCTCCCTCACACAGCAAAAGGACGAAGGTTTGTGCACCCCTTCACTGAGGCCAGTGAAAAATCAATTTCCCACTTGTCACGCAATGGTCTATAGCTGTGATACATCGCTGAAAACCGCAGCACAATATCCAAAAGGGGATATTTGTGTCCCCTGATGTCATCCTGGTCATTAGGAGCAGATGCCAATGTGTGCAATGGTCCCCATGTCCCTCTTGATCCTTAGCTTGTCCTTTATCTTGGCTGGTGGGAGATTCTCAGGGCCAGGAATACATCCAGGATCCCTGATTCCCAGGGAGAGTTCTGCCCACAGAATTTCACACACGCTCTCTGAAGCCTCAGCCAAATGGGACATCCCAATATTTCCTGCTCTCACATTCTGCTGCTCAGAGCTCTCAGACACAACCTGCTGTGTCCATGCTAGAAGCACTGCCATGTCCCTCTGTCTCCATATCCTGATGTGTATAATCCATGGAGCAGTACCACAAAATAACATGGCATCTTGCTGCCTTTCCCCATGTTGTTTGACATTTTCACGCACATGTATATTATCTACACACATGCTTGTGCCCAGCAAGAAGACAAGGAGAAGCAAGATTACCATGTCTGACCAAATTATATTCACACTGAGGATCGTTCTCTTTTAATTTAAATACTTCTCACATTTGAGGTTGACCCCTGGTTTTAATCTGGAGTTGTTGGTTCATATGTATGATCTTTCAAGAACTTC
Source organism: Rhabdornis inornatus (assembly GCA_013397075.1). Lineage (NCBI taxonomy): Eukaryota > Metazoa > Chordata > Aves > Passeriformes > Rhabdornithidae > Rhabdornis > Rhabdornis inornatus. Next base: position 87,297 of record VWZS01000308.1, on the reverse strand, counting down.
TTGTACATTGCTTTCCCTTTAGCTAAGGATAAACATTTGTTTTCTTCTTTTAGTAATGGTATAAGAAAAAAATAGCAATATTATATATTTATTAACTTATGATAAATCCTGGATTTGAGGCCTAGGCCATCAAAATGAATCATGCAGCAGATGTTGTTTTTTTGTTACCTACAGTAGGAGTCAGGCTGAATGACTACAGGAGGTGAAGAGATAGAATTAACTACGGATTGTATCCATCTTTCTTCCTACCCCTCAAGCTATTTTTGTTTATATGGTCACAGGCCTAGAAATGTGTAATGGAATACTGCCCTAAGCTGTAGCATTTAATAGAATATGATTGCATTACAAGCTAAGAAAAAATTTTAAAGACCATGAGATTTAATCTCATGTTGCTGACAAGTAGAGTTTAAAACACAGTGGATATGTTTGTATTCTGTATTTTATAACGAGCTGACTTGTTCATACTATGAGGAATCTTCAACTTAATTGAAGTGAATATTCACTGGAAATAAATTTAAATGTCAGTATGTTCAGTAATTTATGAACTATATCTACCTCTAAATTCTAATAAATTCTACAGAATGTTTTTATTATAGACGAGATACCAAATACACTTTATCAAATGAATATATACCTTTTTTCTAATCTTTTTATTCTTTTTTATATGTTGCACAACGTTTATAGTGCAGTTAACATAAAAAATGTTAGTAATCATTATGCAGTAAATTATGCAGGTTACAGAATTAGAACTGCCCAGGCAGTGGATTTGAAAAAAAACTTCTTAAGCAGGTATTCATTCACCTTTTAAGATTGTATTTAGTCATGGATTATTACTAGCTGAAGCTTTCCTGAATTCTGTTCTTAAAGCCTATAATTTCCTGCTGATGAAGTTAGCAATTAAAATTCTAAGGTGTTCACAGAGACAGACTGAAGAGTCCATGGGAAGAGTATTTGGTCTCTAAGAATAAACTATTTTCTTTTTTGAATTATCTACCAAGTAGCTTGGAGATAGTGAGGTGATTACATCTATGATTCAGCTCCTGGCATGTAGGAGCTGATGTATAACTTGTATGTGTTCCCTCTCTATACAGGGGTTGTACCCTAGAAAAAGACATAGGGAAAATGTAAAGGCTGTAGCAGAATTGAGCATCTGCTGCTTCATACAGCAAATGAGATTTTTCACAAAGTTTATGAAAAAATACGCTACAAAACCAAGCCTTGCTCCTCCACAGTCATGGAATGTAAAAGTGAACAAAACCAGAGGTTTAATTGTCACTATCTCAAACATTTTAAACGCAAGCAGTATTTTCCTACTTAATCTTATTTGTCTTTAAAGCTTCTTCACAGCCATGGGACTAGACACCTTGCTGATTCACATAAGAATGTTGTTTTTCATTTTAATACTCTGATTCTTTGGTACAGTCAGCTATTATCCCAGGATGTTCTGACTTGCATCTAATCTGTCAAAGTCCCTATGAATATGTGAAACAAGTGGATGTTCACCTCTGTGCTGAGAGAACTTGCTGAAAGGAGGAAGGAGAACCAAACCCTCTGTGTGTCGATGCTATGTGTCATTTATTTAGCTAATACAAATGATCCAGGAGCAGAATTTATTCCTTGATAAAAAAGAAAGGTAAAAACATGAGAATAATACTTGCCTTGGACTTCAGGTCCATGTTCTCCTGCAATGCAAATTGCACATGCATGAAAATTCTAAAATAAGAAAGGAGTGCTTTGTTATCTGTGCTGAAACAAGGTTTAGTTTTTGGTATATTACCATTTTTCAATTACATTTATAACTTTAATTATGGAATTCAATTTTACTAAATTTATTAAATTTTACCAATGCATTTTTTTACTGGCTAAACTTTTCACTTATTAATGACAGCATGGCTGAGGATTATTCAGTGCTGCTTGTAAATTTTAGAAGCTTTTTTTCTGCTGATACATTTTATCATGATGAGACTGCTTTATCTTGAAACCATGCCACTTAGGAAGCATTTTGTTGAGGTTATTCTTGCTTTCTTTAAAGACTATTTATACAAGAGTTCTCTTCAATCTTCTGCAACTTTGGTCCTAGAACACACAACCTCTCTGCTCTACATCGTTTGTATTGGTAGATTTTCCACATCTGCTCTTCCTTCACAGCTTCCTTATTCCTTTCTTGAGAGGAATATTTAGATACTGATATTTGGGAGGATATTTAGAGACTGCAGGCACTGGAGTCTCATCCCAGGATGTGCTGTGCTGGCTGGTGACTTTCTGTAAACCTTGAGCTGGCCATATTTTGTTTTGGTGGTGGTTTTTTTTGGTGTTTTTTTGGTTTGGTGTTTTTTTTTTGTTTGTTTTTTTTTTAACTCTGTCTTTGATTCTCCAAGAGCTTCAGAGGTTGTACTCCTTGTTTCCTCATGCTAGCAGAAAAGGCATCCTGCATTAAGCTTTTCCCACTTTCTGGTCCCTTAACTGTGAGCATCTGCCTCATGGCTGAGGCTGACAACAATAAAACTGTTTAGATGGGGTCCCAGTGAAATTGAAAAGAGGAAGATCATAGACTTGACTAGATCAGTGAAATGTTTGTAATTCTACCTATTCTAAAAAATAACATGGAGAGAGTTTTCCTTCAGAGAGTTTGTTGGTGATTTGAAATTGTATGTCTGTATGGAGCTGCTAGAAGTTTCTCAGAATTTTTTAATTTTAACATCAAAGAAGGAGGAAGAATTCCCACATTTTATAGTTATAAAGGAGACCCATGATAAAACTAACTGGAATTTAGGAGAAGTGTTGAAGACTTTTTAGCTGTGCACCTGTATAAAATGTTCTGTTTTATATGGTATGTTTGCATTTAGAGTCATCCAATAGAAATCCTATGGAATAATCACTCCTTTGCTTGATTTGTGTAGGAATATTGAGGATTTTGTGCTGTGAGACTTCCTGTACTTGGTAGTTAAAATGTTATTTCAAAACTGATTCAGCATGCAAAGTAGCATTGTAATTTCTAGTTTGGATTTTTGCTTAGAAACTTCTGAATATTTCACTCTTTTATGATGGAAAATGTATAGCTCTTTAGGATTTCTGTATCTGAAAGATGCAACTTTTCCAAAAGTTTCAATTACCAAATAAGTGGGTTTTAAAAAATTCTGTTGATTCTGAAATGATTATTTTTTCTTGAATGCATTAATATTTTGGAGAAGATTTACACATGTGGCAAGTGCTGAGATTGCACACTCTGTAATGGGGTTGCAAAACTATTATGAGCCAAATGCAATTCTATTCATTTGCAAAAATGAAAGCCATTAAATATTTAAAAGCAGCGAGAAAATTGAGATTGAAGAACAGCAAGGCAAGTTTTTAAAAGACTTTGGTGAGTGATTCTAATTACAGTTTTCTAATAAAATCATACTTTGTGTTGTCAATATATGCAAATTAATCAGGATAATTACATTATGAAGATTTTCATGCCCTTTTTATTTTGTTGTCAATTGTTTTGGCACTCTGAAAATAAACTTTGGGTGTGTTTCTACAAAACAGAGACATTGTTAAACCAAAGCTGTCTTTTTTGGATCCATAAATTGCTCTCCTGACTGCTACCAGACATACTAGAAAAACAGTCAATTTGATTCACAAACAGATCATTAGGAAGGCCTGGTTTGCCTTATTTAGATTTAAGGAATATCCTGTGTTATGTGCTGCATGAGAATGACTTCTATTATATAAGCAACTCTTCTGTGGTGAACCTGGCAAGTCAAAAAATCAAGATACTTTTTTTTGTCGAAATAATCAAAGATTGAGAAATGCAGAAATAAACTAACTGCATTGCTGCAACACTGAAGTGTTGCTGCTCAGATTGCTGTGTTTATTTTTTTCATCTAAAACAACGTTGTTTTCTTCTATCTAAAAGATTAGGGAAAACGCCTCAGATTGATGGAATTGCCTGTATTTTACATGTTATTGAAGGAAGTTATTGTTCAAGTAATAGGTAACTTAGAGTATTCAGGATCAAAGGAGTTCCACAAAGAGCTTTGAGAGAAAATGTAGAAAACCACGATTTGTGCAATTAAGGGAAGTGTTTGTGAAACTCAGCGAGAAGATAAGCTTTCTTCCTTGAGGGTGTTTCAGGGTAAAAGGAAATTAGAGGTTTCTTAGAAGCCCCTAAGTACCCCACCCCACGCCCCAATATTTATGTGCAGGATATTTATTATATCCACTATTTCTGGACCCTTTAAGTATGGTGAAACAAGGTAAATTTTGTGGAGAGAAATGAAAGTGAGATACATCCAGATTGTGTCACTTTTATTGGTTTTGAGTATCAGGGGAATGAGGGCAGCAGACCTTAGCGTTATGGCTAATGAAATACATAAAATGGAGTGTTAAAAGGGTAATGCTTTAAAAAAAAAACCCCAACCAACAAAAAAAAAAGTGTGATTGTCTAGTTTCTTTCATTTTAGAAGCCAAGTGGAAAAATAATAAACTCTTCAAAGTGTTCAGGCTGGAGCTGAGAGGGGAAAAGAAGGTTTTTGGGTGAGCTTTTCAGGTGACTCAGGAGGCAGCAGGTGGATTTGCAGAAGCACTGTGCTATTTGGTCCTGCACTTGGATACTCTGGGAATCTCCTGCTTCTCACTGCAGAGGCATGGTTTGGTTTGATGAATGCAAAAATAATGGAGTATGGGTTTAAATTTCAATTTATTAAAGTGTTCAAGCTGTGTTTAAAATCATCACAGGGGTGTGATAATATTTACTAATATTTTTGTGTTAAATATTCCACCGTTCATGTTTTTCCTTGGCTTTGAGCGTGTTAAAGTTATTTTGTGTTCTTCACTTTCTTCACCTGTATAGATTAATTGTGATATATTTTTTCCATCTGAAGTTGGTTGCCTAGTCAAATTTGAAGATTCTTAGGGTCATAGTGGCTTAGCAGAGGTTGGTATATTACAGTAATGATAGTTCAGTCTGCATTTTGCTAGAAAAAAAATTGTAAATAATTAATACTGAGTATTTCTTCAACTCCAGAAAAAGTGTAGCATTTTCCAGTACTAGCACTTGCAGGTAAAGGAATTCTTATGTGTATAGGATATTGGTTTACACAGAAGCTTTTTACTTTCACAGATGGTTACAATATTGCTGAATTTTTTCTGATAATTATTCATGCATAAATTTATTAAGCATATGTCAAGGAGGATATTTGTTTTGGGGTTTTTTTACTATTTGTGTATTTGTCCTCCATTGTTAAGGAGAACAGAGGACATATGTCTATGATAGGGAGGCATTTTGCAGTGGAAAAATTCAATTTGCTTGGTATATATGTTATGTGATTTATAACAAGTTTCATGGCAAGTATAGCTACTGGCTTGATGGTTGTTTAAAAAAAAAAAGTCAGTTCATTAATCAATATTCATTTTTCATACAAAAACATTATTATTTTTAGGCATCTAAAGGCCACAAATACCCAAGAGTCAACACATTATTAAAACTGTTGAGTGTCACACTCATCTATTTGTTTCAGTTTAAAGGCTGACAAAAAATTTCTTCTGGAATAACTGGATCAGAATTCAATGTGCCTGTTTGCAACAACAGAGCACCATAATGATAAAGTGCAAGACTATGTAATAGAAACGAATGAAGTGTAAAATAAAATAATAGAATAACATGACAAGCTAAATGCTTTCTGCAATGCAGTATTCTTGAAAGCAAGTGCATCATAAAAAAAAAAGTTACTTTCATGTTTCCTAATTTCACATAGGAGATATTTCTGATTTGTCATCTACCTCTTTGAACAATATTTTGCTGTTTATCTGGTTTAGCAGATCTCTGGATATGAAATTTAGGATTTAGTAGCCATGGTAGCTGCCATGAAATAAATCTTAACTCGAATATGCAGCCGTTCAGGACTAAATATTTTGTGTTCTCTCTTTTAATACATTCACTATATAATTTGCAGTGTATTTGCACAGTTTCAAAAGAGGGGCTTAAAATAACTCTGAAATTTCAACTTGCCAGCTTATTTCAAGTACTCAGAAGTGCAACGTGTTTTGTGCACCATGCCATGTCGAGGAACAAGCTTAAGTCTGCCAAGGTGAGACCAAGAAAACACAGTAGGCTAAGGAATAATGAAGGAAATGCTGTGTAAGTTGGATAATATCTACAACCCTAGCTTTACTTTACTACTTTTGAGGTCACCATTCTCTCTTTATACCCAGTTAAATTGTGGTCAGCCTGCACAATTAGCCTACAATTAAGGAAATGAGGCAATTTTAATAAGTGAACAGACCTTGAAGCTCTTCCACCCTCGTTTGTGGAACATGGCAGTCAGCAGTGGCACTGCCTCTTGCAGTTGGAAATTTTGTATTTCCAAACATTTGCAGTTCCACGGCAGGGCAGAGTGAATCACAGGTGGCAGCCATGGGCTGAGGTTTGTCTGTTTTGGCAGCACTGTGCATCTGACAGGTTTGAGACGTGCCAAAGCAGTGGATGGGCAATCTGGAGGGAGCAGGGGGCAATGAGGAGACTTCAGAAGTCTCCCATACTTCATGTTTAAGATCCTCTATGCATGAGCAATGAGGAATTCTGGTGAAAACGAAATTTGTTTGCCACCCAGAGCAATTGTCTCATCCCTTTTCCCCCCTCTGAAATGGCAAACCATTGGTTATGTGGCATTGTAGCTGGGCCTAAAGTAGTGGGGATTCCTTCCCTAATAGCCACAGGTGGCCATCCTGTAAGTCAGAGATTTGATTACCCATATCATTGGCTTAGCTTGCATAGCTGCAAGTGCTATTAAAGGTAATAAAATTATCCAACCTTTACATCACTGTGCTGTGGGCAAAGGATATTGTTCTCAGCAATCAGCATTTATGTCCAACCATTTAACACTGGTGAAGCTGTGCTAATGGCTTTCTGTGACATTTTTGAAAGGACAACCATTAGATCAAATGAGCAGATATGTACCTAGAAAAATGTAGCATTCAAATATTTGGGAAGAAATGGAATTACCAACTTTGTTACCAAATTAAATTAGTAAACAAGGCTGTGCAGGTCTGAGGTGCAGAAACAGATCTCTATCTCTTTCTTTTCACAAGTTCAATAATTTGCTGCTGTGGACTGAAATTGGAGCTGATGGTGTGATTGGATTTGTAGAGTGATATAGTTTGTAAGGCTTCAAATTAATAGAAGAGTGAAATAAAATTGCAAACGGGTAGACAAAATAGGCAAGAAAGGCAATTCATTCCTTTAATTACAAGCAGTATGAAGGAAGAAAAGGGCTTTATGGATGGTATTATGGACCCCTCATATTGCCTCTGGCATAGATGATAATTCTACCAGGGGTGGACATCAGCTCCAGGGAAAGATGCAGCAATGATCTTGTCATCGTAAGATGCCTGGAGTCATGCATTACCTGTATTCAGATTCTGCTCACTCTCTTCGAATAAAAATTGCTTTCTGCAAGTATTTTTAATATCTGAAGGACATAATGTCCAAGCCATGGCTTTTTAAGTGATACTTCTCTTCCTCCCTAAGCAAACATGGTAAACACAGTGTGTTGGATCAGAATGCTTGTGTGATGCTGGATGTTTATTCTGGTTATTCGTGTTCCCTAAAAAACCTAATATCCCGTGCATGCTTGCCAAATCCTAAATAATTCTTGGATGTTATAGAATAATGTTTTAGATCAATGAAGGTTTGCGCTCTTCTATCAGTGCAGATAATTGAAATATTTAAGAGTAGAGGAGTGATATAAATAGTGTCCATTACAGAAAAATCTAATTTTTCGTATACGAGGCAGTCAGGATTATGGTTTGATTTGGAGTCTCATCCTACTTTTATTCATTTGACTTTAACAGAAATCACCTTCTAGTCATTATTTAATCCTGAACACTAGTAGTACTGCTAAGGTCAGCATGTATTCCATAGAAACTGAAGTTAATGCTAGGAGTGAAAGTTCTCAGAAATTACTTTTCAAGTGTTAGCGAAATAAGTGAGGAAAATGATTACCACCATATCAATTTGTAACTTTTAAAACACTTAGAATATGTAAATATAAAGCCATAAAATATGGCTGTTAATACCATGACTACTAAGTATATATGATAATGTAATTGAAAGGTCAAAGAGAAGACCTCTTCTTGCAAATACTTAAATGAGAAATCTTTGCTCATGAATTATTCTTTTTAGGTGAGCAGGAATGGGCATTTCATTAAGTAATGCTCATGGGAATAAGCACTGCGGGATCAGACCTTCAGTACTTCGGTGTACTAAGCAGGAACTCTATAATGTCACTCTGATAAATTTTTTAATCAGTTTTTCGTGATGATCTGGTTATCTCCCAAAGCAACTGGAATAGAAATCAGTCCAATTCCAATAGACAATGTAGATCTGCTTCAATTACTGGGCCATACCATTAGTCTTGGTTGTAGTACCAATTTAGACACAGTTGAAAAGCAGCTGATTCATGATCCATGGGAAATGATTCCACCCCACAGGCTGTTTTAATGTGGAACTATGCTAGTGATAAAATATAAATCTGGTGTCTTAGTTGCTGCTTAGATTTCCATCTATTTTTCTAATGACTCAAGCCTTCCTGCTGGGTATTTCATCCATTATAAGTGTTGAAATGTTGGCATTTGAATTTGAGCCTTCTGTACACCCAAATGACTGGAAGAGTGCTCTGTCTTCTGTCATTTTCCATCTGTAAATCTGTCTTGTTTAGCAACTTTGGTCACATTTGAAGGCAACAGGAGTAAGGAATGTGTGAAGGGTTTGGAGTTTTTTTTCCTCCTGAATCCATGGGATTAAGAAAAAAAGCAGAATTCTTCGTTCAGTTTCCAGATAGTAGTTTTGTGTTTGCTAAATTCTAATGAAAGGTATCAAAATTCATCTATTGCTTCAGCTGTATAATGCAAAAATAATTTGAAGATTTTGCTGGCTTTATCCTGAGGTAAGCTATGAAGCCGGATTTTGCTTCCACTTTTGTAGATACAATATTACAGAAACTCAGTCTAAATCTCCAATTAAAAAATGGAGAATGGTCAGATTTATATTTCAGTTTTGTGGAGCAATTAACACTGGGCCTCTTAGGAAAAACAATAATTAATCCTTCTCTCCTCAGTCTGGTCCTATCATCTTTATCTTGTCTGTGTTAAAATATTTGAGGGCTAGTTATATAGATCACCTTCAAATGTGTTAAGGCCTGGTTTCAAAGCTGTGAAACAGTACATGTGGTATTTTTCTACTTGGCTAATATCTGTGCATAAATATTTCCAGTTTCAATTACTGTGCTGAAGTTAGATCTATATTCAGAGGATAACCCTGCATTTCACAACTGTTATCAAGTTGTATTTAGACAGTGGAGTCAGAACTATCTATTGACTACTCATATTCAAACACAAAAAAAATCTTCAGAGAGATCTGGAGATTACAGGAAATGTATCACACTGGCTACAATATGCTGCTTGCAATGTGCAGGTATATACAGCACATATTTGAGGATGGGGGAAGAGATTGTTCCAGTGTTGGCTTGTGCTGATTTCCTCTGAGTTGCCACAACAACATCATCATTTTAGATGTGAGAGCAGAAGGACTTAGAATGTATCTAAAAACTGTGGAAAAACAAAATGTCTGTTTTTGGGATGACTTATTTGCCACCACTTAACTTTGTCCATTACCAACAGTAGAGCCCCAGTTCTTGCTCAGTGAGTTTATTTAATAGAGGCTTGAGGTACTACTTCTTGAAATGGGCACACAGAAGAAATGCAACAGCTTTCTCAGCGGGTTAAAACCAAACTTTACTAGCAAACTTTTAGATCATAAGAAATTTGGAAGACTTAAGAGAAAACATTCAGTCAGCATTAACCATTTCACAGGGTATCAACTTAGCAAACTCTACCCATCCAATATTAGATTACCATACTTCAGGAAGAAAAAATTAGGAATAGAAAAGAAGAGAAAGAATAGCAAGCTCTCCTCCTGCAAATGAAATACGATCAGTATTTTAGTTTCAAACAGTGCAAATGGCCATTCATCTGAATTAAACACTTTCATTACAGTGATAGCCAACATTTCAGCATGTTTGATCTCACTTTTCATTTCACTGATCAGCTGATAAATTAAAAATTTGAACTCTTTCACCATCAGTTTTGTACATGGACTTAAAGAAAGCATGATAGCTAGACACAGCATCTTGTATTAAGTGTGTGTCTGTATCCTGTGCTGGCATCATCTGAGATTTGAAAGGTCACTAACTTGGGTGTGTATTTCCATTATGGATGAAGAGCATCATTCTTTCTAGCATAAATATAAGAAAAATTTTATTCATAAACCACAACCCTAAGCTTGAAAATTACAGTCAGTACCGATTCCTTAATGAGCAACATTTAACTTCTTGTGCTTTGTCTTGATTTTGCTGAAAGAATAGATTACCTTGGTGCCTTTCTCAATAGAATGCATAGAAAGTGTAACACAAGCAGCTTTCTATGGGAGGTAGCAGCAAAAACTTGTGTGGGGAGAAAGGGAACATTCTCACTTGTTTGGTGTTTTGTTCCTTTCTAAGTCTATGGAAATTACCTGTGGTTAATCCCCCCCACCAAGTTCTTGAACATATTGATTTGAGACATCAAAGGAAAGTCCCTTGTTGGTACTAGTATAATTTCATTTCCAGGCTGGTACTCCACACCACCAAAGAGAGAACCTGCTCAGAACAGAGTGGTTTTCTGGGTGCTGCATCTTCTGTGGGTCTTAGATCAAGGAGGAACTTTGGAGAAAAAAAAAAAAATTAAAACGGACTGAAGTGGAGTTCAAGAGGTTCAGGAATCACTGGACACATTTCCAACAGATCTATGAGGAATCAGCTAGGCTATATTTGAAACATCAGAATGGATAACTATTTTTTAATCCTAGTTTTATGCATTTTAGGATCTGTCTGAAAGTCATGACAATGACTTTATAAAAGTGTTACTCTCAGTACCTCCTGAAGTTCACAAAGTACTGACAGAGTACTCTGCTGGAAAAGAGAATCCGCAATACAGTGTCATTCTGTTTTAAAACTGTGATGTTTCAATAAGAATCTGTTTTTTTAAAGGCTCCATACTTCTAAGCTCTTAATGATTATTGAATCATTAGTCTAATGTATCCCCAGGGTCTTGTTGTAGAAAATTACAAATAAAGCACCCACTTCCCACAATTTTAATTGTTCAGTAAATAGTTCCTTACTTGCAAAAACTTCTGTAAATTTGCCCTAACTGCACTTGTTATGCATTGTTTCATTGTCAGAAACAATGGTATCCAAATCTAAAAGATGTCATGTGGGGGAAAGTAAAGACTATTAATAGTCAATTTGTGGCATTTCACCTAAATTCAGTATTTTTCTAGAGGGATGTTTGATTATTATTTTTTTTTTCATCTGTGTTTAAATATTACCACTTAAAGCACAACTTCCCTTAACTTTAAAAGTGAATCTTAGCTATCTAAAATACTGTGAATTGTTTGAAAGAGTGGTTGTTTGCAGACTGTGTAGGTCTAAGTAATGTGATGCTTCAGACAGGTCTGATGATCAGTTAATTATACTGGCACTGGAGAGGTTATCAGTCTTGAAAATAATTCACTTTAGAGTGACTTCAGGTTCTTGGTGAATATAGGCAAACACTTCTGCATCCATTTGCAAAGTTCGCTTGAAACTCCATTTAGGGAGTTGAATACTTTGCCTGTATGTGATGTCATCAGAACAGCAAATTTTGTTCCAAATTTTATTTTCAATCTTGTTTTGAAAGGTCTTTAGACTCTTGGGCTTGATCAAAGAAGAAATAAGCATTGCCAAATTGACAAAACTTGATACAAATAATCTGGTAACCTGGAGAATGCTGAACTACGCTTAAATCTGATGTGCAAATTATCTGGGTTTTTACTACATGATACAGTGGTCTGCACTTTACCAGTACCCTATGCACAATCCCATAGATACATACACTTTTATCATTCCATTAAAAAGGGTGTAAAGTCCAGTACTTAGTTTTTAGGAACTGCTACAATTAAGATGTGCCACTAGAAGTTACCAATTTTGCATAGGCAAAGGCCTGCTACCGTATGTAATTACAAAGCCATATGTAAGGAATTTTCCAGTGAACAACAAAGAGAAGCCAGAACATCAAATGCCTGTTGGTAGGTACGTATCAATTAATTTGGAGAAGTAAAAGTAAAAAATAATAAATATTGTTAAAATAAAAGCCTTATGGTCTGCCATACTGTTCTTGATGGCCATCCTCCAGGACAACTCTAGTAAAAAGTGGATGTGATTTGTGCATGTCAGTCTCCTCCAGAAATACTAGATGGTTTTGTCTTCAAATCAAAGAATTGCCCACAAATCTAGAAGGGTATCAGGACACTACAGAGAGGCAAAAAGAAGACATGAATGAAAAAAAAGGCCTAAAGTAGGTCTTTATAACTTTGGGTTGTGCTTTTCTAGCCACTCTTGGCTTTCCTTTGGGAGTGGAAACTTGCATGTAAAAGGTCAGGTTTTTCATCTGTTGAGATCAATGGTAGGCTGTCCACTTACTTCAGTAAACTGTGAATCATGTCTCAGATTTCCACAGCTGATAATGGTGTAAAAATAGGCTTGCTCTCTCAGACTGCAGGGAATAGGAAATACCTCATTCAAAGCATCGCCCTGTCACAAAAANACACAAAAAAAAACCCCACACAAAAAGCAGACCAGGAAAGAAGATGAGGTTTCTTGTGAAATAGTTGTTATTTATCTTAGAGCAGAGGTGAAGAACTGTGAAGTTAATTCTGGTTGGTGGATAGTGGGGAAGAGCAGCCGTGACATGAACAGTACAGTCTGTGCTCTCCATGTGATGAGCTTGTTTCTCACAAGCCAGCTTGCTCATTGTGCTGCTGCTGCTAATGAAACCAGCAGTGCCCTGTGACAGCAATATGCCACAATTCTTGCGCTTCCTGGTTGCAGAGGAGAGGATAGCATCTCACACTGGGTGCCAGTCCTTAGCCTGGGATGATGTGGAGAGCTGCAGGGACATGCAGAACAGTTCTGAGGCAGGAAAGAATCAAGCATCAAGCCCAATTTAAAGCAAAAAGGGATGTGCACATGCACAGGCTTCCACCAAACACTGACATCTATAGTCTTTAATATCAAGATTTATTTTCAACATAAAAGTTTGGCCTATAGCCTAGCCACAGTCAATATTCACATGTTGAATCAAGAATTTGTGATGGTCAAAAAATAAACTGATATTACTTTTTAAAACACTAGTAAGGGCTGTACATGAAAATAATGTTGCACTGGTACTTGCCAAGTTGTAATTTCCATTTAGAGTGCATCTAATACAGGACTACATGTATGCCAAGTAACCAAATCATAATTTCATTCTTATGTTGAGGTATTTAGCCTTTGCCTATGATGAGTCTGTGGATATTGTGGGAAAGACCCCTTCACAGGAAGTAAAGTGTGGTTTCAATTTTTGTTTTGGTTTTGTGGTTTCCTTAGCCTACAAAGAATTCAGAATGGAAATATACCATTCCTTTTCATAAATGCAAAAGCATAACAATTACATAGCCAATTATTTAGTAAAGATTAGGCTTTTTAAAAAATCTTTTGTCATATAGTTTGTCAAAGGAGCTGTAAGATGAAATATGATCAAGAGCATTCGTAATTTGAAACCTACTGAATGTTGAATACTTTGATTTATAATTGATGCTTTAGATACATTATAAGTGTGAAAACTTCAGATAACTATGGTAGTTTACACACAGACATAAAGGATTGTGCACTAAAAGCTCTATTTTAATGGACCTGATCCTGTCAAAATATCAGCAAGAAAGAAATAATGCTGCTAAATACTGAATTCTATTTCACTCTATTGATGAAATACTCTGAGGATAACAGAGCTTCTGCACAAAGAAGCAGCTTCACATTCTCTTCCTAAGAAGTCTAGTTGTGTTTCATAATTAAACAATCAATACCATGCCTTAGAGGTCTGTGGTAAAGCAGATCCCATTTTATCACTCTGGATACCCCTGCCAATTTGCTGATAATAACTGTTTAGTGGGCATATGACAGAGAAATTTGGGGGTGAGTGAGAGTTCTGGTGTTTGTGCCTGTATTTCCCTTTTTCTTATATTTAGGGCATTAAAGCTGAAATATGTGTATCCTCAAATGGAACAAGAGCAGTTCTGTCAGAGAGGCAGGTTAACAACTGAGAACAAAGGGTACCAAGAGAGAGCTGAAACTTTGATGGAGTGGGAAAATGGGACCACTGGTGCACCTATCATGGGTCAGTTGGGAAGTGAAGCCTCCCAGCAGCAAGGCATGGAAAAGATCTGAGGAGCTGTGCATAAAAATGCAGCAGATTCATCAGCACAACGTGAGTTTCAGAGGGAGAACTGCAGGCATAAGTAAGGCAGTTCAAGAGGCCAGGCTGGTCCTCATTGCCGAAAACTCCAAATCCAGTGCAGAGCACTAATTAGTAGTAGGCCTGGCATGGCATTCTGCAGTCTGTGTTTTTGAAGGTTTCCTCAAAAGTTGTTATATTCAAAGGATGGAAAAGCTTCAGTGAAAAAAAACAAAACAAAAAAACAACAAAAAAAAACCCAAAAAAATCAGCTTTTCATTTTTAGCTTAGTTTAAAACAGCCTTTTACAATGTTACCGAAAATGAAGAGCACATTTCTAATAGAAGAGCTAATTTTTATTAAAGTTCTGGTGTCAGCAGAACACTTCATCCTCACAGACAGAAATGAATTAGTAGTTCACAGATATTTATTCTAAGTTTCCAATAAATACTTGGCAAAAATTCAATAATGTTCATTAAATACATAAATGGAAAAATTAAAAATAAAGATTTTTCCCTTGTGATTTATTATATCGTGTTTTTGAAAAGCAAAGTTGAAGAAAGAAGTCGCTATCTGGCAGAAAATGTACTACAGAAATGTTAATTAAATTGTATAATCATAAGCAAGCTAGTGAGCAGAAAAAAAGCTCCACTGCTTAGAACTGGAAGCCATGTTTATTCTGGCTGGATGCTTAAAGACGAAAAAAGATTCTTTTGGATATTAAAGTGAAATTTAAATAAAGTACATGGAGTCGTATTGCTAGGCACTTTTCTTTTTGAAGTGACCAAATGAGGAAAACCAATTAGGAGGTCTTTCATAATTAAGAAGCTGGAAACAAGCATCGGGAGGCATTGGCAGACACATCTGTGGCACAGTTACATTGTGCAGTGATTACAGGAAAGGTGAGCTGGTGCACAAGGAGCTGTTGTCACTGTGGCTCCTCGGAGCAAACTGGGAAACTCCTTGGAAGAGTGTAGTTGGTGAATTATAGGAGATCTCAGCACCTGTGGCTGGGATTAAAGCCAGAAGGCTTTTGCTTTCATGCTTGAAAATAGTTTGCCCGTTTTATTTTGTTCTACACAACCCTGGATATTGGATGCTGTGTTTCTTCTGTGAGTCTTGAATAGAGATTTGAAAGGGCATATGAAAATTTTGGATCTGTCTTAAAAACCACAAAGCCCTACCCACACACAAAGCAAAAAACAAAATCAAGGGGGAAAAAAAAAACAACAGACCAAAACTTTGATTTCTGTAGCTCATGATAAAATTATATATCTCTCTAAAAAGTGCATTCCCATCAGTGTAATGAGAGTCTATTTCTCTGCAACACCCCTCAGCCCCAATTTGCTAAATTTAATGTTGCTATTAAGTAGTACTGAGCTTTACTTTAGGAGGAAAAAAACCCAACCAAACAAAAAAACAAACCAAACATCTTTACATTGTACTTCAAATGGTTATTTACTTTAAATTGTTATATTAAAAGGACTCCTCAGAAGGATATTCATCTGCTTCTGGACACCTGGTTAACATTAAGAACAGTTTAGCAGAGTTTTGTGTGGGGATGCGGAGCTCACCCTGAGAATTTAATCAAACATTTGGCCAATCTTAGATGGGTAATTTAGCTATTCCACAAGAATGTTCCTCAGCAGGATTATGGAAGTTCTCTCTAAGAAGGTACATAGATTTTTATTTTTTTTTTACATCACAGGGTTTTGTAGCACTTTTTAATAATAAATATTCCTCCTCTCTGAAGGTGTTGCTTTATACAGCAAGAGCTTTCAGATCAGCATCATTTCTTGGCAGTGATTGCTAGTGCTGTGGTTTTAATAAAAACAGTATCAGAGGAACGTGTTCTGAAGCACATTTTGTAAAGTGAAATGGTATAGGCACATTCTGCACAGGCTCTTGTTTTCTAAAACTTGACATTTGTAGAAGTTATTTGAGTAGTTTGAATGAGCTTACTGATCCATTCACAAGGACTTCTTGTCTCATCTAATGTGAGGGATACGTTTGATAAATCTGATGGGAAATGAGTCTCAACCTAAAGAAACTCGGGAGTTTTTGATTTTCTTTTTTCCTGTGATGAACTGAGGGACTGAGTGCATTGTTCTTGCTCATTTTTGAACACCTGTCAGATAAGAAATGAAGGGGCAAATTTTTCTTTCAATTGTTTCTGCAAAACAACATTAAATTTTTATACATAGAATTGGTGCCAATTTCGACCACAATATTCCCAAAACTGCAGCCATGGATGAGGCTGGGAATTGGTGACAGTATGCAGTGGCAGATTTTACTTGTGATAGTGATTGCTTGTAAAAGGAAGATTTGGGGGAAGTTTTGTTTGGCAGAACACATATAAGTTGTTTGTTTGTTTGGGGAGGTTTTTTTGGGGTGTTTTTTTTGTTGTTGTTGCTTTTGTTTCTTTGTTTGGAGTTTTTGTTTTGTTTCTTTTGTGTGTGTGTGTTTTGGGGGGCTTTTTTTTTTTTTTATCATGAAGAAAACTTAGCTCCCTAACAGCTTCCAAATTATTTTAATGTAGGTGATGAGAAATGTCCAATTAACATTTCATGTGGTTGCTAGAGCTTGTTTTCTCCTTTCTTCCTATCACCCAGGTACACAATGCAGAATGTTTTGTATAAATAACAAATAACAATTTTCGATGAAGGATGGGGAGGAAGAGAGGAGAGAGAGGACCACATGTTTTGTAGGCATTCTGAATGTCTTGTAAAGTTGTCTGGTTGGGATTGAACTGTATTATTGCTGTGAAAACTGAAGGACACAGGGTCAGAGGTGCTGAGCTGAACTGCATGCAAGTAAACAGATACAGATGCATCCAACACCGTGACACAAGGCTGACACTTTATTATTTTTTTTTTTCTATAAATACAAAGCAAAGTAGAGCTGATCAAGTATCACAAGTGACCCATAAAATGAAATAGGAGTATAAAGGCATCTAAGACATCTGTAGAAGTCTTTGGAAATTTTCTGTGATAATTTCAAACTCTACTTCTTTTTGGTTTCTTGCAATTTTATTCTGCAAAGAAAATAAAATTATACGTGTTTTTAACCATCTCAATTTAAATAAACAGGTAAAATCCAGACTAGAGCTGATTTTGGTGTGTATAGCCATAATCAAAATATACACAGCCAAGGTAAATTTTAAATAATGTGAGCTCACTGTTTTTATTTTCATTTTCTAATGTAGCTTTATTGTTTCACTGTGTTACTTAAATTGTTCTTGTTTTTGTTTTTTTTTAAATTGGCATCATTCCTCCAAACTTGCTTTAGGCTTGGCTGTTTCTGATTATTCATGACTTCCTCAAATATTCTCCATTTTTAAGAGATGCCACTGATGTTTGTTCCTTTACTTTCCAGGGAGTTGAAGGTATTTTCAGAAATTGTCTAGATAAAATCTAAATGTCAGCTTCTCTAGGGTAGTTAAGTACGAAGTTCAGTGGGAGTTAAGTGACTTATAGAAGACAGAAATACCTTTGGAAATAGGGGCTTAAGTGCCTTTTCCTATCTCAAGGAAAAAAGAGACAAAGGCTTCTATTATTTGTGCTTCATAAACACAGGTGTACTTTCAGTATAGTAATTGCAAGTTGTCTATAGAGCCTGTCAGAATTTTGTTTGCATTTGTAGCACCAAACCCTAACAAATCTCTTTCACAAATAATCATAGTCAGTAGACGCCTGAATCTTGTGCTGTGCTCCAGGTGATTCCTATTGGGACTGTGTGTGCTTTGCTTGTGCTTGTGGGTGTAAATGTGGTTGGGGGCAGAAGGAATCTTTTCCCCTTCCTATCCTGCTGTGTTGGGTAGTTGTGGTAGACCAGATCTTCAGGGGAATTTTGGTTACCCACAGCAAGGACGGCTTGGGTCACTAGCATGTACATTTGCCTTTCTTCTTCCCATGGCTCCTTTTTGGAGACCTTGTACTCTCTCTGGCAAAAAGACCACAGATCCTTTATTTATAGTGAAAGTTCTTCTGACTCAAGTCAACCCTTGGCTGTCACAGGGTCTTAACCCAGCAGCACCTTGATCCTGAGTATGACATTAAGCTTTCTCTCCCAGAAAAATTTCAAGGGTTTAATGTGGCACAATCCTGCACTGTTTGTACTTAGAGAGCCCTTGCAGTTGCAGAACAAACGGAAGAAATAGCACTGAACATGGCTCCAGGCTGTCCTGCAGATTCCAGCAATGCAGCATTTGGCTTTGACACCATTCCTCTCTAAATGGATGAAGTGACAACAAACATCTTCAAAGCAGTTTGCTTTAAGTTCACTCCTTTCTGTTGAGTTTTAGGAGAGTGCCAAAAGGGGATATAGCAACCTACCTCTTGGGATTAATATGTTATATCACATCTGTCTGCCTAATGCAGAGGAATCTCTGGTAATGTCAAGTGCCTGACACTTCAAAGGCAGCAAGAAATCACCCGTTGAGATATTTATAGAGTCCTTCTATAGGGAAATGTCTTAATGTCTCCACATCAGTGACTGCCTTAGATCTGAAGCAGGACAAGTGATTCTGTTTTTATTATTTTTTTTTATTATCCATTCCAGTGCCTCATTAGTTTGTGTTTTTTGTTTTTTTTTTTTCTCGGATTGGTCACATGAAACGTGCAGGAAGCCACTACTTGTAGGTCAGTTGGCTCAGTGTCACGTGTCAGTCACTGCAGAGAAAAGTGCAAGGGAAGGAGGGAGACAGACAAGGAGGGGAGAGCAAAGTGGGTCCCCTACAGGGCAGGAGCAAGATGCCCCTGCCTGGCCTCAGCCCAGAACACCTTGAAGTTCAGCTGTGTCACTGAGCTGTGCCTGGGTGCCCAGACACAAACCAAGCAATCAGAGATTTTGGCATGCTGCTTTTCCAAACATATCCAGGTGGGAACAGAGCCGTGCACTGCCAGGCAGGGTTAAGTGAGTTGACATATTCAAAGCTAGCAGTACTCTTCTCCATGCTGGGGGAATGTTTTGGAAGTAGGAGGCATTCACAGGGGCATGGTGTGTGCTGTCTTGTCAAACTGCTTCAGGGAACAGGGAAAGCACGTAAAGTTCACAAAGGAAAAAAGACAAAATTGGGGGGGGTTTGACTATGGAACGGCGTATGCAGCAGCAGGTATGCTGGTATCAGATGGGACTCACTTTTTCTCAGTAGAGGGAGAAACTTAGGAACTACTGGGTCTCACTGGCACAGCTCTAAACTAGATGTGAGGAGGAAGCAGGACAGTATCAGGCTTGTCCCTTGAAAGCTGTATGATGAGAGTGTCTTGGTTTAAGACAATTTATGGGGCAGACTCTGCAGTGTGAGTTACCTCCCCTTTCAGCTTTAACCCTTCACCAATAAGGAGAGATATACATGAGAAGATATAAGTAAAAAGCTCTTGCTGCAGGCTCTTGTCCTGCTGGGAGACTTCAACCACCCCGACATCTGCTGGAAGTAGCTGTGGGCAATCCAGGAGACTCCTGGAATGCATGGAGGGTAGATTCCCGAGCCAGGTAATAGCCAGCCGTGCCTGAGGGGAGGCTGTTCCAGGTCTGTTGGTCACCAGTGCAAGTGAGTTATTGGGGACACAAGGGTTGCAGGCTGCAGTGATCAAGCGTTGGTGGTGCTCACAGTCCCAGGGGATATGGGTCAGGTGAGCTGTAAAGTTAGACCCCTAAACTTTAGGGGCACAGACTTCGAGCTCTAGTCAGTGGGATTGCCTGGGACACTGCCCTCAGGGACAAGGGAGTGCTAGAGAACTGGCAGATCTCTAAGGAGCTCTTCCATGAAGTGCAAGAGCTAGCCATTCCCAGATGAAAGAGAGTGGTCAAGGAATGTGAGACATTGGCATGGCTGAGTAGGGGCAGGCTGGTCAAACTGAAGGGAAAGAAGAAAATGAATAGAGAGTTAAAGCTGGCACAGGTGACCTGAGAAGAGCATAGAGATGAAGTACAGTTGTGTAGGGAGGGGTGAGGAAGGCAAAGGTGGAAATGAACCTGGCAAGACATACCCCAATAAGGCCAGGATAGAGGTCATTTCCAGCACTGGTTTCTCTGCTTAATTGCACACTTTGCTGTGGATTTTAGATGATGTCAACAGGCAAGCAAGGTGGGAGTCTGATTAGTCTGGGACTATGTCTCATGTCAATCGCCAATCTAACAAAAGAGGGCAAAAAAAACCCTAAAACTGTGGCTGAATTTTACACATAGTGGCTTGTGTTTCCTTCTCACAGTGATGCAGCATGGTCTCTGTGCAGCTGTGAGAAGTCTCTGCCTTGGAGCCATGCCAGTCCTGCTGCAGCACACTTTTGGGGAATTAAAGTCCATGTGCATCCCTCTATCCAGATGTCCTTTTGCTTTACTTACATTGAAAATGTAGGAGATGCAATAAAAGTTTATCTCTCTTCTGATGAAGATTTACCACAATATCAACATTTATTTTAGTGACTGAGTGCTCAGTGGGCATTTTAAATTATCTTTGCAAAAAGAAGATGATGCTGAGATTGCCATGTCTGGAAAAACTGAGGATAATTCTGGATTTGTGTTTGTACCAATTCAGAATGATGTTCTACCAGTTGTGCAGTGTAGTGTAGTTGTATTTTCTTTGAGGGTTTGCACATACCCATGTTATTGATGCAGATCTCTCTTCTCATTTTCTTTTGGACTAGCACCAAAAGCTGGTACTGTGGTGGTAGTAGTAGAGACATCACCTGTAAGAATACCTTAGGCTGTATGGTTTTTTTTTAACTGAATCGTGCTGCTTTCACAGTCTACAATTTGCCCTTAGTCTAAAGCTTGTTTATCATCCACCCTGGACCTTCTTTTTATCTTGTTTTTCTGGTCCAAGAAAAAAACAACTTAATGATTTTTTTCTCTTCTGTATGTGAGAATATAATTTTATATATATATATATACATATATATGTATTTTCTAACAAAAAGAAAACTTTTTATTTTTTTTCTAGTAGTTCCCCAAAATTTCATTTTTAAATGCTTTTTTTTTAAACCTGGTTTAGCTAATGCAATTTTTTTGATGTTGTTGTTGTTGTTTTTGTGTTAAGGACAACACAACTTAGGCAAATTTAGAACAAAACCAGAGTCTTCCCATCAATGAACTCCCAACTTGGTTCTTGGACTTCAGCTCATGTGAAGGAGAAGCAACTTTGCTTTTCTTGCTTGTAGGCCAGTGCATTGCATAACATTCAGACAAAATCTCTCTCTGTGAGAGGTGAGGAGTACTCAACCTTTATTTTGGTGTTTAGGTGCCGTGGATTACATTGACTCTTTTA
This sequence comes from Rhabdornis inornatus, assembly GCA_013397075.1. Lineage (NCBI taxonomy): Eukaryota > Metazoa > Chordata > Aves > Passeriformes > Rhabdornithidae > Rhabdornis > Rhabdornis inornatus. The sequence continues at coordinate 65,705 of VWZS01000308.1, read as the reverse complement.
AGGAGAAAGGCTTGTAAGCTTTATTCTCATCTTTGGCTGCTGCACTTTTAGCTTTCAGGTCTCAATTACTTGCTGTTCTGTAAGCTTGCATCAATTCTGTAAGCTTACATCATTGATGCCATTCATTAATTTGTATTTCAATGAATTTAGCTGCCCTGTTGTCTCATCTCAAGCCTTGTACCATGTTTCATGGCTGAGATAAAAGCATCAGACTAAAGCTAACCCTTATTTTAGGAGTGTCATCATTAATCCATTTTTCCTTTTTAGCTTTCTTTGCCTAAAACCTTAGACAATTAGATATCCTTGCTAGGGATAAAAAAAGTATTAATTTCTAAAAAGAGAGCTCCAAAATTCAATTTATCTTTTTACGATCTACTTTGTCGTTTTGAAATAAATTTTTGGGCTTCATCAATACAGATCTTTCCTGATGAATTAGTGACTGTTTTCTTGGAAAGAACCTGGGTTTCCAATTTGGTGGCTCATGGATGTCTGAGTGAGCAGTGGTGTTGTGCAGGACCTTACAGACCATCATTGCTGGCAGACATGGACACGAATGTCTTGCCATAGTAAATTGTGGGTTACCTTCAGTTAATGCAGTGAATTGGCAAAAGCATGATTGAAACCGCCTGCCCTTGGAGAAAAATTCCACATCCTGTTCAGGTGTATCAAAATACAATTAGATAATTTAATATTTCTAAGCACTGGAACTGCTTCATTCAAACTAAACAATAATATTGCATTTTAACTTTGTTTAATGCCTGAGCTACCTGTGGTTAATTTATAAGTAGTTCATTGAGATACAGGTTGTATGCTGAGATGACCAGACAAAATACTGATGCTTCTAAAGACACTTTCAAGTGAAAGTGTGGATGTTTCTCTTGCCTTATGAGATTGTTTCCTCCTTTTTTAGACTAAAAATCTCCCTTTAGATGAAGGACAGGGAATATGGTTTGGTTAAATCCCCGTAATGCCACTGAAAAGAATTACTCACTTTAGGGTATTCCTGAATACATAAATACAAATAAGGCAGGCCTAAGCAACAGTTTTAATGCCAGCATGATTTTTTGAGCTGAACAAAGCAAGGGCATATGTAGAAGCTTATAGTGGTGATACACTGAAATGGGTTAGTAATGAGACTTTTGTAAAGGAAGTACTAATGTTCATGTTTTCCTGAACCAGAGTCAACAAAGATGTAAACATTCGTGTCTACACACAGCTCCGTTACAAAATATGCTGATTTTCCCTGCCTGATCTGCTTCCTGCTGAGTTAAAGAGGCAGCTTTAAGGTCAGCATACAAAAATCCTCATGCATGATACATTTATTTAATGTCTTTACTGCTAAAATCTACCTACATTTCTTAATTCTTTTGGTTGGCAGAAAGTATCCTGAATAAAATTCTTCCCTCCTTCTGTCTAATAGAAACAAATTCTGAGGTTCTCTTGTTTAACAACTGTGCAACCTCTTGCATCAAGATTAAACACTTTGTTTTGTCCCCAGGCAGTTGTATATTTATTACTCTCGAGGCAGTGCTATTTGAAATAAATGGAATTGAAAGATTCTGAGAAATGGTTTCTGAAACACATATATTGAGTTATTCTCTCCTATGTGAGCAGAAAATGCTCCTGATGTTTCTCCCTGCACCCTTGCAAAGGAAAATACCTGATATAAAAATATCACATGATGGGGTGGTGAAAAGGTAAGCATTTTTATCCTCAGTCACTGAGGCTTTTTGCTGCTTATTGTCCTGAAAATAATTAGGTTATATTTATGAAATGTATTGCTATTCACTAAAGATAACATAGGTAAGGGCATAATAAAGGACAAAATAAAAGATAAAAGGAAAAAGTCTCTTCTGTCTCAAAAGGTACAATATGAAAACAAACAAAAAAAATCCATGGTTTGGAAATAGTCTTAAAAACTTCTCAAGATTCAGATATATATTTTGGGCTGGTGACAGGGCTTATCTCTTCTCCCTGATCAAAATAATAAATGCTCACCAAGAGAAAAAGTTCTTTTTATGTTATAAGGAAAACAGTTTCCATGTAGCTTTTGTGTGTGTGTACGCATATTCATAAAATATGGATTAGCAGCACTAGGTATTCAGCTAAGTAAATATTCATAAAATAAAGGTGAAATTGATATGCATTTCCCAATAGAGAGTAATAAGCATATTCTGATTTCTTAGTAAAACATCAAACTAAGGGGAGAAAAGTACTTTCTTTTGCCTGGACATGTTTTATTCCTCATTCTCATTGTGTTGATCCTGCTGGCAAAGATTTCCTGACATTTTGAATATACAGTATTTGCTAATATTGTTAAATGTAGATGAATCGGGTCTATTGCTTAAAACATAAAATAAAAAGACATTTTTGGATTCTTTTTCTTTTTTTTTTTTTTTTCCCTCTTTGGTTCTACCTTTTGTCTTTGGGGTACATTAAAGTTGCATATTTAAATCCTTTTTTATATATCTAAGTGATAGAGATGCCTTTTTTACTAAAATTTTATATTCTCAGAAATATAGGTTCTGGAGCCTTGTTAGCAATATGTGCTAACAACTATTGGAAGACTCAATAAATAAGATATGTGCTGCAGTCATGAACTGTATACTTGTAGGTATTCCTGGCGGCTTTCTTTGCAGTACACATGATCTCTTAGAGTAATAGAATGGAATTGTTTTTGAATAAGCTGAAAATTAAGTGGATGTTCTAAAGCTCTACCTGAGAGATCTCAAGAACAGCTCTATTTCAAGCAGCCTGTTGAATCAGGGAAAAATTACATGTTGGTGTGCAAACAGGCAAAAGTTTAAAAAAGAAATCAAATCCTCGAAGTAAAACAGAATGAAAATAGGTTTTTGGTTTTGCTATTGGTTTTATGTAACGTCTAAAGAGTTAGTTTAGGCTCTTGTTTTTTCAGAAACAAAACATTTCAAACCCAAAATTGAAGAATGTCTTCCTAGAATTAGTATTTGATATAAAATAGGTTTGGAATGTGTCTTGTTCTTTACCTGAATTTCTGTCGATACTGATTCTTTGTTTCAGCTGGGCCTGTTTTGTAAAAAACCAGTTTCAACCCTTTCTTCTGTTTTACCCTTTTGCTTGGGTCGGTTGGGTCAGGTCTCTTTCCAGGCTGGAGAGATGGGCTGAGGTTTGTGCATGTAGGGAGCAGAGGGCTCACATCCTCATCCCTCTCTGCTGCTGTGGTGTTTTTTCCTTGTACTTCCCAATAGCAGCCATATTTTGGACAGTCAGGAAATATGAGGTCTTTGTTCTACTCGTTTTGCTGATTTATGCATTTATTAATGCATGGGCTATGTGTGTTCAGTAGTGTAATTTCAGTGTGTTCATTGCCAATAAGAAAAATAAAAAACAAAACTGTCTTTGGCAACTGGTATGGAGATGGAGTGAGCCAGTAAATAAATGTTATATATTTAAAAGAGATTTTTTTTTTATTTTAGAGCCGTTAGAGGAAAGATTAACATTGTCATATAGTTTGATTTTTTTTTTCCTAAATTACAGCATCATCTGCATGGCACTGATCATTTTCACACACTGAATAAATTAGAACCATCATAAATGATGGCAGCAATCTCCACTAACAGAGCTTGTTGATACCTGCTTGTTGAAGTCTATTATTTAAAATAATTCCTTTGGCTTTGTCAATGTTTACACAGGCCAGCATCTTTAATGTTGATTTAAGGTTATCTCTATGTTCCATAACTACAATACAGAACATTTTTATTGATTTCTTAGCCACACTCTTCTACTTTACTATCCATAAATGAATTTTGATTCATAAAAGAAAAACCCTGGGAGTCAAATGTCAGCTATCATCCAATATATTGCTCTCTGCTGCAAGTAAAATAGTCTGCATCTCATCTTGAAAATATAATGCATGTAAGTCTTCTCTGAAAGAATTTCAATAAAATATTGATGTAAGCACCTTTTTTTTTTACTTTGTTTGATAAGGTATTTTGAAGATATGGACAACAGCACAAAACAAAGCCTGGAGTCAAGCCATTTTGTATTTTGTATTCTTTTGAGCTTTTCTGCAAAATTTGGATGTCTTATTTGTGTTAAAGAAAATACTCTGTGGTGGAAAATACTCTGTGGTATTGTCTTGAGTGATCTGTCTTAGTAGATTTTGTGCTGGGAGTTATGATCAAGCCTAGCAAAACCTAATAACAAATGAAACAAGCACTGTATACACTCCTCTGGATATCACATTTATTACTTATATCACATTCAGGTGCCCTGCTTTAAAAGAATGTGTCTCTACACAGTGCTTTTAATTTTTTTCCTCCTAAGTGTGTGGCTTAGTAATATGTGTTATTAGAATGTTTTGGGTTGTATTTTTCTTTGTTTGTTTAAAGGCAAGTTTGTTATTCCATGAACAATCTAACATGATTTTCCCTTCATACTTCACAGCCTGAAAACAGACAAAGAAAGGCAGCTCATAATAAAAAATCTGATGCCACCTGAAAAATTTGGACACTATAGAAGCTGGAAAAATACCCCCTTCTAGGGACTTGCACGCTTGGAAAAAGATGCATTGCAACTGATGTGGGTTTTTTGTGGTTGTTTTCAAGTTTGTTTTTTTTTTTTTACAGAAATCCATATAATTGACATCTGTAGCCCTCCCCTTGTCCACTGATGCAGTCACTCCATCATAGAAGGCCTCTGGGTTGGACAGGCAGGGCTTGCCCTTGGCGAAGCCGTGCTGGCTGTCCTGAATCACCTCCCTGCCCTCCCTGTGTCTTACCAGAGCTTCTGGAAGGATCTGTTCCATGGTCTTCCCAGGCCCAGAGGTGAGGTTGACAGATCAGTAGCTCCCAGCATCCTTCTTTGTACCCTTTTTTAAAGATGAGTACTGTGCTTCCCCTTTTCCAGTCAGCTGGGACCTCACCTGACAGAAATCAGGTGACTGCACTTCTTTCTTTTAATTCTTTTGCAGAAAGCAAAGGCAAATTGTGTGATTTTTTTGTGGAACAAATTAAAAAATGGTGATCACTAGCATTGCAGTGAATATCAAATGAATATATAATAACAGAACATTAGGAAACAATTAGAAAAAGTGGCTAGACATTATTAATTCATGCACTATTCATTGTACCAACATTGATCATGTGAAAGAAGTGTGGTGTTAGTTACATTTTAATCATTCAGTGCTGTAAGAAGGACTAATTATTTTCAAATAGCGATGGGAAAGATCCAGTTTTATAAAAAAATCATGGAATGTCTAATTTGCTCCCACAGAGTTTTAATAGGGAGACACATGGCTGCCATTATTTGTAGGACAATGGAGGATATCACAGCAACTGTTGATGTTTCAGCTCTTACAAAGAAGGTAGAGGTGCTGTTGCCCCCAGAGGAGGCTGTGTTAACGATGGAGAAAACATTTAGGGGCTCCCAGTCCCCTCTGAAGAAAGCAGCTGCACGTATCTCCTTGGAAAATCACCTGTGGTCTTGCACAGGTGTATGCCTGAGAGGAAACCTGAAAGTTTGGTGCCTCCTTCATAAGAAAGTTTCTGGGGTTGAGGCTGTGTGCAGATGCTCAGATGAGGTGCTCAGGGATTTAGAGCCTGGTGGAACACTGAGAATCAGAGAAGCAGATACAGACACGCTTCATGGTCAAGATGCCAAACTCCAAGCCCATTTGTGTGCTTTGTATGTGATAGCTCCTTGGTTTGTGCTCTCCCTTCCTCCCTTTTCTAGGCAAAGTGCCTCATAAATGCTTCCAAATGGAGAGGTGGATCTCTAGGGACTTCTCTGCTACCCAAATGCAGTTCTGTGAGCTTTTCTTTCTGAAGTGGAAATCCTCATGGCTGGGGACTTGCTTTGGAAAGAGCATGTGTCTCTTTTTTCTGTATCTTACCATAACTTGTGGTTTAGGAGACCTCAGGTCAGTTGTAATGATACAGCCAAAACACAGAAGGACAGCTGGGTGATGAGAAGCAGTGAGCGAAATCTGGGAGGATTTAAGTGGTAATTTCTCTTTAAATGAATAGTGCTTGGGAAAAGCTGGAGAACATAGGTTTAGATCAGTGTAAACAAAGCCTACTGTAGTTTTTGTCTTTATACATTGTTTATTTTGCATGTTAGAGGAAGGCAAAGACCAACCTGTAAACTGTGGTAGCATTCAGTTAGTATTGTATCAGGTTTTCTTTGGTATGTTGTCTTTTTTTAACCACTGAGTTTGGTGTATTTATGCACATATTTTCTGTGTGTGAATTGGTTAAAATTCACAGAAAAAGCAACGTGTTCTTGCTTTGGTATTGGACTCCGAGTGGATGCTTTTTATTATATTATCTTCCTTAGTTTTATATAGTATTGATGAAATTGAAAATCACTGACCTGACAAAAACAAAATAATACAGCATGAAAATTGCTACCATGATTTCATGCTGTGTTAATGCAAGGATGTCATTCCTGCTTCAGAATAATAACAGTGTTTTGCTTCTGAACTTACAGCATCTCTCTCTCCCTCTCTTCCTCTGCCTACCCCTCCTTTTCCTTTCAAAGAAAGTTGGTGCCACAATGAAATTCTTTTTAATCACATCTCTTGGTTGTTTGTTAGTGAGTAACCACTACTAACAGGTAATTTTTTTGAAGCAGAGAGTGGAATCTCTGTATTGCATAAGCATATGCAGAAATGCAGAAAGAATCAGGCATAACAGTCACTATAACATTGGCTAATTGCAGAATCTGGAAACTTTTTTAGGCATTCTTCCTCAAAGAACCATCACTCAGACTGCTTGGCAGCACTCTTCGAATTCCCACAGGGCACTGCTTGTCTTGGAATATGCAGAAGTGATATTCACTCTCTGTTCTCAACAATTCCTATTCTCCTACAGGTGCCAGAAAAGATTTGAGGAAAGACACTAAATTCTGATCGACATACTCACTGAACCTGCAACAATGTGATCATGTTCATATTTTACCTGGTTAGAGACCTCCTTGTTGAACCTTCGTATCTTGCCAATAATGGCAGAACCTACAAATTAGATGGAAACATCCTAAGTTTTGCTAAATTCTAAGTTCTTCCATGTGGGAAGCATGTCTTTCAGGTCCCAGACACCTGTTCAGGCTCTGCCATTATACAGACTCATCTGTCCAGAGAGGGAGGGGGCAAATGCCAAGCCTCAAGTTAAAGGACAGCACCAGCTCCACTTTGCTTTGGCTGTCCCTCTGTTTCTCCCCTGCTTGCAGAAGAGAGTGGGGCTGGCTGTTTAGGTGTGTACAGAATGGAAAAACTTTCTCTCCCGTACTTCATGGAGGAGATGGAAAGGGAACAGGAAGAAACAGAGTGCTGTGCCCTCTCCTCATGCTCTACCTGACTTGCCTCAAGAATTTAAAAAAGACGAACTGACCTGTCCCCCGTTCCCAGCCCAAGAAATAGTTTGTTGCATGCACAGCAGGGAGCTGAAGGGCTGCTGGTACAAAAGTCTCTCTGTGTGTTTACTTGCTTCACAGTTAAAATATTCACTCACAATACTTGAGGTCTGAATCAGTTCAGCATCTCTTCTCACATACAAGGAGTTTCCTTGACCTTGGTTATTTTAGGCAGAACATAATTTATGATTCAGTGAGCCAGAGAGAAAATACATGTGGACACGAGGCTTAGTGGTTTGTATTCACCTGAGGGCTCCAGTTTCCATGCTAAGGACAGACTCAGCTCTAATGTCAGCTTTTGACACAGGGATTTGAAGTTCACTTCCCAGCTAAATTGGTTAATATGCTGCAGAATTCTCCAGTTTAGCATTGTCTTCTATAACTTCACAAGGAGAATGGAGAAAGTCCTTATGGGTATGGTAGCCCACCTCTTTAAAGGCAGAACTGCAGGGTTGAGTTCTCTGACAGAAGAAAATAGTTCAATCAGCCTGGAAGAGTGTTTGAGCTGTTTTGTAGGGTCAAATAAGAATATCTCATCCTGTAGCTTAAGTAAAAAAACAAGGACAACCTCTCCTTTATATTGAAAGAGGCAATATTGATCACTTCCTACTTAAGACAGAGGTTTTTGCCAAGTCACACTTCTATTCTGGATTCTTCTTATGAATAAACTCAAATGGTTCTTTGCTGAACAAGCTAGTTTGGCTCACCAGCTGAGTTATCATTCTGTCATGTTCTCTTCTCAGAATGATTTTCAGAATTTTCAATGTCTATCAGATAGTACTAGGATAAACATGAAATAGGTGATAAAGGAAAAAAAAAGTCTCCTTCCAAAAGATGATTTCTATTTGCTGAATTAATTTTATTTGGGAGCTGAGTGTTTGAAATCCATCACTAACTCCTGCTTGCCTTCAGCCTGCCTGAAGCTCTCCGTGCTTTGTCTTGCTAATAAAGTGTTGTGTGGTTCAGTTTTACGTTTGTTTCTTAAACTGCTCTTCCCTGTTGCCACAGGTTTTTTTTTTTCCTGGTTGTTTGCGGTTTCAGCATCTCTTGTTTGTTCTCCTCCCCCGCTGCCTTTCCATTCTTGCAGCCCTCTGGGGTTTTGCTGTGCACTGCCCATCTGATGGGATTCCTGCTGGCTTTACTTGATTGCTGGAACTCTAGCATTAGCAGCACTGAATGCTGGAGCATCATTCCTGGGTTCCACGCTGCCAGGTGCTCCAGCCACTCAGCCCCAGTACCTGATCCAGCTCTGAGTCTGCCTGGTATCAGCCACACTGGACTAAAGGAATTTTTTGGTCTGTTCTTTCATTTTTACATATGTATGCCAAAGGATTCTCCAAGTGTGGTTATTTGGATTTTGCTGCTACAGCAGCATAGGAGACTGCTGTAACTTAATGAAAAAGTTCTAACCCAAGTATAGGAATGTCATGTGAGGGCCTTGATTGCTTTATGTTTTTAACTAAATATGATGAGGGTTTGGGATTTTTTGGTGAACTTTTTTTTTCCACCACAGATAGAATATTTTCAATGCCTATGATCTGTTCATAATTACCTGTTATGAAAAACAGACTTTTATTACTGATAGAAACATGAGGCAAAAGAAGAGGTATAGAGTTTAACATTCTTTATGATAGAATCTAAATTTACCATAAAATCATAAAATTAAACCCTGAATTTGAACTACATGAGTTGATTTAAAACCTTTGTGGAGTTATTCATTCAGTCTTGTATCTTCTCTTTTTTAGTATTAAGATATGTACAGGATGGAGATTAACACCGTGATGGAGGTAAAAGTCAAGAGATGTGTTTTATACAATATCCTTGCTAATACATTTAATCAGTATAGTTATTGATATTGAAAAGTTTGTTTTGCAGACTTGTAGAGCTGCCCACATGCTTTATGAGGACAAATTAATAATATTCAACTAAACAGTGAGAAGAGTATGAAGAAGGGGATAGGATGAAAAAGAATGATAGAGCGACTGCAGTTATTGTATCAGAACACATGGACTTCGTAGTTATTTTTGTAGCTACTTTTATTTTTTTGTGTAGTTACTTTTCTTTTCACCATGGGAGAGGTCTTTTTCAGAGCTTCCAGAGTTTTGAGATGTTTTAATGGAATTTTTTGGGGAGGATTTTTTAGTCATTAAGAGGTGAGGGGAGTTCATAAAGGGAAAGGGCATGGTGAGTAGAGGAAGAGGGAGAATTGGAAGTGGTACAGGAGGAAGGTGGGATGGGAGTGAGTGGGAGTGCTGGGGCTCTGGGGGTTGCCAAATGTGAAAAGGGGACAAGGGAAAACCACAGGGAGCAGAGTGGTCATAGTAGCAGTACCAGGTTTCAGTTTGGGTTTCCTCTTCCTGGGGAGAGTTTCTTTGTTTGTAGAGACCAGAGGGACTCTCCCAAAGATGTTTTATTAGCCAAACACAGGACAAATGACTTTGTGGCAGTGTGAAGGGCTGTTAAAGTGTGAGGTGATAATGAGACATGATTTTTCATGCTAGAGCTGCTGCATGCACCCCCACCCACCCCCTCCCAAGCCATGTTCACACCGTCCCAGTTTTTGAGAAATCAAACCTACACCGAGGTGCGGATTTCAGACACTGTGGCTGGATCATTTTTGATTTCTTGCTGAGAAGAGTTTTCTTCTTCCTGTTTTAAAATTCTTCCACAGTGAGAAGAGAATACCTTTTCTAATGCCAGATTAAATGCTAATAAAATCTCACATTTAAAACCAGGTGGTTTCACAGGAACTTTACACAGCTGTGTAAGTACACAGCTGGTTCCAAAGAGAAGTGGTGATACTCTGATTTTTTCGTCTATATATATATAATTTGTCTTTCAGTTCAAACATAAGAATGGATAGTATTCAAGTACATTTTGAATGCAATGGGTCAATTTCACATTTGGGAGAACGCGTTCAGATAAAAACAAGATATGTATTATTAATGACTTTAATTCATCATTGAAACAATGCTTCTTCAAACGTGGTGGTTATTTGTGTTGGAACCCTAAATTGCACCTGTGTATCCTCCTAAAACAAACATCAATTGAAACAGCATATTTTGGTTTGATGCAGAATTTCTCATATTTTAGGTGAGTTCTATAGATGCTATCAGGCTAGATGAACATATTTGTTCTTTCTGTCTTTTTTAATTCTTGAAGACATGCTGTGCAACTTTAAAAGTCACTTGTAGCAATTACATCAGACCACTGGGTCCGTAAATCAAGCACTCTGTCCCAGAGTGGAGGCAGAGGCTGCCCTCCTGCTCTTCCTGCAGGAGGTGGAAAAATGCGAGCACCCCACCAACGTGGCACCACGTGTCAGGTGCAGAGGAAACTTGTCTGCAGAGCCCCAAATCAGCTGTGAGGTAAACTATCTGCACAGCCAGGGGCAGATTTGTGTTCTGCATGTTGTGTTGTGTTTGTTGCTTTGCACGTGTCTTGTGTTGCTTTGGGGGTGATTCCAAGCAGTGCTTTCCGAGAATATGCATCACTGGTTTTCCAAAAGCCTCCCAGAGATCCAAACTGATCTGCTGTTGGAGTCAGCAAGTCAGGAGTTCCTCTGAATTCTTCAGAGAGAAATCAGAGTGCAGGGGTTGAATTAAAGCCTTTGGATGGATTGAGGTATGTTAAGCCACTCACACATAAGGCAGAGTTGAAAGTTTAGGTTTCAGTATAAGTGAGCAAGTAAGTAAGTAGAATAAGTTTTAAGTGCTTTTAGTGAGTAAAGGTCTCAGATGCCAGAGTAGTAGTACATGTGAAGGTTGAAAAACATATTTCTAGATATCAGTGTTTCTGTGGAGGCTCTGAGAGCATAGTTTTAGACATAATAAAGCTATAGTAAGAATATTGCTTACATTTTTTAAATAAAACAAGATAGACCATGTACGTAGTTTATATGTAGCCTGGCGTGCTGAGAAACTAGAATTCTGCGAGGTTAAAAGTGGTGGTCCAAGTTTGTGTCTTAGCTTGTTGGGAAGTTTCTATATAAGAATATGCATTAAGGAGAGCCGGTGCTTCTGCTTTTTTGCTCTTTGCCATTGCTTTTTGCCATTTGCTTTTGCTTTGCTTCTGCTTGTATTTGGGACTTTATACCAAAACTTAGCATGGACTTTAGTGCCTGTGACTTTTGCTTTGAGACTGATGTGCTTCTGCAATAAATAACTTTATAGCAACTCTTAGCTGCTTGTCTCATTGAAGAAAACAACCTGACAAGTGGGTGCCAAGAGCACCTGGAGACCTAACCCCACAATCTGCCACAGTACATGCCACCTCCTCATGATGTCCCTGTGCATAGGAACTGCTTTGCTGCTTTTCCTGCTTCCTCTTATTAAACGTGATCTGTTCAGAGAAGGTTAATCTAGAAACCATCCATGTCTTCTGCAGAGACAGGAATGTCAGTTTTGGCCAGTTACTGACATGGGATTTAAATAGCAAGCAGAAAATCCTTCTTACTTATGATCAGGAAGGTACTTAGCAATAATTTTTTGTAGGTGCAGGCTGGTCACAGCAAATGGCAAAATCAGTAAATCTGCTCCAGGTATTTATGTTTTGCTTTAGGTTGCAGAAAATTCTGTAATTCTACTTCTTTATTGCATAGCTTGCTCCTGCTAGTTGCTATGCAATTACTGAATTAGAAAGTCAGGTGAAGTTATGAAATGGTGCAAGGTAGGTGTTCCTTCATGGATACATTTTCTTTGTTGTTAGAATACATGTGTAGTGATACAATGCTTTGTGACACTCATGAATACTTTCTTTTCTGAAAATAAAAACAGAAGATATTTTTCTCTAATTTATTCCATTTTAGGAATTAGAGAAATTAATCTTCCTTCTCTTTTAATTATATTTTACAGAGAAACTGTAATCTCTTAATCTCTGTGAAGCTTCTCCCTATTAGCCATTGGCACTGGCTGACATGGAGCCTGTGGAGCCTGCAGTTGGTGTTCTGCAACTCAGAGGGTGTGCTCAGAAAGCAGAAGCCAAATTTTGCCTACATATGTGCAACTCTCTTTGGCTCCAGGGCAGGCGATTTGCACTTGGGCTACACAATAAATTGATTTGTCAGTTCAGTGACCGACCTAAAAATAAATAAATTAAAATGGTTCCAGCTGACAAGAAACAGATCTCTTTACTCCTCCCCTCTTTTTTTTCCCCAGCTAATCAAGTCAAGATGCTTTTTTTCAAAGAAACAAACAAAAAAATTTAATTCCCAGACATTTTAGATAAAAGCAAAAGCTAGATTTTTCAGGATGATATAGATGCTATCACAAAATAGGTGCTGCAGTTTCCTTATGTGTATTGGGTCAGAAACAGCCCAAATCTCAACTGATTTTAGGGAGATGCACTCTCTCCCCCCCACTTAACTTAAAATGTCCTGACTGTGGAGTTATATACTATTACAGAATGTTGTGCCTTTCTGTTGGAACATCTCCACTATGTATTAAATTCTTAAGCATCTCTTCTGGTCAGCAGCACAAAAAGTGCTGCTAAGACCATTCTGAGGATTCTCAGGTTACTGTATTAATGAATCCAAGTGCTCAATAGAAAAGCAATGATAGACTGAGGGGGCATTAGCCCACATTTCTTCATTATTTTATGTCTAAGGCATTTTCTCAAATGCTTGATTTGGTTCAGAGAGAGATTAGATTTGAATCTGAGCCTCTGACAGCATGTTCTGATTGTTGGGCTGGAAAGCCAGAAAGCTCGTTTTTGGGCAAAAATATTGTAAAACTAAAAATTGTTAAAATGTTGTGGGAAAATAAGAAGTAGCCACTTTGACATAAGCAGATCACTGTCTACAGCTACCTGAAAGGAGGTTATGGTGAGGTGGAGGTTGGTCTCTTCTGCCAGGTGACAAGTGATATGATGAGATGAAACAGCCTTGTGCTGCACTGGAGAGGTTTAGATTGGGCAGCAATAAAAATGTCTTCACTGAAAGGCTTGTCAGACATCAGAACGAGCTGCCAAAAGAAGTGGTTGAGTCACCATCCCTGCAGATTTCTAAAAGACGTGTAGATGTGGCACTTGGGGACATGGTTTAGTGGCAGTGCTTCACAGTGCTGGGCTAAGAGTTGGACTCAATCTTAGAGGTCGTTTCAAACCAAAAAATTTCAGGGATTGTATGAACTAATCATTGGTACTCTTGTTTCTTTTGTATTATTTGTTGGAAGTTACTCAGTGTGGGTTTGCCTTGATTTTCCATTTCCTTGAGTTTGGAAAGAAGACATATAGCTTCTAGTCTGAGAGCTTAATAGATCTAAAATGTATGGTGAAACTTTTCTTGGTCATGAGAATGGCATTATCTTGCACTAAGTTTAGCATGGTGATATTTTAATTTTTTGCAGAATTCTCTACTGCACTTATGCATCCAGAAGATATTTCCGCTTTTAAACTAAGTAAGAGGACACAGTATATCTCCGAAGGTAATACTCTCATTAAAATATTTGAGAATTAGCTCCAGAAAATATTCTTGAACTAAGCTTCATAAGTAAAGACAATTGGTTTTATGGAATCATTATTCTTTTTATCCAGTCCTTTGTTGAGACAACTTAGTGCAAAACCTTACCTGCCTCGTCTGACATAATGATTTGAAGTAAGTGGACAAGCTGTCATGATTTCAGTCTCCTTTTGAGATCCCCTCTCACCATTTTTCAGGCAGTCCTAGTGCCTGGGATGGTATTTTTAAATAGCTTCTGAACTGTGCCAATTAACATTGACGTTTCACTCAGTTTGGACAGTCTTCCTTTGTGTGACTGTTAGTTTAAAATTTGTGTTTCTGTTCTGGCATAATTTTTTCCCATCCTCTTCAGGTAGGCAGCCCCTTACCTGAAGCCACAAGCCACTTGCTAAAGAAATCTGGCTATAACACCTTGAATAATTTATCTGCTTGCATTTTTCCAGAATTTTCAGAACCAATGGCCTTGAAGGGCAGTGGCAAAGGGAAAAGCATCACTGGGAATGTTCAGCTCCTCATGATGGAGGTAGTGCTTCATTGTGTGAGCCTGTGGTGGTGCCAGGCACTGGATTTTTGCAGTGTCCTGAGATGGCTTTGTCTGCCTGCAGTGTGTGGAAACCAGCTCAAGACAGCTTGTAAGGGCTTCCCCTCTGGGCTGGCTTGGCTCTGTGGGTTCCAGCTCCCTTTTTTCCCTGCCAGAAGGTTCAGGGGGCAAAAAGCTTAGGGATTCATTTCAGAACTCCAAGCAGCTTGTGTCTGTACCCCAAAATTCTGTGTTTATGGGCACAGGGGTGAAATTTTTCTCATTCTTTGAGCAGGAAAGTGGAAGAAAGCCAGTTGGCTTTTAAAAAAGATAATCATTTTTTAAGTACACTGTGTGTCTGAGTCATGCAAAATCTCATGATTCCCCACTGTGAATAATGTTGCCTAAAAATTACCCTAAATGTTCAATTATTTGGTATTGGTCTAAGTCTGTCTCAAATTTTTGAGAAATGTACTTTATTCTGCTAACTATATTCCCTCCTATACTTGGTAAGCTTTTTCTTTCCCTCTTTGTCTATGTACCTATTTGCAAATTCTCAGTAGACTAATTGAGGTTTCTGAAGGTTTAACCTTGTCTTATACAGTAGATCCTGATAACTGCCATGGTGTTAGCTCAGTAGGCTGCAGGGAAGGGTTCCAGAAAATATTGTGTAATATTGCCAAACAGGGATTTGCTGTTGAAATTGCTCATCCCACAGAGCTTAGGTCAATGTTAATGTGACAGGGGAGATTTAATCCTGTGGGAAGATGTTTTCATCATGTGGTTTTAAAAGAAATTTTATCACCTGAGTCTAAAGGGAACTGTGCTGTTTGCATTTTACTTAATTGTTCTTTAATTTGTAAAAGAAAACTATTTTTAATTAATTGCTAAACAAAAGACAATTATGCACTTTACTTATAACTGAGCACACTGAAATGGGTGTGCATCAGCAGAGAATATTCCCTTTTTTTGTGTGTGTAAAGGAAACATATTTCTGAAATAATTGCAAAAATACTAGGGGAACCCTGCCACCCTAGTTATTTCAAACGAGATGCAAGGCAATAGCAGCAGCTCAGGTCAGCCAGATCCTGCTCTCTTTGATGTTATGATGTGATGCCACCAAACAGTGCTAGCTTCTAGTGCTGTACCTTTTATTTGTTAAAATGAAAAACATTCAAAATGCCACTGACCTTATCTCATGGAACTATTGCTATTTTTCTCCTTTTGCATCCTAGCTCTGGAATACTTATTATTTTCTCTTAAGAGCTTCTAATTCCCTTTTATTTGTGTATTTTTGCCAAAGCCAGCAGGTGGCCTGGACCTGGCTCACGGCAGAGATCACAGTGGCTGGTAATGGGCAGAGAGAAACAGAGATCTTCACTGGATTTGCAGTACTCAAAAATTATAGAGGGCAGCATAATTTAAATTTTTGGGTTTTTAAATTGTCTAGATAGTGGATGATGTCATTACCTTGTGTTTGGGCCAAATGCACAATGTATACACATGCAGGAGCAACGATTTGTGCCAAAATTACACCCTTGCCTATGGCATTGACAAGCCCCAAAAAATATACAGCTACATCAAAATGAAAAAACTAAAAAATAAAAAAAAAAGAAGAAAGAAATCCTCTTTAGTTGTATAATAGTGAAGAGATGTATCAAAATCCGTAAATTAGGCACAACTTTAAATCCACATATAATTTCAATTATATACATCTGTTTCTCCTTAGGAAGAATGAAGTGAGGTCAACAACTAAACATTTTACAGCCATCAAGATTCTGGGATGCTTTTTAAGCCATATACATATGTGATTTGTAAGAAACCTATTTATATGTAAAATTTCTCATTTGAGCATTCATTCCTTTTATTATGCAAACTCAAAATTTTTTGGAAGCTGCAGGCTTCGAAGTGAAGTGAATGCACGTATTTCAGCCCAATGTTATTGCTCTAATTTTTTTTTTTTTTTCCATGTTAACCCCCTGATGCTTCTGTTATCATGAAGAAAAAATATCTGTTTAACTTTCAGGTCTGCAGATAGTAGGGAATAGATAGGGCATAGATTTTCCTTCAGAAAAGTATGTAAAAGGTTTCTGAGTTCTTTGACAAAAAAATTAATGCTTTAATGGAGGTTTTTGAGAGAAGATGGGCAAAGGAGGAACATTATATGCTGGGACTCAGGGGAGAAGATTTTGAAATCTTTGAATTATATATAATTTCACGTATTTGAGTGGCACTTCCTTGCCTTCTCTCACCCAGTACTACTCACAGCCTTGAACAGAGCCCAGTCCATTCAGCTGTGGAAGTCTCATTGTGACCCTGGTGATGTGTCATTTCATTTTTCCAATAATGTTAATAAAGTTGATGACTTTGCTGATAAGGTTTTTAGTAACACAAAATAAAATGGAAATACATTTTACATTTATCCTAAATGTACAATATAATGTATTGACCCTCCCTGAGCCTGCAGCCTTTTTGAATTCCTCAAATATTAAAAAGTGAGCAAAGACTTAAGTAAGCTTGCTCAACAATAAATCAAACAAGAAAGCAGAGTTGCTTGGAATACATAATCATAAAACATTCATGCATAAAATAAAAAGCAAAATACTGACCTAAATTGTTAATAACAGGAAAAGTCTGTTAATACCTGTTGTATAAACCCCTAATCTTTACAGTTGTTAGCAGAAACTGGAGTGCATGCATAAAAAACCTCTCTTCACAGCAATGCTGTTATCCACATCAATCAAGATAATCCCACAGTAAAACCTTGCTAAAGAGGAAATGTGGCATGTTTGGATAATGTCAATGATTAGAAAACATGTCCCAGAAAATGCCATGCAAAACAAGTTTAAATATTAATGCACACCTTCCTAGACCTTTTCAAACTGAGAATCTCAAATTATTTACGTGGACCTCCAGGGCTGAACTCTGATTTCAGTTCCAGATGTGAAACAAACAGAAGTTTCTGTGTCTTTGAAAGCAAAGTGTAATTCTGTGCCATAAAACTTCACAGCTCTTTTTCTTTTTTGTTGTGGTTTTTTTGGGGTTTTTTTTGTGTTTTGGTTTGGTTTGGTTTGATTTTTTTTTGTTTGTTTGTGGGTGTTTTTTGTTGTTGTTGTTGTTTTTTGGGTTTTTTTGTTATTTTGTTTGGGTTTTTTGCTTGTTTGTGTTTTTTGTNGTCCTTTCTTTCTTTCTTTCTTTCTTTTTTTTTTTTTTTTTTTTTTTTTTTTTTTTTTTTTTTTTTTTTTTTTTTCCCCCCCCCCCCCCCCCAAATATGAATTCTCTGTCTGCACAAGGGTAAATTGAGTCATAGAGCAGGAGCATGATTGATTGTATATGAATTTGAGCACAGCTCATAACAAACCTTGGTATCTCTTACTCCTTCATGGCTCAAGGAAACATGCTGCTGGTTCAAATTCATTCTGTCTTAGGCTGAAATGTATTTGATCATAGCTCATCAAAGAGGACAATTGTTTTCTTTAAACCATACTATAAATTAGGTGTCTGGAAAATTTACATAGGCTATGTAGTATGTTCTGGAGAATTCATTGAAAAAGACAGAATTACACATGAAGCCTCTTTGAACAATCATGTCCTTATTTTCTGCTCTAGATTGATGGTAATTGAATATGATTTGCACTTGCAGGTTGGCACTCATGGACTGCTAATCACTTGGGAAAATACAACACATTGCGCTCTCGAGTGTTGTTCTGCTATTGTTTTTCAGGGCAATCAGAAAATTAGCTCTCCTCATGTGCTTATGAGGAAGGTGGTATCAGAAAAAATGTGTAAGTGAAACAGAATTAGTTCAGCTAATTTTAGACAGCTAGAGTTTAAAAGTCTGGATCTTAGCTGGTTGTTGTGATTTCTCAAGACTGGAGTATACTGTCTTATAAAATGCCTTTTTCTCTCCACAAACTTAGCAGGGACCTTCTAATGCAGACTCAGATGACTATCTCAGTTGTAGCTGTCCAAAGTTAGTGAGATGGATCTCACCTAAAGTTAGATTGACCAAGTCACATTTCTGCAGGGCTTAGCAAAAGTTTTTAACTTTCTGGAGCAGTGCAGCGGCCAAACCCCACAGAAACCAACAGGTATGGCAGAAACACGAAGGAAAGCATGAACATATAGTAGAAGTAATGTTCACACTAATACATAAAAATTGCATAAAAGTCCATGTTTCAATGAGAAGGTGGTTAGGTTTGTAAATGGAACCCATCAATACTATAATTTTGGATGAGAAGGCTCACAAAGAGCAGAAGTCATTATTCAACAAGCCCTCAGTTCAATTCAGCTGCATGAAATGCTGTGTGGCTTTAAGGATACAGCTGAAAACCTGGATGATCAGCTGGGTAGCCTTACCAACTAAGCAAGAAAGTGTGAGGAAGTACACCATGCTAAAGCACATCTTTAATAAAGGGCTGCCTGGAAAGACCACATGTAGGAAAGCACTTGGGTTGAGGGTTTTTTTTTTTTAGGTTTTAATTTTTAAAGTAGAAGAAATATATTTTCTCTGACCTCCTTTCTGGGGAGGAAAAAAGAGACATTAATAAATTATTTTATAATAATTTAAAATAAGAAAGGAAGATATTATTTGGTACAGGAATAAGCATCCTACTTGTAGAGCTTCTGAACTGTGATTAAATAGTTTAATTGTTTTAATTTTAAAAACCCTGAGCAACTGTGGCCAAAAATTTGAAGGGCACCTTAAGCACAAAACAGAGCAAAATATGATCCTGGCAGTGGGCTGAGCTGTAGGAATACTGTTCTCAGTTTGTGGTTGATTGTCTTTATGTTAAATGTTTATGAACAGCATGTGCTTGACCTAGATGGCTGCAGAAGGATGTAGGAGCCCCATATCTTCAAGAACATCCAAAATCTGGAGGTTTGTTTGTGTGGGCTTATGCTCATCAAATATAACCTCTTCTAATCAGTGGGAGTGGACATGGAAGGTAAAACATGCCTTGTGCTGTGCATTGCATGACCTCGTTGTTTTGGGCTTTTTTAAAATCCATGCTGGCAATGAGCAGTGCCAGGACATGTTCACTGGCCCTGGGGCCACCAGCCAGCATCTGGCCATGCTATTAAACACTCCCAACATCCAGAGGTGGAGGGACTGCATCCAAAATGCCCATGGGGAGCACACTTGACCTAGAGTGCTGCACTGCAGGTGGTACTATCCAAGGAGTGCCAGGTCACTGCACCAAAGGTGTGACGAGCAATTTTAGTGGTTTAATAACTGCAGAGAGAGAAATTCTTGTGAGTAGGAATGTTTGTAGCTCCTGAGTTTACTGGAATAGCTGTAGTGCTGATGAACTATAATTTCTGACAGTATACACAGGAAGTTCCTTTAGGAAACTAAGCCCTTATGATATGAGAAAAAATGTTTTTACTTGAGTGTCACTGTTTCTTAATCATAGCAATTATCAGCTGTGATGATTAATGCCTGGTGTAAAGGTGAGATAGAATATTATGAGTAATGGAAGTATTTACTAGAGATGGATGTTACCAAATATATGAGGATTTAGTTCTTCTGAGGAAACAGAGGACACAAAATGTACAAGAAAGAGGGTCACAGGGAGATCAATAAAAATGTCATTACAAAGGTGACTGTGAACAATTTACTTAGGAAAGAATAGAACCCACCTCTCTGTTTTCAAGGAATATGTCTAAAATAAGCAGGAGGGAATATTTTTTCATAAAGTTGTAATTAAATTTTAAAACGTGGTTCCAGATGAATGGTGGATAGGCAGTTCAGGAAATCCTTAACCTTTTGACTGCCAAAAGCAGTGCTGTTTGCTAAGCAGGACCAGTCTGTCCTTACCTTGTTTCTCCCATGTCCCCTAAGCATCAGCCACAGGCTGCAGGTGGAGACAGAATTCAGCCATTTCATTCTCACCCAGCATGACTGTTTCTACTTTTCTGTAGCCCAGATCATGTGTGTGGAGAGCATAAAAAGGAATGGGCAACATTTGTTGACAGCATTTTTTTCTTTTCCTTTATCACTCGCTTGTCAGCAGCCCTGTGATGGTTTTAGAACTCATCAGAGCAAAGGAAGCATTGCAAGAGGCATTGGAGGAGAAGTTATGACTCTAAAGCATTTGTTTGCCTCATTATGCTAATTTCTCCATTATCTCTGGGGTAGTGCAGCATCTTGATCCAGGTGAATTTACATTCAGCTCTTAATTCCATTGTTTGTGGGTTCTCACTCTGTAAAACCAGGAGGCTGTCATGAGAAGCAGTGATGGTGATGGCAAATACACCATCTGTGAGATCCTCAGCTTGCATTATAGTAAAGGCCATCAAATTCTCCATCACATGGGGTTTAGGATGCAGTGCCATAGTAAGTTATCAGGGAATAAATCATGCAGTCCAGCATTTACACACTCAGGCAGCAAAAGCAGAGGTCTCCAGGTTCACACCTGAGTGAGTGCAGCAGGACTGCTGCTGCTGACACAGCAAGGCTTTGGAACTCCCAAACACATCACTGCAAACCACGGATATTTGTCACCTCTGTGCTTTTGGGCACTCCAATTTTTACTCAAGGAAAACATGCAAAATGTCTGAAGGTAGGAATCTCATCCTTCAGTTTCCCCTGTTATAAAGTAAAAATAATTTTCATCTTGCCAAATGCTGCGATTGTTTTAAGTTACCTTGGGGTTTATAGATCAAATGCATTAAAAAAGCACAAAATATTTCTGTGCATAAAGGAGCTGTATCTTGGTGCACAGATAGTTAAAAGAAAAACTGTAGTTTTGAGCAAGTGCATATGCAATTTCTGTAGACAACTGCCATTATCTGGTGAGGCACAAGCATTGCCAAATTATTAAACTAATTACAGATATTAAACTAAATATCAGTCTTCAAACCCTCTGTTGCCTTTTTTTCTTCCTTTGAAGACTTTTTATTATTTTTTTATTACTGTGGATACCTATAAAACTTTTAATTTGAATAATTTAGAAATTTGCATTTAATTTTATTATATTTCTTTTCATGTTACTGCAGTGTTGTCTTTGGGCTTTTAATTGATTTTTTTGTTATTGTCAAACACTTTGAAACTTCTGAAATGAACTGCATGAAAAGAATAAGTAATGACCCAGTCTTAAGAGAAAACCAGCAATATTTTATTAAAGAGAATCTTTCACAGAATTAAATCCTGTGATTTTAGTATTTTTTGAGCAATTACAATAGCGTTTGTAGCAGGTTTTATGGAAGTAACGTATCGGTATCTATAGAGCAGGCATAGAAAATTCTGCAAATACATGCCTTTGATCTAAATGACAGAAATAAATTTGCTAGGGACACGGTAGCATTAAGCATGTTTAAACTGACCCATATTGCTTGAAGTGCAGGTAGAGTATTTCTCCTTTTGATCAGGCCATTTGATTTACAGTATAAATAAAATTAAGTTATATGCATGATACATGTGATATAATTTGGCATATTAACTCTTAGAGATGGAGGTTAATATTTTATCTATCCCCTATTTTTTTTTTCCCTGTTCTGCAGTTAAATTTATCACAAGTCTGCAGGCATGACTTGCTGCTACCCATGGACACAAACAATTAAGTTTTCAGTCAGGACTACACTGAGAGACTCTGATCCAACTGCACTCACTAAGCTTTTTGGTAGCTGCATTGATAAGGCAGAAAGAAGTTCATGTGCAAAAACTCTGAAGTGAAGGTGCAAATCTCATGCTTGGCTGGTATTTTGTTATCTAGGAATAAGTTGATCCTGAGTGGCATCAGAGCAGCTTTACTCTCAGTGTTTCTGTTCCTTTTAAAACTATCCTAAATCCTTTGGACTCTTATCATTACAGGAAACTCAAATTTGTTAATGTTGTGATTTGAGTTACCATTTCATAAGGTTTTAAGCAATTTTTCAGAAACTGCTCATTAATATTCAAAGCTTTTTAAAAAAAGTCATAGACTTGTGCCTAACATTCAATAAAACACATTTTTGTTGCTTTTTATAGATCTGGAAGTTGGAGATGTGCTTTCTAGTTTAAAGCAGTCATTAAGGCCTTAAATCATTATGATAAAATTAGAATATTGAAAACACCATCAAACTGGTGTTCAGGTTTTGTTTTTTTCACATATCCAAATGCTTCAAGATTCTAAAATAAATTGCATATGAAATAATGAAATAATCAGACTTTTTTTCAGTTAATCATTAAGCTACTGTAATTGATTTTGAGCACAGCACACTGCTATGTGTACTCCTTGTTTGAATAGTAGGAGGGTTGGCCATCTAGGTTTCTAGAGAGCTGTAGTATTTTAAACTCCCTTTAGAAGGGAGGCACACTAAATCTGGCTGTTGTCAGACAGTTGAGTGCAATCTGACATGTTTGAAGAAGATGCTTCCATTGTCTGACCTTTCAGCTGGTAACTTCTGAACTATTACTGCTTACCCACTGAGATACCCAGCATGCAGAGCTCCCACTCCACGCTGTCAGATTATGGAGCTTTCCTTTTTTTTCATTTTATCACAGTGCTCATGGTACTTTGGGTTTGAGCTTAAACAGGCATGTTAGAAATATTCAGGCTTTTTGTGTAGCCTGAAAGACCTGGATGCTGCCCCAGGGGATAATCAGAACAGGAATCTCTTGTGACCAACTGTCTAAAGACCCTTCTGATCCAACTTCATACTTGACTAAATGGCTGTGTTGGGTTGCATGCAGAAAATTATTCCTCCAGTATTTCCTGTGTTAGGCAGGCTGTAGGGCTGCAGGACTGTTACTGTTCTCCACCTCCTTGCCACCTTTTGCTTGTGGGTACAGGTGTATGTCTAGGCACAATGCTAAATTTTGTAGACTTGCCACATTAGAAATTTGTGCAAACACTCAAAGTGAAGAGGATAGAGACTTTTTTGGAGCAATTGTGAGCACACTCATTAGCCTAGTGAAGTTATGGAAGTGTGTTTATGGCGACAGGGACTGCAGCAGTGTCAATACGAGTTTGTTGTGAGGATATTTTAATTTTTTTTTTTTTTTAATTAACAATATACAGATCCCAAAGAAACGGAGAAAACTAATACTGGAGATACAAAACTGTGTTTCTGAAAGAATTACCAGCATGATACAGGAAGAGATTCTTGTATAAGACTTGATTTGTAATTATGGATCATAAGATCCTATCTGTACTCAGTTCTTAAATACATAATTCATGAGTAAAGCCTGAGTAAGTTTTTCAGCCAATAAAAACAACAGTGAAATTGGAATTTACGGGATTACGAGCACAATAAATTTGATGAACAGTTATAGCTTTTCAGTCTTTTTCTCCTTTAACAGAAGAGAGAGAATGAAGTTCTTATAACCTAAAAAGTCAAGTAGTTGTATTTCCACTTGAGAGCTTTTATGGGAAGATGCCGTTAGACACAAAGCGTAGAATAAGCAAAATTTAGGTGAGATTTAGTTTAATAGACATGATAATCTGAAACCTCATAGTGTTTAAACAGCAGAAGCCAATGAAGGAAAGCTCACAAAAATTTGAGGCAAAATTTCCAGTGCTTTTTCACAATGAAGAATTTTCTCGATGCTTTTCCATAGGCTGAAAGACCTTCCATACTGGTTTTATCAGTTTTCAGTACACATTGATGTTCAGAAAACCTCAGTTCTTGCTCAAAGTTGGTTGTATGTTGCATGAATGCTACAGAGAGATAAAATTCTAACAATAAATGTGCTCTGCCGTCAATTACATTTTAAAAATAATAGATATAAGGTGTATAGCTTGTTCACAAAAGACTTTGTTATGAGATTAGTCAAAGCAATATCAAGTGCAGTGATGACAATTTCCTTAATGATCAAGAAACTTTACAGTGAGCTGGAAAGAAGGATGTGGGATAGTGAAGCAAAGATGAATGAAAAACTTGGAAAAAAAATTGTTGAAATTCACACCATTTTTCTTAGTGTTTTCCTACAAGCATGGAATGTAAAAAAAAAAAAAAATCATTTCACAAGCTAAAATACTGATTAGACCAGCTAAAAAATTAAGTGATTAAAATTGTGATTTACAATCTCAAATCAATAATTTACTTGTCAGAAAGAATTTGAAAAATGCAAATCTCACTCAAAATTTTTCTGAAAGAATCAAAAGAAAAGAGAATGGAAAGCAATAGGTGAGTCTCTCTTCATATTTGAGTCTGGATGGTTTGAATTTCTCTTGAAAGTCTTCAGAAGTCTTTTGAAAAGCTTCAGATGTCAAAATGGAAACACCTGAAGGCCTATTATCAAAATAATAGCCTCTACAGTCTGTGAACTTGGATAAAGAGAAATGACTCATCTCCAATGATAGGGGACTGGTGGATTCCACTGGCAGACAGTGACTTTCGTGACATGACTAGATAATAAGGGCTTTTATAAACTCCTTTGCCTATTTAAGGGCCTAAAAATGGATTTTGAATCACAGGCCAAGATCAGGCACCCAGAGATGGATTCCTTGCTATTTTTGAGAACTCTTGAGACTGCAGCTACGGATGGTATCTATGCACTCTCTTTGCTTAAGTGGTAATATATTCTGTCCTCTTTAGTGAACAAGGGAATAGCTACTCCTGTAATTTTTAATATAAGCTTAGAAAATGTAAGTGACAGTGATAACCTCAGTGAACCATCCTGGAGACTACAGGTATTCATTAAATAATAATCATTCTTTGTAGTGCATTAGCACAAGGAGCCTTAGCCATGGACAATGAAGCTGTTCTGCCACTTAGCTAAAAAACCTCCCCTAGAAGAAAGACCTTCCTATTTAAATTCTCAATGTGACACAACAGTTGGATGGAGAAGGTGATAGAGCAGGTAAAATGCTATAGGGGTCTTTTTGGTAGTGTTTCATATTTAACTCATAACATAGAGATCTTCAAGAGCAGTCTATAGATTTGGAAGTATGAGAATGTGATTAAAAGAAAGGTATGTGCTCACGAATTTCAAAGAGAAATTCAATCTGTTGGATTCATTGTATTCATGTGAGACCAAGTAAAATATCAAGCTCCTTTGTAATAACTGAGTAAATATTTTATTTGGAATAATTAGAGTATTGTTTTACAAACATTAAAAGGCTTGCTGAAAGCTATGCCATTCATTATTATTGTTAAAAATATTGGTATTAGGTCTTTGGAATAATTACAAACAGCAATTCTTCATAAGATAAATGGGTAGGATTAAAAATAAGCACATACAAAGCTATTCATCAATTAAATAAATCAGCGCATGCTATGAAAACTCCATGAAAAGATACCTTAGAGATTTAGTTAATATCAAGGAATTACTTATTACAGGAATGTTGATTGTTTGGACACAATAAGAAGGAAATCTTGGAAGTATTGCCTAGATAAGATGAGAGGCTTATTTTCTTTTTAAAATACAGGAAAAGTAGTATGGACACCTAGACATCATGGTCTTTTTTCTTTTTTTTTTTTTTTTGAGTGACTAATATGTGCAAAAATCCACATTATCCTGTATAATAGTGTACAGACATAGGATGGAATTGTCTATTATGTATTCTCGTGACATGATGCTCACCCCAAAAGCCCCTTCCAAACCCACCACCCTTTAATTTTCAAATGTTTCATTTTGTGGCCCTGTTTAGGCTATTTCTTACCCAAAAATCTGGGGCCTTTGGAAAGCAGAGATGCAGGTCTTTTTTTCACCAAGAGTGTTGGAGATCAGTAGGTCTGGCTGTAGGCACTGGAGTGATGTCCAGCAGTCTCCAAGGCATCAGAGACCAAGTCAGTTTTAAGAAAAGCATGCAGCATGTCTGAGTTTGTGCATTGTGAGCTTGAGAAAGCAAACAAATATTATTAGCCTGGGAGGTGGGGCAATGCCAGACTGACCAGACAGCGTCTGTCACCTTCAGTGGCTCTTGTCAGTGTATCAGCCCTCTGAAATATGCTGGGGGCACTGGTGCTGTAGTGACACCACGGAACAGAGAGATGAGAAATATGGTAGCTGAGGAGAAGCCAAGGGCCACCTCCAGCTTCCCTGCACGGCATGACACCCACACCAGGTCCTCTCTGTCCCCCAGCCCTTCCCGGCTGCTGTCCTTCCTCCTGTCGTATCCCAGGCTCCAGTTATCTCTGTGTGAAGAGTCTCACTGAGACTCTCTGGGCACATTGTCTGCAGGGAAACTTCAGAGACCAACCCTCCTGTGCTGAGCAGCCTGTGAAGAGAGTTACACATTCACCTGAGATGGAAACCAACTCTCTTAGGGCTCCACCAGCAAGTGGAACACTAAGCTGGAAAGTCAGAGAGCTTACTTTGCTGTGGCAGGTTACCCTCATTATCACTGCAGGGTTAGTAAATTATAAATATCTACCCATTAGGAGAGGAAAACTCAAACACAAGCTCTGTTATTTCTGCTGGGCTTGCTATTATTTTATTATTTCTAATCGTGTAAACAGTAATATTTCAAAAGTAAAATATGTTCATAGCGCATGTAACTTCACAAAGCAGCATCTTCTGCTACATATAAATGAGCAATTCCAGTTTGTCAAGTCTGAGTATGTGCTCACTGCACGCAGCCTCTGAACTGAAAGAGACCAAAATTTAAGTTGGAAATGCGTCACTTCCCCGTATCCATTCCCCAGCTCATTTCTAAAGGGAATGAAAGACAGATGGGTAATGTGGAAAGCCTGTGGTGTGCATGTTGCAGGGAGCAGGGCTGTGGGGACTGCTGATGGAGCTTTGCTTCCTGCAGTGTGTGTCCAGGCAAAATGTCTGCCATGAAGTGTGTGCTTGCTGAAGGGTCTGCAGAGTCACCTATATATGCCTAAATAGGGATATAAATAGAAAATCAGGTTGGGTGCTGTGTGCAGGTTTTATTTGGAAAAAAGAAAAGAAAACAAAACAAACCCAAACAGACTGAGAATAAAAAGAGCTTTTCACTGTCTCCAGCCTGATGCTGGCCAAGATCCAGATAGATCCCTGCTGCTGGCTGAAATTGGAGCTGTGTCAGACTAAATTGTGTCTGGTTGCTGTAGCCCTGGATGGCCCTTCCTAGAGCTACAGGTCATCCAGATTTGGGAGTGTCCATCTTCTTCTTCTTGGCCTCATTCCCTGCATTAATGGCTAAGCGGTAGAATGGTGTAAGAGTCATTCTGAGATCCTAGACAACCTGAAAATCTGCCTGAGATTTCCCTTTTCCAGTGAGAAAGCCCTTTGGTTGGAAATGGTAGACTTGGGCTTCCTTTTGCATTTCAAGATTAATAATATTGACTTAGAACATGCAGTGAGGAGTTAACTTTTGCTTTTCATATATATATAATGCATTTTTAATTTACACATTTACATAAAGATTAAAAAAAACTTCTTCCCTTTTTTTTTTTAATATAAAGGACTGTTGATGACTGATAATATAGGTAACCGGAAAAAAACCTCATAAAAATTCCCTTACATGATGAAAAAGTATGAAAAATAGTATTCCAGGAAAATATATCTTGTTTCTTTGCAAATCTGGACCTACAAAATCTACCCTAAGAATATACAACTTTGAGAATAGATTGAAGTCTGAGGGGCAAATCAAGGCCCTGCCTTCTTCAAAGATTGATTTTAGGCTGCATTTGTCTTCAAGTCTTCTGTAATATATATATAAATTTACTACTATATAATCAGGGTGATTTGAGATTTGAGTGCTGCAAAAAGTGAGTAAAACCTCTGTATCTTGGCTTACTTTACATTTTCAGTTCTTTTCTTGTGACAAGAAGACATAACTATATAAAATGTCATGCTGGCAGAACACAAGCATGCTGTTTTGTGATGGGATCACAGTCAGCAGTCTTGGCTTTACAATTTTGAATCTGAATGTGCACAGCTCAAAATGCAGGTTTATTAGGAATCATCAATCCCAGTTTATTCAAAGAGCAGACAGTTCCTTTATGGTGGAGTCTGCTTGCTAGTCTGTTACACAGCCAGGAATAGCTGAAGAACAAGTAGGAGACAAATTAGGAAGTTTGATTCTTGAAGTAAGTGGAAGCATCCAAAAATATTCTCCATATCTCAGGCAGTTAACAAGAGCAAAGGCAGTACAAAGCATATCCTTCTGAGAAGCCTGGCTTCAAGAAGACAGCTTCTACCTCTTCTGGAAGGAGAATGCTGCTCTCTGAACTTCTCCTCAAAAAATGGCATGTGCTTGTGTGAGGGCAAGAGGGTCCTGCCAGCCCTCAGCTCAGGAGAGTTGGCCTCTGCATTCTGCTTCACCTGTTCACCCCACTTAAAAAAAACCCACATCATCCTGCCCCACACTGCAGGAACTCTGTGTTTGATGTCCATTTAATTTCATTACATCCTAATGTCTAATTACATCCTAATAACCTTACCATTTGTACTCTAGCTTGTACAACTTTTGTGGTTTTCCCCTCTGGCTGTGAGTTGTTCTCTTCATATAGCTTGTAAATAAGCTGCTGGCAATATGAAATTATGTAGGCACTAGGAGTGCTTATCTCTATAGTGTATAAAGGAATTCTGTAGAAATAGCTCTCATGTAGATGTTAAATTAAATGCTGATAGTTCTCACCTTTTATTTTTAATATCTGGTAGCTCACTGCAAGATGTTCCTGTAGAAATTGTGAGTTCCTTCACATAAAATGTGGAATTAATTTTTCCTACTATAGAAATGACGTCAAAAATATTAGAGATACTTAATGCTGTCAATAATAAGAGTAGAGAATTAGGAAAGAAGAGGAAAAATACTTAAAAGCTCTTCCAGCTCCTGTTCCATCAATCCATCAGTATATATCCTTTATTACATTTACAGTGCTTTGTTCAAATTCCAGGAGGTGTAATTTCCATCAAAGATTTTTCCATAATCCAGAACTTACTATCAGAGAAAATTCCTTCTCTATGTTTTCACTTTCTTTTTACTATATTATTAGCCATACTTCTAGAGTAGCACTCACAATGAAGTAATAATTTTCTTTCCAATTCTTCTCTCCACAAAATTCCATCATTGTGTTGCATTCTTAGTATTTCCTTAGGTGTTTACTTCTCTGTGGTTTAGATATGAAGACAAATTTTCCAGCTGTATTAAGGTATTCTGTGATGTTTTGCCACCAAAAACAAATAAAAAAAAATCCATAAGGTTTACCATGAGGATGTTGCCAAGATTAAGGAACATCCTTATGGAATGCCTGAACAGCAGATTATATTGTGCTTAGCTGATATGCATCCTAATTTCTTTCTAGATCAGAAATTTTGATCAATTTCTGAATGAATCTTGATCAGCTGTAAAACTATTCTGAGTTTCTCACTGAGTTCCCAGGCAACCAGACTGCTTTTTGAAATCTGTGTATTTCCACTAATTCTTTGGAACAGGTCTTTTTCCTGTCTCATGCTCATAGAACATACAGAGCTCATGTCTACTGAGTATTTCATGTGCACACAGCTCCTTTTTCCGTATATGTTTCTAATGAAACAAGACATAAATTCTGAAGCTAGTGCTGTGAGAGTTTTTGTTGTATGAACAGCCCCTTCATTAAAGATAATATTTAATTTTTATTACAAACTTTCATTTGCAAAGAAATTTTTTCCCTTTTCTTCTCAGAGTACTCTGTGTGTTATAGGTGGCAAATTGATTGAGTCCTGGGTAATTTATTTTTCATGTGTGCAGAATGAGCATTATTGATGTCAACTCTGGAAATCTATTAATAGTCTGATGATTATACTACACAATGCTACTATATTTTCTGCCAAACAAAACAGTATTCATAACATGAGGCCAGAGAGAAGGCCAGCCTTAGGACAATACAGATTTTTTTCTTTAAATAGATTGCATCTTCAGTGCTTTATTTCACTGTTGAATTTCCAAAGATGGAGGAGGTAACACAGTCACACATTTAGCTATGTTTGCCTAAGAGAGTAAATTCCTCAACTTGCTCTGTCAGAAAAGCCAGACATAATGGCTAGGGTAGAAGTTAAAACTGACTCTGTGATAAAACTAATGCACTTGACCAAAAGTCTACCCCTAAATTGCCTCTTGAATAATCCCTGAATAAATAGTGCTGTTGTAAATTATTCTGTATAAAAATACAAACAGGTAAGTTATAATATGGCTACTTTACATGTGCAGTCCAGTGTCTTGTGGACATTTTGTTGTTGCTGTGTCTGGAAACCTTGAAAGAAAGAAAAATTCAATCTACTTCTGAATATAGGGATCCTAACATCTTAATAAGGCTGTGAAATCACCTGCAATCAAACAAGTCCTTTGAAAAGTTATTTGTTGTTCTTGGACACAATAAATGACTCTTTCAGAACCATTAAGTTTTCAAGTGAATTAAGACAAAGGGTTGAGTGAGCCAAATGAGAGCTGCTTACACTGGTGTTTTATGGGATAATGATCTTTCTTCAAGTGCGATAAAACTTTTATGGAGTTGCTCACCATAATGTTACTAATGTAGTTGATAGTTAAAGAAGAAGCAGAGTATCAGGGAGAATAACCATTGTTCTAGAGCAACTATGTTTTGCTGTCTGAATTCCAGATACTTGGTAAATGATCTATGAAGCTATTGCTAATTATTTTATGGAGTTATCTATAGCTTTAATCGCAAAATTAATTAGTGCTGTAGCTGTAAGTTTGTAATGTGAGATATCCTTTTCCCTATTCCCATATAGAGGGGAGTGATTGCAATTTGATAGATGTCTACATGCTTTCAAATTATATTACAATAGTGTAATGCTTTACAGTTTATATCAGATTCCAAGCCATGCTTCAGTGCCTTCACCTGGCTCCTCAAATGAAGGGCAGTCATTGCCTCTGGAAGATGGCTGGAAGGAGATATCACCTCCTCCTCCAGAGACCACGCCGTGGCTCCTTAGGGGTAGAACTGAGTGCAGCTTTAATTGGTGAAAGAGAGGTAAAACTGAAATGAAGTACTAGAAATCTCTGTTAAATTCCATTACTTTTACTAGAGAAACTCTCTCCCTAGTTCAGCTGCTCTTATTAAGACAGACTTGTCACTGAAGAAATTTATCTCATTTTGTCAGGTCTGCATTTTTCCATTTGTAATCTTCTTCTTAATATATTTCTTACCAGTCCTACAGCATTTGCCTACACAACCATATCAGTGAGAAGGGTTTTCTCTATTTTTTAACATGTAACATTGTCCTGTATGTTTTCACTTAATATCCCCCATGCACTTCTGATAAAGTAAAAATGCCACCAAAAGCAACGAACAAAACCCCAGTTATACAAGACCACTCCAAACATCTGGAAGCAGAACACCTAATAACAGAACATAAAGAGCAGGACATTGATTTTCTGTAATTCACCAGCTGGCATATCAGCAGAAAGCAGAAACTTACTGAATGAATTGTCCAATTTTCTTTCCCTTGTCCCTACCCTATTTCAGAATAGGTGTTTCAAAACTATTGATTTGCATACGCTTGAAGTACACTATTGCCTGAAGAACTCGTTCATTAGGACAAAGCAAAACCACTCTTCCAGTAAACACTGTCTGGGCTATTTAGAATAGACACTGAGCAAGTGCAAGAAGTCCTGTATCAAAATTCAACTTAGGTATTTCCTCCTAAACTGTGTAATCTTTAGTGATTGAAGTTTACTGAATCAGTAAAAATGCCTTTATTCCTGCCCAAAGGCTTTTTGGGACTACTGCACTACTGCCTAACAATCAGTTCCCAACCAGCCAATTGCTTTTTGGTTTGTGGTTTTTTTTTTTTTTTTTTTTGCACATTAGAAAACAGCCAATTAAAAGCTGATTCCTTGAGAAAAAATGAGGAAATATAACACCTGCTTAGTAAATGGCATTAAATAGTACTAAAGTAAAGATGTATTTAAAGTGAGAACATATGAACACAGATGTGCTTTTCTTTATGTGAATTGCTAATAATGTTTCTAAAACTTTTGGGAAACTTGCCTTTGTTGATCAGTTCATCAAAGAGTTAAAAGAACAAAATTGTGAGAGAGTTTTGCTTCACATCAATCATTTGCTTCAGAATTTGAAGATCACTCTTCCCTTTTAATCAGCACATGGAATATATTCTCTTTTCTTGGAGAGGGCAATTTGTTCATTACTAATTGAAGTAGACTAATTATAAATGATTAGCATTTGAAGAAGGCTTTTAACTGCTATATAAGACCAGTTCAGTGTGCATTTCTCTGCACTTCTCATGAGTGTAACTTAAAATACATGATTCAATAAAGGCCTCAGTATAAAATAGGATTAAACGTACTTATAAGTCTTTAGCAGTCATTTCTGCTGGTCTTTAATCCTAAACCAAATGATGCTAAATATGCAGAATCACAAAAGACAGAAATCAGGTAATTCAGAATAAACATACTTACTTTCTGTGACATATTCCTACTACTTTTCCAAGTACCATTTTACTGCAAATATTGTTTCACAAAGAGTATTAAAAACACCTTAAGCTTTTAGTTCAAAATGGAGAGCAACTCAAGAAGTAATACTGATCCTGTAAATCCAGATAAAAAGAGTCAGAGAAATTTACACTGCAAAGAATTGGACAGATTTTGTACTTGCTTGGAGTAGCAGTAGCAGTATTGATAGGTACATCAGTTTAGAATAAAACCATCAAAGTAAATTATTTGCATACCTACATATGTCTAGAGCAGGAATAGGTTTGTTAGCTCCTTATCCTTCTCCTTGTTTGCTGGTTATGACAATAGATTCTGCATTACTCTTCATAGTTTTCAACCTCTGAACATGAACGTGACTCCTGCCTTTAGAACAACTCGTTATCAGGACTAGGACAGGGAGAAGAGCAAAAGGAAGAAGTGAAGAGACTTTTTGGTAGAAGCCCTTCTGAGACCAGTCTTGGTGAAAAGATTCTTCACTTGACCTTTCTATTTTGTCCTGTGCAATTTGTGACAGTTCTTCAGATGTTATCTTCTTTATGAAGGCCTCTATCACTAAAAAAATTCTTTATAATTCCCCCTCTCCTTCCCATGAGACAGTTTAGGACCAGCTTGGAATATGAATAAGGACCAGTCTCGAGCATGAACAAGGTGCCTCCCCCATAAGACTATCCCTACACAGCATTATAAATGTGAGAGTTGTGCATTTGTATGAATGCACCAATGAACATCCCTGCCCAGCTGATCCAAGGGCAAAATGAAATACCAGGTGCTAAAAGATGCACTGCACAAGAAAAGCACAGTCAAGGCATCCTGTAGTAATAGACTTTAACAAGACACACTATCAGGTTTTCCAAGGCTTCATAAGGGAAACTTTTTTATGAATGGGGCAGAGAATGATGTGGATTTTTTTTACTTTGTCACCTGAGAGGTAGAGCAGTTAAAATATGGAGACTGAGACAAGAAGTCATTTGGAATTCCTGCCGCTGAATTACTGGAAATTGCTGAATGGGGAATTGGATGGGGCTATGATGCTCTTGGCATGAGGAATAAACACAAGTAGATTGTGTTTCATACAAAAAAAGTGACCCAGTAGTAGAAGAATGAAAAGAGAGTGGTGACATGGATACAACTTCATAATAGAAGACCAGCCTTTGCAGCAGCATTTTAATAAGTGGGGAGAGATGAAATATGTCTTGTATTTATAAACAAACATAGCAGAGAAATGCTGGTCAGTCAGATAAAAAATGGTGCAAATGAGTATCAAGATGCCTATTTTTTTTGAATTTGAAATGTTGATATCTGGTCGCTCATAAAAAGATGTCAGAGAGACAAGGAGGCAGTGGGTCTGGGATGCTGAGGTAAGGGTGTTAGTTGCTTTAAAGAAGTGGTTAAATTTAAATTTGCAGGTAAGGGTAGCCAGGGATAATTTAAAGGCAAAAATGAAGGAGATAAAATTAAAATTATTTTGGATTTTCCACCAAGAACCATAATAAAATCTAGAAGGAGCTGTAGAAGAAAGAGAGCAGGAGAAAATTATCATAGTGCAGAGTCAGAGAAGCCAAATGGGGACTGTTTTCAAGAGTAACTTAGCTTTATTGAAGGGAGCTGGCAGTTCAAGGCAGGACACAGAGTGCTATTTCTGAGTGTAAAGAGATGAAATAAAGAGGAGAAATGGTAGTTAAAGAAGCTGAGGGTGGGACAAGTGTGTTTGTGCTGTGACGTGAGAGGATGGGAAAGTAAGGCAAAGATTAAAAGAGGGAATAAAAACAGAGACCAGCAAAATCTGAAGTTACTGCTCCAATTTTGCCATAGGTGAAAGGAAAGTAAGTAGCAGGGAGTAAAGACAAAAGATTGTGATGAAAGAAAAAGGGGAGGACTGGAATATAGTCTAGAACTGTGTCACAGATGTTTCTTGAATCACCAGACGGTGATCATTCTGACTCCTGAGGATGATGAAAGTAGGCAGGTCCAGATATTACAGGACAGACTGAATCATTCTGCACTGCTCTGATCCAGGCTGCCTTGTTTTCTAGCTAAGGCATTGTGGAGGGAAGCTGGGGGGTTGAATTCCTTGCAGCTAGGCTGAGGTGGATCTGGACACACATGTTTCTGCATGGGTCAGAAATTACCCAAGATGAGTGTCAGCTAAACCACTGAGTGACTTTTGGAGAGGCAGTGGCTTAAACCTGCAGGTCAAGTATGCCACGAGTAGGTGTGTGAACATGCTCTGAGCTCTAAAATGAGAGTCTAAAAACCTAAACATTACCTTGTCAATTTTTCTTGCTCTGCTGACATTGAAACAGGGTGAAATTGAGACAAGTAAATGCAGAACTAAAGCTTCAATTCAAAATCAGATCGTCAGTGTTTGCAAAGCCTTATTATCAGAGGAGAAAATGGGAGAAACTTCTTGGATCACAGAGTTGAAGTCAGATATCCAAAGTCACATCTCTTTCAGAAGTCTGAGACCCTTTAAAAATTGTTTTAGTCTTTTCTTTTCATCCTTTTCTCCAGAACTGATCTGCCATTTCTGTGTGCTCCTGTTAATGTTAGTAACTGCAGGGATGTTGATTTTCCAAACATGATGATGTCTGGGGATGCCCCTCTTTTCCTGTCTCCCTTGTAGAAAAGTACTCAGTGTAGCATATCAAGAGTAATGAGATTTTTGTATCATTATATAGATAGAAGTACATTTTAGCTCTGTTATCTACCAATGTTGCTATCTTTTGCACAGGTGCTCTCTGCACGAACTAAAACCAGCTGTAGGAAAATGTGTTATAAAGCCTCTCCTTTAAATATAACCCAGAAAATAACTGAAGGTTAGTAAGGCAAAATGAAATACAAGTAGCTTGTGCAGCTTATATTGCAAGAGTTCTAACAAAGTCATCAATCCAAAATATAACCACTAAGTATTTAAATAGCCTTGCTATCATACAAAACTAAATAGCCATTTATTTCTTTTTTTTTTTTTTTAATATGCCAGGGGATCCTTTCAAATGTATTTACCATAGTTATTTTTTCCCATTATCCCCTAATTTTTTGCAAATTTGAGCTCAGGAATAGCTACCTATATAAAAAATCCTGATATTCTTCCTCCTCTCTTAGTTTCCCAGTTCCACTATTCTGTCTCATATCAGAAGTAAAGTGCAAGTGTATTTGCAGATTTCTCTTTTTTTCTCTCTCCAGCTTTTCTCCACCAGCAGGCCTTTGATTTGAAATTGTAAGGCACTTAAATCTTCTGCCAGCATTCTTATAAACAGATTCAACTTGTCCTTTTGTCGATGCTTCAGCATGTAGCCAATTTCCTCTCTTTTCTTGCAGTTTAGAAGACCTCAGATAATTCTGCCTCTGTTCTCTCACAAATATATGAAATTCTAAATAGTCATCTAACTTCACATTCATGAGGCAATTTCATTGCCACCAAATTGCAGACTTGGCAAAACATTGTCCATCTGCCTTTGAAATGATTTAAGAAAGGATTGAATTTCAGAGATGCTGGTACAGACAATCTAATCTATTACATGTCTCCTTGTACTTTTACAGAATAGCCTTGTTCTTTAGCATATCCCAGCATGGAATGCTTAAACTCTTGTTGAGCTTAGTTAAAGTTTCCATTCAATTCACCAATGCTTCACATTTTATTTGATAAAAGACAAGGTCACTGGGATTCATAGAATTTGGCCTGAAACTGCTGATTGCAGGAAACAATGCAGTTCTGTATAGATCTTTAGAAAGGACTGATCTGATGTCAGTATGAACTCTCACATGGCTTGGCTGCAGTTTTGGGCTGCTGAAGTAGAAGTGGTGAACGCTTTTACTTGTGTTCCCAACTCTTAGTTAATGCCTTTGCAGATAAGTTATCTGGGAATGGTGTAATATATTAATCCCTCAGGTTTAGTTAGATAACCCCTCCTGAAATTTTAAGCAGCTGCTGCCTCAGATTCTTCAGTCTGAAGCCAGTCAGATCATCTGGAATCCAGTTTTTTCCCCCTTTTCCTCTTCCTTTCAGGACTTTCAGTCTGCACACTGTAAGCATACACAAAGGAATGTGAGCAGCTGTGGTTACAGAGACGTGTCTGGTGAGCAGCAATGTATGTGCACAGTGGCCTGGTGTGTGGAATTATTTTATAAAAAAAGTATTCATCCTATCTCCTCGACAACGTGTTTAGATGTAGAACAAGCAGAAATTCTGACTTGCTGTCCTGTCTCAGTGGTCACTGTCCCTCAAGCAGCGGTAGTCCAAATACTTCAGCGTTAGCTTCCAAGCACACTAAATCTGCTGTAGTCAGGAAAGATATTAAATACTAAAAAAAGAAACATACTGACTAAGTTGCTGGCTCTCTCAGTCTGAACAGGCTCATACATCTTTTACCCTCGATAGCTTGCAGACTCTGACGTAAGAGAGGAAGAGTGGCCATGCACTCGGAGAGAAGGCATTTTCATTATGTCAAAAATAAATGGCTGAAAACTGAAGTGTGGCTAGTGCTGAGAGTACTTCCTTGGCAGGAGCTGATGGCATTTTGAATAGCAAAGCCTTTGAGATGTTTCAGTAGTCCTGTATTATTTATTTTGATCACATAAATGTTTATTATCTGTCTCTAAAAATAGATGAAGTGAATTTGAGAATGTTGCAATGTGAATAAACAGCGAGTCGATGAAAACTCTTTTGGCAGTGTATCTAAGCCACAATCAACCACACACAATTTTTGTTATATAAAGACTTTGGGGAGCAGGGGGGAGTTAATTTCTCTAGGCTTATTGGCTCTGTGAACATTTGTTGTGACCCTTTTGTTAGTGAAATAACCCAGGAAAGAGATAGGAATCAATGCAGCACTGCAGGCAGTGTAAATGAACTTGTGCATGTTTCAAATATAGTTGTTAGGACCTTATCTTGTTGTGCTTGCCCAAATGATAACAAATCCCAAGTACATTCTTACCATGGAACTGCTCTAAACCAGACTTTAGACATGGATATTTTGAGCAATAATCCAGAAATTTGTAGCAACAAACTTTGCTTTCTCTTTTTGCCAACTGTACCTAACTGTTTGCTGCTGCAAGCTGAACTCAAAGATGCTGATGTGTGTAACTGTAGTGATGGGTTTATGGTAAGTATTTGAAGCTGAATTTTTCTTTTTTTTTTTTTTTTTTTTTTTTTTTTTTTTTTTTTTTTTTTTTTGAGACTTATGACCTATATTTCAGTTAGCTATGGAAAAGCCTTGGAGAGCTTATGAGCAATTCTTGTGATTTTTCAGCTATTCTGAAATCTTATTGCTCTCTTTTTGTCCTGTGCAGTAAGATAGCACTTACAGTGACATATTTTAGTGGGTTTTTAGATGGTGTAGTCTTCTAAATGCTGCTGAATATTTGAATTGTGACCGCTTGTTGAATTGTGTCCTTTATTTGATATGTTGTCAAATGCCATTTCAAATTTCTTTCTAGTACTTCATCAGACTGATGCTTGTTTTTTCTCTTCCATCATTTTTTGTTTCTTTCATCATCTCTTCAACCATTACAACATAGGAGAATAACAAAGTCTGACTTAAATAATTTGTTTACAACATTTCTTAGGTTAAATAGTGTCTTTTTCCCAAGAGAGGACTGGTTTTCTGAGATTTAATTAGACATTTAGCATGGTTAAAATAATATTAAAAAAAAAAAATAACTCTTTAACATTTTGGTTTTCCCAGAAAAGTTTAAAAAAAATTGAAAAAAGAAAATCTGTGTGATCAGGAGAATAGTAGCCCTGAGGTTATTCTCTCCTATC
Source organism: Rhabdornis inornatus (assembly GCA_013397075.1). Taxonomy (NCBI): domain Eukaryota; kingdom Metazoa; phylum Chordata; class Aves; order Passeriformes; family Rhabdornithidae; genus Rhabdornis; species Rhabdornis inornatus. The sequence goes on along the minus strand of VWZS01000308.1, from coordinate 27,261 downwards.
TGTTAAAATCCATTCCTACCAGACATAACAAGAGCTCAACTTCATGGCAAAATTGATTTGAAGTGCATCTTCACTCTTGCCTTTCTCTGCGGTGGCTCATTTCCCTTTTCCATGCTTCTTTGCAATGGCATTCTTCCAAGCTGAGAGACTGAGAAGTACAAGCCCAACACTGATTTCAGTGGGGAACTGCAGAGACATTTGCCCTTTATTGTAGATGCAGAACATAAATTGAATCCGGGGAGAGCAGCATCCTGAAATCACCCCAGGAATAATTTTTCTAGACCAGACATTTAGATGATGAGCATTGTTCCATTTTGCTAAGCTTTTTTAATATCGTAGAAAGTCAAGCATGTTTCTACTGTAAATATTGTATATCCCTTTTTTAAACATGATTTTTGCAAGAACTCTTTTGGGTGGCAATACAAATGCAAAATACTTAGGATCCAAATTAATTCAGAAGTAGAAGATCCAGTTTGGAACTTTGCACAATAAATAACTGCTGAATGTGGATTTTGATGGAGCATAATTTATCAGATAAAACTGCAGGTCATGGTGTGTTTAAGGCCACTACTTCTAATACTGGATTTTATTGTAAAATCAATTAATTGATCAATTAATTATAGTCAGTCATTTATCATCCTAATGCAGACACATTTTCTCCCTCAAAGTCAGACTACTCCTCTCTCGTAGGAGTCATGCTTTCCAGAGCACTTTTTATTTTATTGGATTAGTTTGGAAAGGGATGAGGCAGACCTCAAAGCCACACAGGCAGACAAAAATGATCACTTTGCTTCCTCTACAAAGGCAAAAATCACAGGAAAAAATTTTATCTGCAGGGAAAGAGATACTACCAACCTAAACTAAAATCCAGAGCTTCTTGCTGTCCTTGCCAAATTGAATGTAGGGTTTGTATTCAGAAATAGTTTATGAGACTTCTCACAGGAGTTAAGGGTCCATATAGTGTTGCCAGAATGTGTTTCTAATGACAGTCAAAAATTCCTCTTAGCTTGCACCAGTTAAGAAAGAAGTTCCTGTTTGGTTGCCTGTGTGTTGTTATGTGCCTATATGTTGCACACATATCCAGTGGCACTTCAGCAGCATTAAACATGGTAGTAACCATCCTCAAAACCAATCACAGTGTCACAAATCTACAAGTTGTCTTTGCTCCCTTGGACAAGGGAGGGTTCAGAATGGAATCCAGAGAACTCAGAGCAATCATCTCCATTTAATAGGAAATGCTGATGGTAAGAATCCATATAAACAACTTCAGCTGGAGTTTCATATCCTTACCAGACTCTTCCCTTTTCTGCAGTTACTTATTTTTCTTATGTCTGTCACAATGAGGCACAGACAGAGAGGTGGGATCAGGGGAGATTGAAATCTACATCCTCTATGTGTCTGCTGTCTTTGTTCAGTGGATTTTCTACAATTACTGCTCCTTTTGAATTTCTTCTCTTTTGGACAGTACAATTAAATATTCAAGGGGTCAGAAAGAAAAAAGAGGAGAAATATCTGTGATGGGTGCAACCAGTCATTCACATGCTGGTATTTGAATCTAGCATCAAACAATTCTTAGCTGGAGTGTATTTATGGACCTTCAAGTATCTTTTTTGATGTATCCTTCTATCACAGTTTAATCAATTTAATCATTTAATTTATCAATTAGCTGTCTATAATCAAACTTCCTGTGATATCTGGAGAAGTATGTACACTGATCATATATAAAAGCTTTTTTTTTTAATTACACATCCCTCATTTCGATGAGGCATATGATTTAATCGACTTTAATTATGAATCCTTGTTTTCCTGTTGTATGTTTTAGTGATCAGTTCTTTGACCAAGTGATACATATATTTCAGTTATTTCTTTCATCTACATTTAATTTTTTCCATGTGAATCTCAAAAATAGAATGAAGAATTCTATTAAATGAAGAATTTATTAAATGTTAATGCTTCTTTAGAAATTATTTTAAGTGACAGTCTAGTCTGCATTGAAGTAATGTATTATTCGATACAATTTTCTGGAAAAACAATAGAAAAGAAAAGGAACAGAAATTCATAGGTTGAGTTTTGCAATTTTAAGAGATGGCCATAATCATGAAGGTTCTTTCATTCCTATTGAGATTACACTATTAGAATCACAAAAGAAAATATGCTTTGTACGAATTTAAATAATAACTATCTGTGGGACACGTTGTGGTCTTATTGTTCTATATTAACAGTAACTCTGATGGAGGGGAATCATTTGCTACTCAAGGAATAAAAAAAACTCCATATCTCTGTAACTTGCAATCTCATTGTGTGGCTTACATTTGACTTTTTTGCCATGTTCTTCATGTCTCACAAGAAACAGTGAGAAACTCAGTAAAATGCAAAGAAGTTCCATCAGATAGCATCTGTTTTCTGGTGTTTCCTTTTTATTTTTTCACCTTGAATGAGGTCATCTAGCTTTTCTCCAAAATGCTTAACACTGGTTGAGAAACAGATTTATAGCATCAGTGGATCACTAGTACATTTTTGCCAGTGGTCTGTATTTCTCCTTTAAGATGTTCCTGTTTTTAATGCTTGGAAATCCAGTGTGAGATCATTGAGACTGAACATTAAAATGGAAATAAATAATTATTATATCATTAAGTTTTTCTCTTGTGTCAGGGATAAATAGGTAAAATATGCTTAAACCTTTATCTCTTTCTGTGTTGCACATTGTAAAGAGGTCAACATAGTAGATTTAACCAGGAAGATCCTAAATGGAGTTTGAGTGAAAACCTTTTTTCACTTCCAAAATATATTTGTAGTCTGATTATTTGAAAAGCTCCATTATTTTGTTGGCATACAATGTTGCTAATAACATTTTCCAAAGGAGAGCTGGGTATTTAATGCAACTCTCAAATTTTTAAACAGAAAATGGAGTCACATGAAAATGCTGAATATATTCTAAATAAATAATTGAAATTTGCATATGATAGAGAAGTGCCTGCCATAAAGAGGTTGATTATAATGAGATTTATTACACAGGGAAAACATTTTTACATGCTGATTCAATTAACTTTGAAAACTTGCAGTAATGTGCTAGTATTGCTTATTGTCTCTATTTGCTTCCAAGGCAGCAAATTTATTAGTTGAGTTCAGTATAAGCCCTAGGAGTGGAACCGTAGAATGGTTTGGGTTGGAAGGGACCTTAAACATCACCTAGTTTCAACCCTTCTACCATGGACAGGGACATTTTTCACTAGAACAGGTTGCTCAGAGCTCCATCCAACCTGGCCTTGAACACTTCCAGGGATGGGGCATCCACAGCTTGTCTGGGCAACCTGTGCCAGTGCATCCACAGTAGAGGATTTCACCATCCTCATAGTAAAGAATTTCTTCCTCAAGTGTGATCTAAACCTACTTTCTTTCAGTTTGAAGCCATTCCCCCTTGTCCTATCACTCCAGCCCTTGTGAATAGCCCCTCTCCAGCTCTCCTGTAAGTTCCCTGCAGGTACTTGGAAGGCCACAATTAGGCTACTCCAAAGCCTTCTCTTTTCCAGGGTGAACAATTCTCTCAGCTTTTTCTCGCAGAAGATGTTCTCTATCCCTCTAATCAACTTGGTGTCCCTCCTCTGGGTTCACTCCAGCAGGTCCCTGTCCCTCCTGTGCTGGTATCCCAGCTCTGGATGCAGTGCTCCAGGTGAGCTCTCACCAGCGTAGATCAGAGGGGCAGAATCCCCTCCCTGCCCTGCTGCCCACGAGGCTCTGGGTGCAGCCCAGGACATGTTTGGCTCTCTGGGCTGTGAGTGCCATGGCTGGGTCATGTCCAGCCTCTCCTCCAGCAGCACCCCTGAGTCCTTCTGGGCAGAGCTGCTCTCCATCTGCTCATCCCCAGCCTGGATTGACACCAGGGATTGCCCTCATTCAGGTGCAGCACCAACACTTGGTCCTGTTCAACCTCACGAGATTGCCATGGACCCACTTGTCCTCTCTGGATGGCATTGAGGGAAAATGGTGTTTCTGCAGAGGCAATATGGACACTTCCCATTGCTTAGTTTTCTTGCAATAAGGGTTATGCCATCAAGTCTTCTAGTTTCAGCTCTTTTAGGGCTTGACCCAGAAGTGTTATAAAGTTTTGGCCATTGAATTTAGTCAAACTGTACTAAAAATTGCTTTGGTATTCCATGGAGTTTTCAGAGCTCAATTAAATATTTTCAAATAGCATATTACTGCAGCCAGAGTTATTCATTAATGCCAGATCCAGCACCCTTTGAAATAAATGTGTTTTTAAGGCTCTGAACTTCAGACCATATACGCAAAGACAAGGAGGTATGTAAATGGAATGTGATTCCCTGTCCAAGATGAATACATGCTTCTGATCATATCTGTATGAAATATTTAGGTCCTGGTTTAAAGCATTTCAGTGCTATTTTAACATTAAGCACAAGAGTTGTCAGTCAGGCTGTTTGGGCTTAGAATTAGCCGTGAAACCGAGAACGTGTAATCAAGAAAGTTTTCAAATAATACTTAAGACTTTTATTTTGGTAAAGAAATCTCATCAAATAAATTTTCCTGTTTGATTTTCAAATTCTGAACTCATGGTTTGTTAGATCCTTACTATGCTCTCATTCAAAATTATTCACTGAGAATAATAATACTCTATAAAGTGGCCTGTTATTATCAATGAATAAAGCACAACCTCTTAAGCAAGAGCAAAAGAACATGTGAAGTGCAGATCTCTGTCAATCTCTTTCAAACATGGGGAATTTTTGTGTAAGTTATTGTACTTCAAAAATTCTGTTTCCTTAATTTCTGCTAAAATTACTTGACTTATGTCATAGAATCACTTATTCTAACTACCTAAGGATATCTACTTTAAATGTTAATAAGCTTTATATTTGAAACTTTACAGGATTGCTCATAGGTAATTCTAAAATATCTTAAAAGAGAACTTGGGGATCTATTCAACAAATCAGAATAAGCTACTTAAATTAACAAGTGAGCTGTTAGTCAGAGTAAAAATTAATGTAGTGGAAAAAATATCATAGGCAAACTTCATTAATGTGTTGCAGTGGAAACAGCTATTTCAAAAATTTCTCAGTCATTGTAACTCCTTAAACTGTACCCTTTCTCTTATTTTGTGGATAACACTATGTAAGGTTGTACAGGATCAGAAAAGAGAAAGAGAAGAGGGGAAGCATGTAAAACTAAGCTATTTATACCTTGAACTGGATGAAAAAGAAAAAAAAAGGGGATGAAATGATTTTTTTTTTTGCATTTTTCCACAGCAAAGGCATACCACTAATCTTGATCCACTATGCCACAGGATAACAAAGATAGGAGGGAGTAAGTTTGAATTAAAAATATAACCCAGTAGTTATTTAATTTTCAGGGCAGAGGCTGAAGTGACTTTTAGAGAAGCCTTCTGGGTAACAACACACTAAAAACTTTCTGTCTGCCTGTACGGATTGGATAATATTTAATTCAGTCCTGAAAAACTCTGTCACTTATGCATTACGTAGCTGGCAATGCCAAGTATGTAGCTTTAAAAAGATCATCTATCAATCCAAGGTTACAAACTTTGGTAAATTTCCAATTTAAAAAATTGCTAAAAGTAGGAAGCAAACTTTCTTATTTTGGATAAAATAGGACATAGATTAAATCTAATGACAACACATCTCCTGACAAAAACGGCCATCCAGGCCTGATGATGATGTTTATGATTTTATAATTATTTGAGCTTTCTACTTTTTCCCTTGATCATTATGGAATAATGGTCCCAGACTCTGAAGTGTGTGCTCCACTCTTTTCCTTTGAAAATCTTCTATAGAAATGTCACTTGGAGAAAGAATTCAGCTTTTCTCTATATCTACTGGGGCTTTATTCTCCTTATTTTTTCTTCCTATTTAAAATTGCCTGTTGGAAATGCATACGTTTTCCTCTTCTGTAGGAGGCAGAAATCTCAAACTCTCTTTCCAGTGACTCTAAGATCTGTACCTTTTACCTTTCCTCATGTATTGTTTAGCCAAGTGGTATCTTGGTTGCCAAGTTTACTCAGTTTACCTATATAAAAAGAGGCAATATTTCATATAAAAAATTCCCAATGTGTAAAATTTGCTACCACAACAGTGCAGCCTGCCCCTCCAAACAAACAAATGATATCTAACAAAGTAGGAGGTGGTGTGAAACTGGTAGTTTTGAAATATGTGCTACAACCAGATCATCTTTTTCATGTTGATTTTGCAGGGTTTGATAAAGAATGTTTTCTCATGGAGGACATAGGAAATTTGTATTACTGCACTGATTTTGTTTAGTTGAAAGAAGTGGTTTGTTTTCGTAGTTTGAGAGTGCTTGTGCAGATTTCCTTCCTGCAAAGTAAAACCTGTTGGCTTTTGCTGCAGGGGGAAACACAGGCTTTATGACCCATTATGGAAAACATTTCAGTTCCTTAAGATGAGGCGAGACAAGAGAAGGTTGTATAACAGTAAATCAGCTTGCAGTGAATCTCCTTCATCATTAGGTTGTGCTGGGTTAGTTATGTCCCTCTTCTTGGTGAAATCCCAAGGCTCTGCTAAGTCTTTTGTGGCATTGGAATTCCTTGTGATCTATTATCAGATTATCCTTGAACGAGTGCTGTATCTTTCACTCCTAGAAATAAGCAATCTGCTCTGTAGCACTCAGCATTATGTGGAGTCATTTATTATGGCAGGACTTTGTCATTCGATTATGCTTTTGTACAGAGCACACGGCCAAAAATCTCAATCACAGGTGTCTAAAGTTGGTTAAAGAAGTTGTTGGTGTTCCAAACTTCAGAGATGTTGATCTGGTGCTGAGATGCCTGAGCCTACTGCAGGCGTTTGCTGGCTTCTGATCCTTTTGCTCTCTCTTTTTTTTCAGATTTGTGAACATTTTCCTATGGCATGTGAAATACCTTTCCTTCTTTTGTATGTTATTTTTCTCAGCACACAGTGAACTGATAAAAGTGAAAATTTTTAGTTAAAGCTTTAACTATTTTAGGCTACTTATGTTCAATACCTTGCTGTATGCCTCATTCCTACTTCTTTTTTTTTTCCCATGTTTTCATGAGGAAAAGCTGATTATAGGTATTACAGGTAGAGACCTGACTAACAGTGAGAGACTTGTGGCATAGAAGAAACCTGTCAAATTCATAACCTAGCTGTTTTTATGAGACGTATATTTTTTATGCCATGTAGGAAGGGATTTAAATAGCTGATAATTCTGTTCTCCAAACAGGTTATCTTTGTTTTAGACTTAATTGCTGCTGGTAACTCATTTCTGCCTGAGGCAGGAATTCCTTGTGTTTCCATGTGTAGATAAACCAGCATGCTGACATAGCACAGTATCAACAAAGGTACTTGTGCAGCCCAGAGAGGTCTGGCTCTTGTTGAACCTTGTGAAATCCACTAGCTATGAACTATTTGTCCTTGCACTTAGCCCTTTCCTTTCTTAACCCACAGGCAATGCAAAAGAATATCATAAAGAAATGGGAGGGTGATGTAGAAAAGGAAATGACTCTGCTCTGTTCATTCCAAGAGGCAGGAGAAGGAGCTTCTGTGATGAAAAGTTAGTCTTTGAGAGTGTAGGGACCCTGGAAGGAGAGAACAAACCCTCAGAATGGCACTGCTGAGGAAGGAAGCTTTGGATTTGGCCAGCTTTTACTAATTCCTTCTCCAAGTCACTCCAGAATTTATTGTGCACCTTGCCCTTCCTCACTGGCTCTGCTGTGAGGTCAGTTGTTGGCAAACACGTGCAAGAGGCTGTTAAGCACAGTACAGTGGAGACAAATGTCCTCAGATCACCAGGAAAAATGGTGCAAAATCAGGATGTGTATTAGGAAAAAAAAAAAAGGAAAGAAAAGATTTTAATCTCTCTTCCTATTTCAGTGTGTAACATTGAACCACAACTCACTTGTATTTCGACTGGAAACAATGTGTATCCAGATGAAGTGTTGAGTTTTCAGGGCAACTACCTGCTCAAGAATATTAAGTCTTTTCTGTGCAACATAACATGGTACTATAAATGTAACTAGCATGGCCTGATTTTGACAGAATCAGAGAACATGCTGGGCTGGAAGGGACCCACAAGGTCCAGCTCCTGTCCCTGCAGAGGCAAAGATCACACCCTGTACCTGAGAGCGTTGTCCAAACTCTTGAGCTCTGTCAGGCTGGTGCTGTGACCACTTCCCTGGGGAGCCTGTGCCAGTGCCCAGCAACCCTCTGGGTGAAAAACCTTTTCCTGATATCCAACCTAAACCTTCCCTGACACAACCTCAGGGTGCTCCCTTGGGTTCTGTCACTGTCACCACAGAGAAGAGATCAGTGCTGCCCCTCCTCTTCACCTCACAAGGAAGTTGTGACTGCAGTGAGGTCTCCTCTCAGCCTCCTCCAGGACAGACCCAGTGACCTCAGCTGCTCCTCATATTGTTTCCCCTCAAGGCCCTTCATCATCTTTGCTGCTCTCTTTTCAATACTCGCTATTAGCTTAATATCTTTTTTATTGTGGTGAACAAAGCTGGTCAATATGACATATAATTGTTCCTGTCTTATAAAACTCACACTGCTGCTGTTTGTCATTGTCTTGTGCAAAACTCCCCTCCTTCAAATTGTGTGTCATCATGTTCCTTTTGAGAAAACATATTACACTAATCATCTGACTCATTCAGCAGTGAGTAGCCCTTGATATTCCTGTGCTGTTGCTGCAATTGTTGTGCCTGCTTCTCTTGAGTATTAGACTACTGTAACAGGATGCTGTTTGAACAGGTTAATTTTGGTAAACAATCGTTGGTTATTCTTCTCAGAGCAGAAGTGAAAAGTCACCTAAAGTAGTGAAGCATTCAGATTTTCATCATCACTGTGGGAACAGGGCCCTGCAATTGCTTCTCAAGTATCCTGTTTAGATCTGGCAGTGAAAGAGCATCATTAGAGAGGAGCAGTGAAGGTGTGACAGCACCTTGGGCAAGCTACCAAGTGCATGCAAAGGTCAAACAGTGGATGAAAGAGGAGAACAGGAATTAAATGAGAGGAGGAAAATGCCAGCATTATGCTGACGTTTTCATTAAGAAAATCACTGAATAGATGGAACAAGTCTGACATTTACTTATACGGTGGTGGAAATCACTACACTGTGTGTACTGCATGTTTTCCTGTTCAGTCAGCATATTGTACAGCTGTGATAAAGGGGGCTGTAATCATTTTGCAATAACGGTGATACAGAATTGTTCATTGACTCAGCTTTTCCTCCATTAGGTGAAATATATTATAACTGGCCATATAAGTCAATTTCTTTCACTATGCCTTCACACATATCATGGTTGTAATCATGATTCTAAAATGATTTCTCAGACGATGCTACATTCTACACAAATCACCCACCTTTCCTCTATCTTCTCTTAAACAGGTATGTTCACTAAATTGCTGTAACTGGGCAGCATACATTGGAAAGCCTTATTCTAGTTATATAGCTGGAAAATTTCACTGCAGTGCTGCTTAGTGAGAGGAGAAATTCATTAGGCCTGAGTGACAGATAAATCCACTGTGGGCTGTGGTGGGGTGCATTTCTGCATTCACCAGCCTAAAATGCACATGAAAGAGTTAAGTCTCCATTGTACTCATCCAAATTACATCACTTTGGCAATATAAAGAGGTCATAAAAGGGCAAAAGGCTTTAGAAATACTCCTTACTTGGGGGGTGTTCTGGGGGTCACAGGCAGGTCCAGAGTGGTCCATTATCTGGCTCTTCTGGACAGGTGGAAGCCAGAAGACCAGCTTTAAGCTTCCTCTAATTGATGCCAGAAGTTCAACAGGTTCCCAGGCAACATGAAAATACAAGAAGTACAAAGGGGATTCTGAAAGTTTGGTAGTAAATATTCCCCCCCTGGAAACTCAGTAACAAAATTCATTGAATTTGAGTGTGGCAGAGTGGGAGGCCAGATTTAATGCTTGATGTTTAATCTTCTGGGAAGACGCTTGTAGCACTGAGCCAAAATCCCTTGGGGTATGACACACGGCCTGTTCATTTCAATTCATGTCCTTTAAGTTTTGTTCCTTCTGCTGTTTCTTTGTCTGCATTGGAAGTTTCTCTTGCCCAAAGAATGGTGTTAAAATTAGTGTCCATCTAAAGACATTAAAAGGTCCTTCAAACATTGATCAGTCATATTTTACCACACACGGATGGGATGGGATGTGGAGGGAACCAGTTCACAGGCCACTGGAAAGGGATAGAAGAGGAACATTGATTCTGCAGCACTAATCTTTGGCTATCATGGAATTATCACTAAAAGTGGGGGAGACAAATCAAACAGAGCAGTTCAGCCAGAGGATAGCAGTAACCACTTAGGTTGGTCTGTGCTGCTTCTTGCTGTTACTGGGTGGTAATAAGCAGCTGGGGAAAAGCAGCACCCTAAATTTTTCCAACTCTTTCTACAGTTGTGTGTAAGCATGTAGAAAAGTCAGGTGAGGAGACACCAGTAGGTAAAAATGGACTGGAATTGAAAAAGGGGAATCCTTATTTTTAGAAGCAAGGTTGTGTTTCCATCTGAGGTCCTGACTCTACCCAAAGATGCAGTAGGCCCTTGGGAGCCTGTTTGACCAACATATACAGTGCATACCTGGTAGTTTACTCACAGGCTTCCATTTGGAGTACACCAGTGAGTTCCTTTTTAAAATCAAACCTGAATGTGGTTTTGCAGTCAGCTCGTTCCAGGGACAGCTCATTTTTAAGTGTATGTAAAGCTTTGGCATCTTTGTTTACGTGGTCCTCCCACACTATCTTGGCAAGCCTTGCACCCTAAAATATCTTCATAGGTCACATGCTATGCTCACGGCACACTGTATAGACTCAGCATCGTGTTTAAAAAGCACTCTTCTGGCAGATTGTGCCAGGGTTGTTATTTTGCATGTTTTGAACAGCAAAAACCACCCCCTCTTTCAGGATGGTTAACAAAACAGGAAAAGGGGCCAAAGGGACTAAAACCAAACACTGAACAGTGTGGGCTGCAGTACGCTCTGGACAGAGTTAATCCTTTATTGATGAAATCCTACCCAAAGGAAATGTAGATGCAAGTGCTCTGTACCCGGTGTTCTGATGCATAAGAATGTATGTTTTGTAGTGTAAATGTAGTGTAAATGTAACCTTTATCTTCTTGTAAGCGTTGCCAAGCAAGACCAAGGTCATCAAAAAGGTCTGTTTGGGGCCTGACAATAAATAGAGGAGTCTGAGTTCTAGACAGAAAACTTTTCTTTTTCTGAGGCAGAGGTGTTTCCTTTCATGTGATATTGCTTTTCATGACATCAAGTTAGTCAGCCTCCAAAAAAAATACAGGGTATAGCAAAGGATGTGGCCGTATTTTATAAATGATAAAATGACTGAGGAATGTGGGAGAAAAGTTCCGTATTTCTGTCCCTATCCTTCAGATTAAATTTAACTCCATACCTATAACTTATGGAATCTGATATTTCTCATTAAAGGATCAGAACATGAAGAAATGAATCATTGCATTCCTCTCAATGCAACGTGGGTTTAATAGGTGCCACATATGGAATATTTACTAATATTATTTTCCATGAGCCACAAAATTTAGTCTAGCTGAAGCAGGAATTTCTAACTTACTGCACTGTAACCCTGTGGGTAGAGCCTTCTCCATATGTACTGGACTGTAGTCCTTGTAGTTAGGAAGGAAATAGTATCATCATTCCAAACACAGTGTCAGTAGGATAAAAAGGAGAGCTGGTGTGTTCTTAATTTTTTTTTCCCTCTGGGTTAATACAACAGTAGTACTTTCATAATAATAAAATTATCTGATTCCTAAGAAAGAGTATTTGTAAACAAATGTGTTTTGTCTATTTGTGGATGTGATAAACCAAAATCAAATGATGCACTGACATAAAAGAGATATTCTAGGATGAATCTCTACCAGTCCTACTGCTTCAGAAAAAAGGGGTTTAGAGTCTGTCTTCTGTTTCTATATCTCCATAGTTGTAATGTCTTCAGCTTTGCTTTCCTATTTTCAGCAGTTTCTGTGACAGTGTCACAGTCATTTCTGTTTAATGATCATAATTGTTAGCTTGAACTTGTTGAGTGTTTAACAAATGAATAACCAACAAAAGCTAATAATTGTGCAAAACTGAGGAAATTAATTTATTCCTATTTCTGTCTGCTTTGAAACACATGCTGTAACTAACCATTATCAGTTAAAACATGAACACTTAAAAAAAAAAAGGTGAGGGAGCTGAATTTACAATCCAAAATATAACAAAGTGGGAATTAATGCAATGCATATAATATATATTTAAGAAGCTAGATGCCTGTTACAGTATGAGAATTTTGCACTCATGATATTTTTGTTAGGAATGTAGTTTCATTTGTAATAATGAAAGTGTGTGTTGCAGCTAGTATTCATGTATACATTTTTATAGTATATATTTTTTAAACAAATAGATCATCAGAAGGTCAAAATGCCTAAAGTATTGAAGTAAACTTCTAATTCAGGAAGGTCTTGGAGATGATGATTAGGTGCCATAGCTGTAGGCATATTCTAAATACATAAGAGAAGACGGGTAATTTAAGTGGGCAGACTTCTCAGAGCAACAAAATGCCTGCTGCAAGTAGCAAGTGGGCTTTGAAGAAACTCCAGTTGACTCTGGAAGATGCTAAACTGCATCTTGGAAAGGTAATATGCAATACCCAGTAAGTTTTAATAAAGGGCAATTTAAAACAACTACTTTTTTAGCCTAGGTTATAGTTGTAATAAGCGATGAAAAATATGTGATGTAGCAGCTGTATATCAACAAGCTTGCTTAGTTTCACAAATTAATGTCTTTTCTGAGGCTGTTAAACATTTCCAAATGGGAAATAATTACCCAATACTAATTTCTACCAAAAGAATAAGAAATAACCCAGCATTAAAATGCTGATTTATCTGGTAGATCTCATCCCTAAACAAATAAAACAGTTAGGGTGGTGCTGGAAAAACTGAGTTACTGTCCAGATTGTGCAGCATGCTGTCTGATTTTCCTGAGCTTTTTAAAGAGATGTATCTCCCTGGTATAGATCCCCGTGGTCTACTTACAGGGAAATTTCATTACCATGCTGTGCGGTCCTCACAGTGCTGAAAGTAAAATATTGGATTGACAGGTTCTTGTTGTGGAGCAGGGCTTATTGATGATGGAAAGACTGATTCAATCTCTAATCCTGAAGAACGACCTGCCACCTGGAGTGATAGTATACAGATGGGTGCAATCTAAACTCTCTTTCTGCCTCAAGTTGCATTTGGCTGTAGATTAACAATGTGATTCCATGTAATGAAGATGGTTGCTGGGTGCGGTGGCAATTTTCCATTACTGACATGGCATGTCAACAGCTCTGACAAAGCTGTAAGGACAATGTTTAAAAGTGCTACATCTGGCTGGGATGGTTGCCAGCTTATTAACAGCCCCATTAAAACTACCTGCAGAGATCTGTGTTGAGAGAAGGGAACATTGTGAGCTGCTTCCCCTGCAACTATCAATGCAGGCATAATAACAGCCTGATAGCACACACTTGGAATAATGGTGTTATGGTGGTAGAGTAAAGCAGCCCCTTTATAGTTTTAGTTTGGTGAGGGAATATTTCATGCCTTGATTTGTATCGAATCCAAGTCCTGTGGCCTTACTCAGGCAGTTATACCACTGAAGTGAATGGAAACTTCACCTGAGGGTGGAGTTCCATCAGTAAGTCTTGATTTTATTAATGATATTTCCAAGAAAAGTACTCTGAAGATGTTTGCATATATATATATATATATATATATATAACCATTTTAAAATAAATATATGACTATACTTTTAATTACCCATTATTTTTCTTTCCTCTTGAACGACTGTGCAAGGCTCCCAGTGAAGTATATATGATATGAAAGTGGTTTAAGGCATTTTTCTGAGAGTGAGTAAAGGGCCATGCTGTCCCAGAGGACTCTGCAGAAGGCACAGCACATTTTCTGGTGAGACTCCCCCCATTCCTTGTGGATGCAAAGGGAGCAGTTGCCAGTATAATGACAAATGGGCTTGTGATCCTAGCTCTCTATAAGCAGTTTCTAGTACAAGTTGAAACACTCTCTCTAAGTTCGCTACTTGAATGCTGAAGAAGATTCTCACATCTTGTCTCTTAGAAATCTGTGTAGAGTCTGCCATAATTCCTTTCTCAGCCATGTCTGTTCATGTGTGCCCAAAGGATCTCTGCACACTGAGCAATGCCTGCCTCCCATCCATGTAGCCTGGGAACCCAAGCCCAGAGTTTGTGGTGAGGTCACCTGGCTGTGCCTGGCTCTGAGCTGCCTCACCAGGTCTGCTCAGGGGGGCTCAGTTTGGGAGAACGCAGGAATACCAACTGCACCTCAGCCTGTCTCAACCCTTCCTGTCACTCTTGCCACCAAGTGTCATCTTCAGGGTGACTCCAGATTTAGCTGATCCTGCAATGGGAAAAGGAGCCCAAACGTGGCCATCTCAGCTTATTATGGTTATGTGATCAATGGGGCCAATAAAATCTGGAGGCACTTCACATCTGATTATAGTTCTCTTCTCTGGTTTGCTGTGGTGAGTAAATTAATTTCTTTGCAGCCCAAAGAAAGATACAAATGTCTGGGTGCTTTTGTGTGAGAGTATGCAGGTTCCGGTCTGTGTCCCTCCTGTTTCAGCTGCCTGAACAAGTGGAAGAATTTTCAAAAATTTGGGGCAATTCAAGGGCTCTTGACATTTATTACACATGGAACTTTCCACATGTAGCAGAAATAGAAAACTATGTTTAGAACAAGCAATATGACTTCATGTCTGTTATGCCATATGTTTTTCCTCCTGCTGCTGTACCAGAGAAAAGGGATGTGGAATAACCTGACCTCATTCTGACCATGGCTGTGTTTGTAACTCCTTGGGGCTCTTACAGCCACATGAAGAATCATCATTCTGCTGCACCATAGAATAGACAGATAAAATACACATCTATCACAAAACCTGGAGCAAAGAGAGTACAGTTTTGCATCTCAATTCTGTGTGATTTCTGCCATGTATACTCTGAAACATATATTACATCTTTTATTAAATTAATTTTTTTGAAGTAAGTATGATGCTTTTGGACTTGATATGAGTCATAGCAGTATACATGTAATGCCTATGTTTTGAGTCATGAGTTGTGCGTGTACCAAGCAGGTCACATGAAGAGTTCTGTGCAAAGACAAAGGGTAAAACACATATAAATTTTAATTTGACTTGGAGCTTGGTCTGTGTTCTGTGCTTTAGAAGTAAGGAATGAAAACCAGTGAAGGCCAGTCATTTTGTAGTGCTCAGCTCACACTTTGACTCGTTTAATTGCCTGGTGATAGCTCAGAAGTAAAAACACAAGCCTGTGGTGTGAACCCTCTGGCTTGGGTGATGGGGTTGATCTGGAAAATGAGCTTTCCTAACTTGTTTTATGTTTTACTCACATACTGAGATAGGTGTAGGTCTTTTAACCCACCTTAGGAGAAGAATGGGCTAAGAAAAATAACAAAGGAATCTAGTAAAAAAATCTAACTTTCCCACCTGTGCTGAGAAGTTACAGTGACAATAGCCTACCATGCTCTGTGCACAAATTGTTGACTTTAAGAGGTGCCATCCAGTTGATATGTTCCATAGGGAGTGTGCAAAGATCTCTGTTTACATGAGTTTGTGGGACTTGTATCTGCCAATACTAGCATATTTTTAATGTGAATATCTTTTACTTAGACTTTGTAGGAACTAACAAATTACACTATTTAAATTGAAAAAGTAAAGGCAAAATGTTATGCTGCTATTTTTGCTATAACTACCCCTATTTTTCTCATTTGGAAATGGGAAGAGTCAATTACAGTCTATTTCACTTTCAGATTCTAATACTTGGAATATACTTTTTTATCTTTTCTAAAACTAGAAATATTTAACCTTCTGATGGAGAAGGAGGAATCATCCTTATCCCTCTCAAATATATTCCACTTAAATGTATTTCTATGAAACTCATTTGTATAGAAATTAATATTTGAGATGAATCTGATTAAATGGTGTCTCTCCCGGGGAGATATATATATAAAGAAGAATATTGCAGGCTCAGTTTGCTTTTTCTCCAAAAGGATCTGAGACTGTTTTAGCACCTTCACCCTTAATTATATGGTTAAACCAGTCACTGGTACTGTTGCACTAGATAGGTACAATAGTACCTGTGTTTAGGTACTACTCATAGTAATGGGTATATAAGATGGCTTGTGCAGTCCCATTAGTGCACTGTCTAGCTACAGCCAGATAATTCCTTTCTTTTAGAATTAATATGATTTCTGTTTCTCATAGTAGGTCAGGCATCATTTTCATTTCTTTTTCTATCCCTTCTCAGACACTTATAAATAATGATGGCTCTCTTACATTTCAGAGTCCTATTGTAGTTTCAGCTGTCTTTTTCTTTCTTTCTTCTTCAATGAGTTTGACTCCAGGAACTCTCTGTTCTTTGCCATTTCCCTTCAATTTTTGTTACTTAGCTTTTATTTAGCTTTGCACCTTGCCTCATCTCGCTGCTTTTCATTTTATTTGTAGTTCTGGATCAGTTCCTTCACTTACAGTCATAGTCTTTTCATGATGTGGGACTTTCAAAAGCCTTTTTTTCTTCATGGTCTACTAGCCCCAAATTTCTTTAATAATCAGCTTGTTTTGTTATTTTTTTCTATTGAACTCTGTCTTTTGTCCTACTTATACAACCTCTAATGTGTCTACATAAGATTTCCTCTCATTTTATTTTCTCACCTTCCACTCTGTAGGATTGTGTTTATAGTTGAGACAAAGCCAGGTAATGGGCTAAAGACAAAGCTCATCACAGCCTAGATCCACATAGCTATATGACTGGTAGGATGCAAGTGTCCCTGTATTTAGTAATCACACACTGCCTAAAAATTCTTGCTTTCCATGTGGCAATTTAGTGCCTAAACCCTCTGGGAAAATCTCCTTGAGAGCAGGTGGGATATTTGGTTGCAGCCACTATAGCAGAGCTGTGTTCTCCCAACCTACAGGAGTGTCATCTTGCTGGGCTGGCACTACAGAGTTGAGTAAACCTGACTTTTAGGATTGCCTTAAAGTCAGTGTCTTAGTATGCATTTGTAAAATGGGCCAAAAATGTGTAGAATACTTTGTCTAAGTATCCTACCATCTGAGGTGTCTTCTCTCCCCTGTATATTGATTTTAACAGCCTTTGATCTACAGAGAATTACAAGAAAGACTCCCTTCTTTCCAGCCCTGAAACAGATACCAGCTAGAAATCTTACTCAATGTGTTCTTTTATCACATTTTTTTTCTTACTTGCTCCTTGATTCCTCTGCCTATTTTTCTCAGCAGCTGTTCTGACATTGTCCTTGCTTTGCTCTTGCCTTTCTTTTTTTCCTCTCTTCTTTTTTAAAAAACAAAAAAACCCTCAGTCACCTTTCCAGCCACCATATGGCAAGTATTAGGCTTGGATATGTAAAGTCTCCGTGTTGTTTTTACAAGGATAAATGTTCCCAAGAGCTATATAGTTTCCAGGTGTTTATGGGAAGAAAAATACTACAAGTAATGGTGGAACCCTGATATATTTTTGCATAGATTTCCTTACCAGTAAAGTTTTTGAAAGTAATGAGCGTGTTGTAGAAGATCAGTCGTTAAAAATGCAAAACACAAAGAACTGTAAACAACTTTGATGGCCTGATTAATAATTCAGTTAAACTGGAGGTTAAGACATGAGTCTATTGCTTCACTTTAAAGACATGCAAAAGAAAGAAAAAAAAAGAAATTTAAGAAATCAGTTGGGTGAAGTAAACTGAAAATACTAATTTATAGCGTATTTAGAATTTATTGTAAGCAGAAAAGCTATTAGAATGAACCTCAGGCTGAATAGATTAATAATTACTTAAAAGAGACTGTTAGGGTAATATCTGAAAGGGGAAGATAAACTAACCAGCAAAGACAGCTACATCATGGAGGTTAGCAACTATTGGGGTTAAGTGAACACTGTTAGTATTTAATCTGTTAGGCCTTAAAGAAGACACTGGATCTTAAAAGCCTTGAGGAACTCCAGGGTGGGGATTCAAAGGAGGTTTCTAGCATTCCAACATTCTGGAGCAGTCATTTAGTGATAGCAGGGAAAGACTTCCTATTGAACCTTAAGATAGGTTTTGATGAGCCTTCCTCATCCAACAACCACTAGCTCACTCCTTTAACACTTTTCCACCTAACCTGTATTTGTCTTCTGTGTAGTCAGTCTTTGAAATTAACATCTCAGATTTGCATGTCACAGTTTGTGTTCACCGGGCTTCAGGTGTTCTTCCTTTTCCTTTTAACACCTGAGAAAGAACAAAGCAAAAAGTAAAACTAAGCACATACTAGGGATGCAGTGAATACAAGTTAAGAAGGAATTTGGTGTCAACTGAAAGATAAATATATTGGAACAACGTAAGGCTCCAAACAACTTGCTCGATGAGGCTTCAAAAAGGGCTTTATGGTTGCTCATCTACTCTGAGTTAGATGAACAGGATATTCTCAAGAGGTCAAAACAACAGAAAGACTTTACTGGCAACTTTAGAGAATCAAAGAACTTTGGCAAAAGATTTAATGAAATATTCAATCAACACAAAACGCTTCTCAAAGGTTTAACTTGGCCTATTCAATTTAGTGCACTCTAAGATCATTTGATTTTAAGTTACTTGAAAATTCTGAGAAGAGGGAATTAGCAGGTGAAAGAGAGAAAAGCAGCAAGGATAAAGAAAAGCCACATATAGCTACCAACTCCCGGTTTCCAGCCATGTCCAGCCGAAAAAAATTCCAAGAGGAGGTAGGGTGCCTGTCCCATGTTCTGCTTTAAACACCCCTTGGCTTTCCTGGGCCCTTCCCCCAGGTGGGATTTTGGGTCATTTGGCCACTCAGGAGCTGGGTTAGGGCTCCAGAGGTGGGTGTGGAGCATTGCCTCTGCTGTGCCAGGGATGGGCAGCCACTGCCAGGCTGGGATACAGGCTCTGGGGGTGGGGTGCACAGGACAGGGCACTGCCTCACATGGGCAAGACCCAACCTGTCCCTCCCCTCACACATGTGCACCCTGAAATATCTCAAGACATCAATCTGTCCAGTTGCTCACAAAAAGACAATTTTCTTTAACAGCTTCCACCCCCAGTGTTATCTCAACTGTGCTGATTCATGTTTCTTGGGATTCCTCCTCCTTTTCTATTGTTTATCTAGCATTAAACCCACAGCTGAACAGTTCTATAACCTGAAGGTTTGCATTTGCAAGGAGAGACATGGGCACTGAGCCCTATTCTTCTGGAATTCCATGATTACCATCAACATTTTAGTCACTTTTCAAACTATGATATAGATTAAGCACCTCTCTTTTTTGTTCCTCATGGCCACCATAGTAGGGTTTGGACCTCCCAAGAGCAAACTCAGAATTAACTAAACATCTGACACTCTGGAGTGTCAGCTGATACCCAAGGTCAGTGTGCCTGTATCACCATCCAGTATCTCAGTGTTAATATGCTATGATGTGTCAAGCATATTTCTATATGGGACTTCACTGTGGGTTACCTGGTGTCTGGCTATCCCAAAATAACTTTGACAAGAATCCAGTACGTGGCAAAACGGCGTTCTTTAAATAAGGTTATCTAAAATGGATTTAACAATTCAAGACAGAAAAATACAAGTTCTGCTTTTAACACTTCTCTGAATAGATATAAAAATTTTCCTTCTATTTCTGTTCCTCTCCCCCTTGGTCCCTGGAGAAGGCCTTCCTATCTTAGGTCTTAACATGGTCTTACTTTTCCCATGCCCTTGTTCTGTTTGAGCTGCATTCTGTACACTGGCTTAGAGCTAGCTCTTCTTCACAGGTGCACCTCATTTTCCTGACATCCACTGTTACTTGTCCATCAGCAGTTTCAGCATCTTCCCTGTCATTCAGGCTTACAGCTCCTGTGTCAGTTTTGACACTCTCTTCCCTCTTTGCAGGGCAAGTTGTCACTCCATCATGTCACTATCCTCTAATTCTGTCTATAGCTTCCATGACTGCATCTGTTATCTGGGATTAAGTTGTCTTTTGTCTCAAGCACTGTGGGTCTAATACCAGCTTGCATCCCTGGTAATTGTCCCAGGAAAATCTGGAGATCCTGGCACTGTTGGGTATCCCTAAACTGCATGTTTTTTGTCTCCCACAGTTTTCAAATTTCATGTGTTTCAATGGAAGTTTTTACACTATGGGGCTGAAAACTGGCAACAGATGACAGAGGCACTGTGACTCATTACTGAATCTGTTGTCTTGGCACAGTAAACACAGCGAGGTTTTACTGTCCAAGAAACCTGGGCAGGTTCAGTGCTCTCCCTGAATCACCCAGTGCGTCACTGGCCAGGTGATTTGTTTGTGGATCCTTTGTAGGATCATCTGATCATTTCCTCTGACTAGAAAGACATTTGCAATGTTCTCTGGTCTTGACTTAAACAATAGATTATTTGAGAGTTTGAAGTGTTTTGAGGTTTTGATGGCTTTGAAAACCTACCAGGAAAAAAAAAATGTATGTTTCATTGTGGAGGGTTAAACGTTATTTCTGATACTCATGATGGAGAGTTTCAGTGTCTGTGGTGTGCCTGTGTAATGCACACCACATTGTTAGCATTGTGATGGGACAGCGTGATGCTGTGCTGCAGTTGTGGCCTGAAAAAAACAAAGGCACTCTTATTTTTTTCTACTGTTGTTATGGTACTTGATCAGAAGTTGCTGTTCAGTGATTCTTGATGTAATGTATCATCAGCATTAGCCAATTTATTATTGTTCCCTTCACAGTGAGATTTCATACCAGCCCTGTGACTGTACTTCCCTAACACAATGTTAGCTGCTATGGCACAGTCGAAAACTCAGAAACACTGAACTTTTGTTTATTGTTTATTAAATTGTTTCAGAAACTTGACGTGGAATATAAAAGCTTTCAAAAAAAGTGACTGCTCTAATTCTGTTAGGTGCAGCCTTCCAAAATTCATTTCTTTGTGGTCTTAGAATACTAAATTACTGTTCATCCTTAACTTGACTGATTTAAAAGATTGAGAACTACAAGATTATCGATGTTCTATTTTTTCCAATGTCTCTTCTTTATTGCCTTTTTTCTTTGTTATCTCTCCTCTTCTTAAAGTCTTAGTGTAATCCTCACCCTCTTCTACATGGAACAAAACACAAAGATTTCCCTTGACAGCAGTTAGTACAGGGCTCCATAAAGATCTGCCACAAAATTAAAGCAGCAGCAAAATTTTGACTACAAATATTGCATAATCTATGGATATGTGCAGAACACATTTGTAGTATAATTATGGATGTGCCGCTCCCCTTTGAAACTTATCAATAGCTAAATCAATAGCTAAAAGTTATCTTCAGTTAAGACCCCCTTTTTCTTTTTTTTTGTCCTCTCTTTTTTTGTTGTTTTTGTTTCTCTGTGTGTATAAGAGTTTCATACTTTCCTGTCATTCATTTCTAGGGAGGATGACTTCTCTACTGCAGGGTGAGAGCTGGCGATGTGCTGATAAAGACTATTAACAGTGTTCACCACAGTGAATCACTTTAAAACCAAGGGACTGTTTCCAAGATAAGGTGTTTCTGTGAGCCCAGTCAGGAATGTGTTGGTGGCTGTGAGGGGGCCAGTGGTGTGTTCCTGGAATCTGTGATACTGAGGCTCAGCAGTGACAGAATGATTGCTAGGTGTGTCAGGGAACCATTGCCCTCATCTAAGGGTGGATTTAGGAATGCCATGCAATTTCCTAAGTTAGGAATGAGAGCACATTTAATACTTATGATGGTAAATGAATACACAATCCATTTAAGACTAATGTACCTACATTTTTGCATATGTGGTCTCTTCCTGAGTTTACTCAGATGTTTCAAATGCAGCTGCCCAAGTATCATCTGAAATGATGGCAGCTAGAGCTAGCAGGACATCAGCTTCCTGAATGTTTTAGCTGAAAATTCTGGTTTTATCTCTTCTTTAAATGCTTACAGCTAACAAAACATATTCATGAGACAGAGAATGATATTAAAACTGCCACAGTCCCGTTTAATGTAGCACTTCCTTGGTACATGGGAGATAGTGCTTGTTCCTTCCCTCCTTGATTCCAGCCAGGTCTTGTGGCTTATCAGCTGCCATTCTCATGTAACAACCCCAGCTGAGAATGTGTAGAGAAGCACAGCACCAGCTGCTCAACAGGTCTGTAAATCTGAGTATCTCCCACTGCTTTGCACTCAGTATACCATGCTATCATTTGTGTATTAATGAAAAGGCATGTAAGAAAACAAAAGTGAAGCAAAAATTATTAATGATACTGAGATATTAATTTCTATTTCTCAGTTAGTTTCACATTGCCTGAGAGAAAATACTTGGCTGGATTTTACTATTTTTCAGGAGAAACATAGCAAGTAATAAATTTACTACTAGCCTAGGTTTGCCTTGTGTACTGGAACCACAGCAAACAGGATGGAACAGCAACAGCTTGCTATGGCTTAATTCTATATTCCAGCAGAGCCTTGAAATTGGCCATGATTTCTGTGTTCTTAGGTGGGTTTGGTTTTTTTTTTTTCGCTGCTCCAAATGAGAGTGAAGAAATCCTTCCTGTGGTTAAAATATGTTTTGAACAAGCAGGTGTTGATGCAGTCAAATTTGCAAGCTAATTTAACTTCCTGGGATTTCAACTGTTGAGGCACCAGGGGAAACATTTAAAAAGTGCTGGCAACAGTAAGCGCCTATAGATCATTATTTCAGATTGTTGTTGTGGGAGGAAATGTGATGCAGTGTTTGGTTCATCAGCTAAAGTTCTATTTTAAAGCATCAGTCGGGCTCAAGGAGGTCAGACAGTACCCAGAAAGATCTCTTCTGAAACCCTTTAGCTCTCTAACTCCATAAAAGAATAGTTGGAAGCAAAAAATAGACCATGCCAGATGAAAGTTGGTATCCTGGCACAGTTCCATTAGCTTAAATGGAGTGATACTGATTTACACAAGCTAAGTGTCTGCCCTTAAGTCGATTGTTTAGAAGTCATCCAGGACTATTTTCATACCTTTCAAGGGGAAGTTCAGATGGTCTTTAAAATCTGTGACACTTTGGTAACTGAAGTGTAAAGCTGCAAAAGGGTTACCAAGGCACTTTCTTTTTTAAAATTTCACTCCTAAGAAAAATCAAATGCTACAAAATAGCTTTATAGCTAAAAATAGTTCTGTCTTGGTGATTTGGAAAGTTCAGGTGCTGTGGACTTAACTATTTGTATTCAGGCTGTGGTAGGCATTCTGCTATCAACAAAGAGAATTTCTTTCAATGCAAAATGTATTCTTGATCAGTGAATGACGTGTGATCAGGCAGTTCCAGATTATCCACACTATTATTATTTATCACGGCAGCAGAAGAAAACCTTTTATGCTATTTCTAGATCAATTAGAGTGATTTTTTTTTAATGTAACACCACTGAAGAGTTTCAGTCTTTCCAAGAGAGAAAAGAAAGCTTGAATAAATAGTAGAATATTCCTAGTTCTTTTCGCTTTTATTAATTAGCCTTTTTAGTAATTTTTTAATGCATGAAATCCTTTTGATACAAAAAGTGAAATTATAGAAATGGCTTGCAAGTCCAGAAATTCTGCACTGGGAAACTTGTGCAGGCAGATCTATCTGTGTCTCCTACCTACCCAGTACTATTGATATATTTCATGGCACCCCATTTTCAATCCTCCTCTTCTCGTGGAGAGGGCTCTTTGCCTGGACTAGATGGCAGATGATGCTCTTCCTTTCACCAAAGGACAGGGGAGATTGAGTGAGTTGGAGTCAGTGCTGTCTGTCCCAGCATCTCATCTTCCTCTGGGAGCTGGACTGCAGGAAGAAAAGCTTAGTAGATATCATTATATGCTTCCCTTTGGTGGGATTTGTTCAGATAGAATTAAAAAGCAAAGTAATTACACTAGAATAAAATATTTTTTGTCCTTAGAATAGAGTATCCACATGGGGGAGTTATATCAGCACAGCTATGGCACTGTAATTTTCCTGTTAAAGCAAGGCTGCTCAGATTCTCCCTCCAGCTAAACCCCAATATGACCTGTTACCACAAGCGGGAAGAAAGGGAATAAAGCAGGTTCACTGGGCCCTTCATCACCTCCCACATAACATCTTCAGATAAAAACTGTAATTATGGTGTGGATAAGAACAGCAATGATTGAAATAAAGTGAAACATAAAAGCTTTTTGTTTGTTTGTTTGTTTGTTTGTTTGTTGTGGGGTTTTTTTTGTTGTTTGGTTTTGTTTGTTTGTTTTTTGGTTTTGTTTTTTTTTTTGTATATTACTGTAATGTTCTGTTAAATAAAATGAGCCCAGCAAAAGAGAGGATATGATGATACAGCACAGAGCCATGCTCCATGGAGATTTCTAGGTAGTTCTGAACACCTGGACTAGTGTAAGCAGTAGCTTATCTTATTAGTACATTGAAATGCATTTTTAAAGGCAGCATTTTGCAGTTCCTGAATATTTAATTTTAAAATTAAAAAGACATTTGAGAGTTGAGAATAACAGATGAGGTTTTTTAAAAAAAGATGCAGTTTATTTACTTTGCTAACAGAATTTGTGTGACAGACAATAAATCATGATTTCGAATTCACTCAGGAGATTAAATACAGGGCTCTCTCAAAGGTCTGAGTCATAATTCTTGGTCAGATTCTCTCTTAAAATTCATTTTTAATTAGGAAATTTAAAATACCCTTCTAATTTCATCTTATTACAGTAACATGTTAACTTAGTAATTTGTTCTCTCAGGCTTTAACATTGCATGTTATCAGTGTGTATCATAGTGCCTTACTTCACTTTAATCTTGGTGGAATCTAGTCTCCTTACAAAAGGATGTTGTTGGTAAAGTCAGTTCCTTGGAGCAGTTGTTTCTCTTGTTTGTTTACCTAAGTTGCTTTAAGACATTCTCTTTTTCCTTGTGATACCACACTTTGCAGAAATACACAAATTGTGTGAAAGAGCTGTCAATTATTTGATCAAGGTAAAAGACATTCCCAAGAAGACAGATTATTAAAAATGAATTGTTGATCAGTTTATCAAAGAAAGATCTGATGTAGAAATTATATGGGTGCAATGTGAGGGTTACCAATTCAGTATGTGTCATTTACAAGTTCTTATAGTACAGTTTGTAAAGCAGCTGCTTTCTGGAACTTCAAGCTCTTCAGGGAAGGAGCCATTCTTTTATGCTTCTCTGTAAAGCAACCTATGAGAATGTGGGTGCTCAGAGATGTGAAAATGATTAAAACACCACTAATTAGTTTGACAAAGTAAGAGATGTAAGTGTGAAAAAGCTCTAAGAGATCTATTCATGTTGTAAAAATTACAAAGGCAGTGAACAAGCCCATGCTTGTGGAGTAGAGAACACACCTCAAAGCTCTGATGGCAGTCAGTGGGGTCACAGAGAAGTTCCTAGAGCTTTGGGGATCTGCAAGAGACAAAGCAGACAGTTGAACTGGCTTTTATTTCCAGATCTTGCATATCTTGAGAGCGTTTAGTTGTCCTTTAGCAGAATCCCGCCTGCAGAATACATGGCCAGCTCCAAAGCCTGTGGCTCAGGGGTGACGTCTGTGAGGAAGCAGGCTGGGGGAAGCTTTTTTACCCAAACCCCGTTTGAGGTGCTGCCAGCAGCAAGCAGTGTGCTCCCCAAGCACAGCTGGCCAGACGAGTCCAGTAACAGCAGCTGGTTTTAAAGTGACTGAAGCAAAAAGGCTCAAACATTTCAGCTGATCTCTTAGAGTGCAGATAGGTAACAATGCCTATTCCTGTCTTTCTCTCAGCAAGAATCTCATGCTTAGGAGTGTGTGGGAATGCTAGAGCAGAAGTAGGTTGTGTAGTCTGTAAGGTTAGGAAGCATCAGCTTTATGACTGCCTAGTCAAGCTGAATTTTTTCCATTTTATAGAACACATCCAGACTTTATTAGACATTCAGATCACCATTTTCCTCAGAGGAATGCTCCTTCCTAGAAGGAGTGTGAAGGCACAAAGGGTCATATGTAACCTCTCAACATCTCTATAAATATGTTTATAAGCTTTAATTTTGTCATAAATCTCTTTAAAGAGATTAGGTTTGTTCAGTAGATATAATTTTCAGTAGATATGTGTTTTCAGTGTTGGTTGTGTCTTTTTAGCGTATCTGAAGCAATGATAGCTTTCTCAATGTAAGCATTCATTATTTTCAAGAAGATAACCTCAAAACCCGTGGAATTTAGCAAACAAAATAGTGCTAGATTATCTATTTGCACTTTTAAGGTAAAAAAACCCAAAACCATGTTCCATGTTTCATTGTGGATGGCAATTTGATGGATTATGCTACATAAGTGCATTATTTTATCAGTGAATTCTTATTCTTATTCTTGTGTATTCATTCATCAAATATTTCTATTTGATGTATAGTGTGATGACGTAAATGTGTGATGTATATTTACCTGTCAAATTATCATATCAGGGTCTATCAATACTTGCAGGGAGGGTGTTGAGGGCATAAAGCCAGGTTCTGCTCTGTGCTGCTGATCAGGACAAGAGGCAATGGCCAGGAACTGATGAAGTTCCACCTGAATATGAGGAAAAACTTCTTTACTGGGCGTGTGCTCATGCAAGGAACAGATTGCCTAGAGAGGGTGCAGAGTCTCCTTCACTGGAGATTTCCAAAAGCTGTCTGGACGCAATCCTGACTAATGATCTGTGAAGGACCCTACTTAAGTAGGAAGGTTGGACTAGATGACCTGCAGTGGTCTTTTCCGATCTTCCAACCCATCACCATCTGTGATGCCATGTTTTAAGTAAAACTTAAGAAATTATTCCTAAATTCAAAGCTTAGTTTTTGTTTGGAGCTTTTTAGTTGTTACCTGCTCTGGTAGAACAAAGCTTAGTTCACTGTAATAACAATGGCTGCAGTGAGCTCTCGGATCAGCCACTGCATGTAATCACCTAAAGACACAACAATAATAAAAACATATTTTCCAAATAGTTATTTGGCAGTGACTGTGCTTGACTGTATTCCCAGCTGAAAAAAAGGGAATGGCTCGGATTTAATACTTTCAAATGAAAGTAAATTAGTTTTATACTAACACAAACTTCACTCTGAAGTGAACGGTGGTTATTAAAAATAAATAAATCTGGAACAAACGTGCTCCAGTAAAGAAGATTGGCATGAAAGTAGCAGCTATGTTGTGAGATATTAGATTAACATCATCTGATCACACAGTTTATGGCTCATTC
>VWZS01000306.1:18848-35597 GCA_013397075.1 Rhabdornis inornatus | reverse complement strand
AGCATGGTCAGTCCCAGAACTGCCTGCTCCTCTCCCAAAGAAGTTGGCACTCAGCAGGAGCCAGGCACCAACACATGGCCAGGAAAGCCCTGATGTCCCAATTTTCTGAAGGTCTGAGTGTGGCCATGCCCAAAGCAGCATTGACACATTTCGTTTGCAAAGAAAATTTCCCTGGATGCAAATTCTCCCTCTGCAAATTCCTGGGAGCTGGGGGTGCAGTGCCCTTGGGTCCATCCATGCAAAGGCTGACAGGATAAGGGGAATGGCTTCAAAGTGACAAAGAATAGGTTTAGATGGGATATTGGGATAAAATTCCTTGCTGGGAGGGTGGGGAGGCCCACAGAGCAGCTGTGGCTGCCCCTGGATCCCTGGCAGTGCCCAAGGCAAGGCTGGACAGGGCTTGGAGCAGCCTGGGATGGTGGAAGGTGTCCCTGCCATGGCAGGGATGGGATTGGATGAGCTTTAAGTTCCCTTCCAAGCCAACCCATTCCCTGATTCCATGACTGCCACCACCAGGCAAGGTCAGCTCTGAGTCTGAGGGGGGACAAGAGTGACCCGAGCAAACACCCACACCAGGGCTGTGTGTCCATCCCAGCTGGGGACAGAGGTGACTTCGGGATCTCCGTTCCCTGCAGCCCCCCGAGCTCTGCAGCTTTGGCCAGGGAGGAGCTGCAGGGTGAGGGACCCCCCTGCACCCCCTGGCTCTGTTCTCTGCTGGGGCTTTGCCAGGAAATGATCCAAGTGCTCGTGGCTGGATTGGGTCAGGGAGCTGGGCTGGAGCACAGCGGGGACAGCAGAAAAATGGGATCAGTGCCAGGATGGGGGAGCCTGGCAAGTGTCCCTGGCACTGCCACCACCCTGCAGGGCTGCCAGGGCCAGCATGCTGCCAGTGCCCCCAGCTCTGGAGCAACCAGAGACCCAGGGCTGAAGGCTCCAGCTGCTGGTCCTTGGAAATTCCAGCTGCTGGTCCTGGGCTATTCCAGCTGCTTGTCCTTGGCAATTCCAGCTCTGGTCCTTGGCAATTCCAGCTGTTGGATCTTGGCAATTCCAGCTGCTGGTCCTTGGCAATTCCAGCTCTGGTCCTTGGCTATTCCAGCTNGCAGCTTTGGCCAGGGAGGAGCTGCAGGGTGAGGGACCCCCCTGCACCCCCTGGCTCTGTTCTCTGCTGGGGCTTTGCCAGGAAATGATCCAAGTGCTCGTGGCTGGATTGGGTCAGGGAGCTGGGCTGGAGCACAGCGGGGACAGCAGAAAAATGGGATCAGTGCCAGGATGGGGGAGCCTGGCAAGTGTCCCTGGCACTGCCACCACCCTGCAGGGCTGCCAGGGCCAGCATGCTGCCAGTGCCCCCAGCTCTGGAGCAACCAGAGACCCAGGGCTGAAGGCTCCAGCTGCTGGTCCTTGGAAATTCCAGCTGCTGGTCCTGGGCTATTCCAGCTGCTTGTCCTTGGCAATTCCAGCTCTGGTCCTTGGCAATTCCAGCTGTTGGATCTTGGCAATTCCAGCTGCTGGTCCTTGGCTATTTCAGCTGCTGATCTTTGGCAATTCCAGCTGCTGATCTTTGGCAATTCCAGCTCTGTGCGTTGCCCTGACACCCTGGGCACGGACCCATGAGGGACCAGCAGCCCTCAGAGATAGGAGCAGAATTTTGGGGCATCTCTGGAGCCCTCCAAACCCTCCAGCCCCACTTTTGGCTCCGTTTGCTGCACGGCACAGCGAGGCAGCCCCGCATCCCACAACAACCCCCCGCTCCTAATCGCCCTAATCCCTCGAAACAAAGCCTTAATCCCGGGGAGCTCAGTGAGGCAGAGCGGGGTTCCTGCACCGTGCCAGGGCTAAACTGTGCTCTAATCCCAGAGCAAACTGCTCTAATCCTGGAGCACGGCTCCCTGCCCCCCGCCTGCCCGCGGATCTGTAACCGATCGGCAGCGGGGCAGGGATGCCCAGGGACCAGGGCCACCCTCGCTGTCACCACGGAGGGGTCAGGGACAGTGGGGGGCACTGAGTGAGGCCAGCAGGGCTGGGGATGCTGTGGCTGAGCCCTCTCCGTGCCGGACAGCTCCTGGCTCCTGCCCACGCCATCGATCGGCTCCAGCAATATTTAAAGCTCCCGTTTAATTTCCAAATGCAGAGGAGTGCTTTCCACTTGTCTGGCTGGCTGTGAGCATTTCCAGCTCTGCTGGGCTTTGGGAAGACGGGCAGGGAATGGGGACAGAGGGGTCACAGCGGGGTCAGGTGCCCCCAAAGAGCATCCCTGCTGCTGGAGCCGGGCTGGCTGTGCCAGGCTGGGCTGGGCACCTGAGCAGTGCCGGGAGCTGCAGAGCCCGAGCCAGCCAAGCCAGCCCTGCCTGGCACGATGCCCGTGGGGCCATTTCGGAGCACGGGCGGATGGGGAGGGCTCTGCAAGCGGGAATTGCCTCCCTCCCCCCGGCAGATGGGAGGAGGAGGAGGAAGAGGAGGATTCCCCCGGGGCTTTGAACCTTCCCCTGCCGCCGCTCAGCTCATCCTGCAGCACCAGGGATGAGCAGTGCTGGATCCGCAGCACCCACAGCAGCACCCAGGGATCCCCATCCTCCCAAACCCCCCTGCAGGGACCTCAGGACCCGCATGAGGCTTCCCAGGGAATGCAGATCCCACCGTGCATGTGTCCCATGCTGCAAATCCCCAGCTCTGCATCCTCCCCAGCACGTGTGGCATTTCAGGGATGCACATCCCAGCTCCCGTCCCTCCCAGCTCGCAGGAAAAGTGGTTTTATCCCGCTGGAACAGCTCCCCTGGGGGCAGTGTCATAGCTGGGGCCGGGCTGTGCTCTGGCCAGGGCGATTCAGTGCCTGGCAGCTGAAGCTTCTCCCCTCAGAGCCTTTGAAGGCCACACACGCCGTTAAAACAGCGCCTGAAATATTTATCGAGTCAATTTTCAACCCGCATAAACTCCCTGCTTACTAAGGGGAAAAAAAAAAAATTAAAAAAAAAAAAATCCCTCTCGTTTTCCGTGAATCCCTGAAATTCAGATGGAGGGCTGGGTGCCACCCCGTCCCTCGGGATGCAGGACATGCTCTGCACTCCCACACTGCCAGCTCCTGTCCCCGTGGCTTTGGTGGCTTTGTCCTGTCCCTGCCCCCGCTTTCTACCTGGATCCCTCTACTGTCACGAGAGTTTTTGGCTCCCCCCGAGTCGCTGGAGCAGCTCTGAGACTCTTTGCTGTGCAAAGTCTCATCCCGAGGGTCCCCGAGCAGCCCCAGCAGGGCAGGACCGCAGCGAGGAGGAGCCTTTGTGTGCGAGGGGGGAGATTTGCAATGAAAATGGAGCTGTGGCTGTTTGAATATCCCCAGCAGAAGAGCCATTAGCGCTAATAACAGAGCAGAGGGCACTTCCCATCCGCAGCCCTGAGCACTTTGCACAGAGCCATTTCCCTCCAGCTCCTCACCCCGCAGAGCTGGTGGGTGTGGGGTGCCAGGGATGCTCCTCCACTGCTCTCCCACGACCAGAACGGCAGGGAAAAGGGCTGGGATCCATCTCGGGGGGGTGTGGGCTGCCAGGGATGCTCCTCCACTGCTCTTCCACCCCCGGAATGCGAGGGAAAAGGGCTGGGATCCATCTCAGTGTGTGTGGGATGCCAGGGATGCTCCTCCACTGCTCTTCCACCCCCGGAATGCGAGGGAAAAGGGCTGGGATCCATCTCAGTGTGTGGGGGATGCCAGGGATGCTCCTCCACTGCTCTTCCACCACCAGAACGGCAGGGAAAAGGGCTGGGATCCATCTCAGTGTGTGGGGGATGCCAGGGATGCTCCTCCACTGCTCTTCCACCACCAGAACGGCAGGGAAAAGGGCTGGGATCCATCTCTGTGCCCCACAGCCTCCAGCAGAGATGGTACCTTACTTGTCCTCTCCTTCGAGGACTTTTTCCCTCACCTCAGAAATGTCTCTCTGGGGTTGGGGATGGGTTGCAGGGTTCATCCTACAAAGTCTTGCCTCATCTCCAAGGCCTGTGGAGCACAGGGACACCCACCCAGCGATGCCCTCAGAGCCTGACAGTGACCAGAATTCCATCCCAAACAATGCCAGGAGATCCAGGGAGAGGGAGAGGGACAGGCTGTGCTGGGAGCTTCCCTCTCAGCGGGGCAGGGGGATGTGGGAAGGCTTTCCAGGCAAACCCCAGGGCTCTGAAGCTGAGCTGTGCCTGTCAGAGCTCTGCAGCAGGGCTGGGAGAGCAGTCCCGACAGGCTCTGCCGATAAGCAGGAATTAGAAATGCATCAGGAGCCGCTTCAGAGCCCTCCCCGACGCGAGCTGCGCTGTCTGATGTCACAGATGCTCCGTGCTGAGGCAGGAGGAGCGGGCTGGCACCGGGTCCTGCCTGTCCCGTGTCCCCAAAGCCACCACACCGGTGCCAGGACGGTGCCTCTGCCCCCGTCAGCTCCTGGCAGCTCCCAGCCCGTTTCCCTGGGTGCAGGAATGCGTGGGTGCTCCCAGGATGTCACCCCTGGGTGCCAGGGGCAGGTGGGATCTGCAAGGATCACACCAGGTTTGTGGCCCGAGGCTGCAGCAGCGAGCAGGACCCTTCTCCTGAGGCAGGGAGGACGGGAGAGGTGGGAAAATCCCAAATGCTGGGACATCCAGCTCCTCTCATACAGCTCCTGGGATGGGATTTCCACCTGCCTGTCCCACATCCAACCCCTCCCACACAACCTGGATCGTTCCAGGGTGGGATTTCCACCTGCCTTTCCCAAATCCAACCCCATCCAGCCCCTCTCACACAGCCAGGATTGTTCCTGGGGTGAGATTTCCACCTGCCTTTCCCAAATCCAACCCCATCCAGCCCCTCTCACACAGCCAGGATGGTTCCAGGGTGGGATTTCTATCTGCCTTTCCCACACCCAGCCCCTCTCTCCCATCCAGATCCCAACTGGGCACTGGGATGGGCTCCTTGTGCTGTTCCCCCATGGCAGAGGATGTGTTCATCTGCCTCGTGCACCTCTTTGGAACAGCCCAGATCCATTCAGGGCTATTCCCCCTCCCTCCTCTGAGCAGGACATTAACCCCAGGTCTATTTTCCAAACCAATCTGCCGTGAGTCCCAGGGGGCCACGCAGGAGCAGCCCTGGGATCCCAGCCAAGGATATTTCCACCAGAAAATCCTGTCAGGGATTTGTCAGCCCCCAGGCCCCATCCTGCTGATCCCTGGTGCGGTGTTGGGGTGCAGGGGTTAACTCTGGGGTTCAGCTCCTCCTGCCAGCCCCAGGGCCCCTTTCCTCGCTGTTTATTTTTATCCTGCTCTTGATGGATCGGTGCGCGGCATCGACGTCGCCAGAAGATTTCCCCCCCCAGTTCCATCACACGGCAATTTAAGGTTCGTCCTGCCTGCCAGAATGAGTCAAAAGCTTTTAAAAAGCCCATAAACCCGGCATCTATCTTGCCCTGGTTTGATTCCACTCCTTTGTTTATGGCTGAGGTCACCGGCTCGTGTCTCAGGGAGGAATCCAGGTCACCGCTGGCGGTGACGTGGGGCGAGGGAGGCACTCCCTGCCTGGCTCACACACCTCTGCTCCTGCCTGGATCCGCGTGATGGGCTCGCCTCTGGATGCTCACACACTGCCTGGCAGTGGGGAGGGGACAGGGAGGCCCAAAAACACCTCCCCAGGGAGGAGATTTCCCTTTGAGGAGCTCACTGGCCCCAGTGAGACCCAAGGAAGCCAAAAACACCTCCCCAGGGAGGAGATTTCCCTTTGAGGAATTCACTGGCCCCAGTGAGACCCCAGGAAGCCAAGGAAGGATTCCAGGAGCAGGATGCTCATCCCCTTTAGGGCAGGGATGGCATGGGCATGCTGGGGATGCCCAGCTGGCAGGTTTGGGGAGGGTTTTGTCCCCAGATCAGTGCTGGCAGATGTTTCCCCCCTCTGCCAGCAGCTGGATGTCCCTCCAGCCTGCAGACAGGGACACACAGGGACACCCACGGTGCTCCCAGCCCCTCAGGCAGTGGCTTAGGATCAGCGCAGCCAAAGTGTGTCCCTTAATCCTCCTCCCAGCCCTGCAGTTGCCATGGAGAGTGCCAAGGAGCACTTTTGTCACCCCCTGGCCTGCCTGAGACCCTCCTCACAGCCCTCCCTTTCACAATTTTCCCATTCCAGGTGGAAATCCTGATGTTTTCCCCAGCGCAGCATCTCTGGGAAAGCTTTTCCAGCCTGGCTTTCCCTTTCCTCCAGGCTGGGACAGCCCACATCCATCTGTGCTTGTCCCAAACCTGCCAAAGCCATCCCAGATCCCACCTCCTGCCAGGCCAGCTCGTGTCCCCTCACTGCCTTTTTCCAGGAATGGGGACTGTGGCCCCTTGGAGAGGTGACAGCTGTGGCCATATGGGGAAGCAGTGGCAGCTCCCAGCCCACTGTGGTGCAGAATTCCCAGGTTTTCCATAAATCTCCGGTTACACTGTTGGCTGGAAAGGCTGAGCTGGAACAGAGACCAGACAGAGCAAAAGGAATAAAATCAATATTTATTGAAAGGAATAAAATCGGGATTTATTGAAAGGATTCACCTTGGGCAGTGCAAGAGCCCGGCCAGGGCTACACCCAAATCCAATCCCAGATGGATCCTGGTCACGAGTTTTACACTTTTCTAACTCTAACCCCCCAAAGATCACTGTAAATGGGGTAACTGCACCACCTAATCAGTGGCTTGTCTTTGTTTTCTTCTGTCTTCACTCAGAGTCAGGATTAAAAACACGAAGGAGACAAATTTTTTGTGTTTGGACTTGNCTAACCCCCCAAAGATCACTGTAAATGGGGTAACTGCACCACCTAATCAGTGGCTTGTCTTTGTTTTCTTCTGTCTTCACTCAGAGTCAGGATTGAAAACACAAAGGAGACAAATTTTTGTGTTTGGACTTGGTTGTTTGTTAAATCTTATTTAAAGTACAGGGAGTTCTGCAACATTTCTATTTACCAGCTAAAAGTGAGCAAAATGGAGCTGAATCGAGCTAGTTACAGGATCTTTTAAAGCTAAACAGTCCAAAAAAGAGCTAACACCTAATATTATTTATACTTTTGACCCATTAACCAAACTCCTGTGACCCCCAGTGCAGCACTAACTTTCCAACCAAAAACTACTGCCTGAAATCATGAAGAAGGAAGAAGAAGACCTAAAAAATTTCCATCCTATCCCACACTTATTACTGTATTTTAAAAACCCAAATTCAATACCCTTCACTATGTAAAATTACACACTTTTATTCTAACTACACAGCAGTGATTTTAACTCTATTACTCAATTTTGGAAGCGTTCTCCAAGGCCTCAAGTCACAAGCAGTGTTCTCCAGGGGGTCAGTGCCAGAAAGCACAGAAAGCTCAAAAATCCCAGGTTTCAGGGGGTTTTTGACTTAAGGCTTTGGAGAAGGCTTCCAAATTTAAGTAGTAGAATTAGAATCACTGATGTGTAGTTTGAGTGGAAGTGTGTAATATCACATGGTGAAGGGTTTAGAATTTAGGGTTTTAAGATGAGTAACAAGTATGGAACAAGATAGAAGTTCTTGGGTGTTGGCTCTTCTTCCTTCTTGTTTCTTCTTCTTCTTAGTTTTGGGTAGTTTTTAGTTGGATAGAAAGTATCACAGTGCAGGTCACAGGTGTTTGGTTATTGGGTCAAGAGTATAAATAATATAGATGTTAACTTTTAATTGGAGTATTTGCCTTTAAAAGACCTTGTAGCAAGATACAGCTCCATTTTCTCGCTTTTAACTTGTCAGCTGGAAGTGCTATAAAACCAGGATAAAAATTAATAAAAAACTGAATCCAAACATGAAAATCTGCCTCTCATACTTCAATCCCAACTCTGAATGAAAGCAGAAGAAAAAAGAACCCAGCCACTGGCATGTGGTGCTCACCTGCAGTGACCCCCGGGCTGCAGAGCAGCTCTGCCTGCGCCTGGCTGGGTGCTCCCAGGGGAGGATGCAGCAAAACGGTGCCAGCAGTGCTCAGGGGGAGGTGCAGGAGGATGAGGAGCGGGAGGAAGAGCAGGGAATGTCCTCTGAGGTCTGGGCTGGGTGCATGACCTGGCACCCTCACAGATGGGGGGATCTGGGGGTTCAGGGTGTGACACAGGGGACTCGCCC
Source organism: Rhabdornis inornatus (assembly GCA_013397075.1). NCBI lineage: Eukaryota > Metazoa > Chordata > Aves > Passeriformes > Rhabdornithidae > Rhabdornis > Rhabdornis inornatus. The sequence continues at coordinate 27,503 of VWZS01000306.1, read as the reverse complement.
TGACTCTCTCCCAGCCTGCAAGCTCAGGGGGCTGTCTGTGCTCTCCTAGGGGTGTAGACCCCAAAATCCAGCCCAGCCCCATGAATTTGGTCTCTTTGGCCTCTCCGAGGGAGCAGGGGAAGCCACAGCTGCCCTGACACCTTGGGTTTTAGATTTTATATTTTCCAGAATCTCTGCTGCTCCGTGTGTAACTCTGAAGCTTCACATTAGGTGTTAGTGAGTTCTCTTCACAGGGGAGTCAGACAAAACAATTCCTTTCTAGCTGGAGAATCCAGGACAACTGGGACCCAAAAAGCAGAAACAACAGCGAGGGAAAGGGGGCAAGCCAGGGGCTGAGACTTCATAGCCTGGGGCTGTGGGTGGATCATTGACCCCAATGTGTAGATGAACCAAAACTTATAAAAGTGTAAAACTCGTGACCAGGATCCATCTGGGATTGGATTTGGGTGCAGCCCTGGCCGGGCTCATTCAGTGCCCAAGGTGAATCCTTTCAATAAATCCCGATTTTATTCCTTTCAATAAATCCCGATTTTATTCCTTTTGCTCTGTCTGGTCTCTGTTCCAGCTCAGCCTTTCCAGGCAGCAGTTCCACAGACCTGTGATGGAGCCAGCTCTTCCTCCAGGGTTTTCCTGCACCTTGCAGGTGCCCAAACTCCCTGAGAATGAGCTGGTTCTTCCCTGAAACCCCACACAGCTCCCAGCCTGCATCATCCCGGTACATCCTGGGATGTACTGGGATGGGAAGCTGGTGCTGCAGTGAGCAGAGCATCCTCCCAGCTCCTGGGCAGCTGCTGCTCTCTGCCTGCTGCCACCTGGGGAGGGACATTTCCATGCTGCAGGTAACCCCAAGGAATGGCTTTTGCTCAAAGCTTTGCAGGATGAGATAATTTAGGAGGATAAATCCCTCCCCAGGGATGCAGTGGCCTGGGATCTGCAGTCTGGTGCAGATGTGGTCACAATTCCAGCTGTTTGCTGTGCCCCATGGCCTCCAGAACATTCTGAGGTTGTGCTCGGGGTGCCTTCGTGCCCCTCCCCTCCCTCCCTCCCTCTCCACACGAGTGGCCCCCAAGGAACTCGAGTGAGAAATCATCGGCCGTGAGTCACTTTGCAAAGAAAATCTGCCCAAAATCAGCTCCCAAAAGTGTCTGTCCAGAGCAGGCAGTGCCTGCTGGAGCTGGGGGAGCTCAGAAGGGAACAGCAGCTGCTTCCTGCACCAGCCCAGCACCAGGAGCCAGGAGCTCTGCTGGTTTTCTTGTGCCACAGGAGGTGTTGGACACCTCTGCCCGTGCCCTGGGCCAGGCTCTGCTCTGGCACCGGGCTCAGAGGGGGTTTCTGTGCTGGCTCCAGCTGGGCAGTGCAGGCTGCCATCCTCCTGCCCCCTGGATATTCCAGCTTCCCAATTCCTGGCTGGATCAGACCAGGGTATGGGGATTTTCTACCCCCTGCTCCTCCAGCAGGACCTGGCTGTCCATCCCACCACAGATGGGCAGCTCCAGGCTCTGGAATGACATTGTGTCCAGTTTGGGCCAGCACCTGTGATTTTGGGCAACAATGGATAAGCAATAACCATCTGCCTCTGTTGGCACCCTGGGAACAGCAGGGTCCATCCTGGGTCAAAGAGCTGGGTTTTACCTTGTCCTTTTGTCATGATGAGCCACAGGACCCTGAGGAGTCCCAGAGGGGGTCAGGAATGGCTGGGGTCTCGTCAGGGTGACCCAAACCCTTGTGACACGTGAGGTGACATGGATGAAGCCCCCTGCCCTTCCTCTGGAGCCTCCTGCTTCAGGCTGCCCTCCCTAAATTCTCACTGACCCCCAGCCATGGGTCACAGCCACCCCTGACACCCTTCAAAAATCCCAAAAACAGCGATGGAGCTCCTACACTTGGCTCCTTGTCACAGTGACCCAGTGATGCTGGCACTGCGTCTCTGCTGCCACCACCACCAGCAGTGTCCCCTCAGTTCCTGCTGCCCTGGGACCCCTCCCCAGCCCCAGGGGCTGCTCCAGAGGGGGCACAGAGCAGGACTGGCAGGAAGCACCGGGGGCTGGCAGTGCCAACGTGTCCAGCCATTTGTCTGTAATTAAAAGTTGTGTGTAGAGATTTCCTGTGACACGTCCCACGAGTCCAGCTGCAGACACGGTGCTGTTGGAAGCAGGAGATGCTAATGAGTGCTTGTGCATATTAAATACCTTGTTTACACTTAGACAACAGCCGGTGGAGCTGGGGGAAGGAGTGGAGCTGCCTGGAATCTTCACTCAGGCTTTCTGCCCCTCAGGAGCTGCTGAGCCTGGGTTAGGCCGGGCTCTGGCTGCAGGGATAGTCCTGGTGACGTCGCAGCAGTGATGCCACCACTCTGTCTCAAGCCCTGAGTGTCACTCGAGTCTGCCCAGGGGACTCAGAGGAGGTTTTTGGAGGACCAAGCTGCCCACCCTGCCTGAAGGTGCTGGTGTCACCTGAAACTGGCCATGGGGGTCTGGGGGAACTGGGAAAGAGGAGATGCAGCAGGATCAGGGGCATGGCAGGAGCCACCCCGCCCGGGCAGTGCCCACACTCAGTGGCCAGTTCCTCACTGCTCAATGGCTCTGTTTGCTCCAGATGCTGGAAAGGTCCCCAGCGCTCCCCTGTCCCCAGGCAGGGACAGCTCTGGCTCTGGAATGTAGCTGGGCCAGGGTTTGCCAGCACAATCTGCCCTTCCCCAGCAGTGCGGGGGGCTCAGGGGCTGTCCTGGCTGATGGTGGCCTTGGGCTGCTGCCCACAGTTCCTTCCCTGTCAAATGCCACTCCCTGCCCTGCTGAGGCAGCAGGAACCCCCAGCCCAGCGCCCTTCAAGGCTCCAGGAGAGTCCTCGTGTCCCTGAAAACAGGGAAGGGCAGGCACAAGGGCAGCAGCTCCAGCCCTGGTGCTCCCCAGGCTTGGGGAGAGCTCTCAGCAGGGCAGGAATCAGGCAGCTCCCTCCTCCTGAATTCACAGAGCTGGACAAACTCCAGCAAGGAGCTCCAAGGACATCAAACAGCCCCCAGCGTGACCACAAGGTCCCCAAGGTCACCCTTCCCTGGCCAGCACTCACCATCTCCATGCACACCCAGCAATCCCCTGCACCCCACAGCACCCCAGGACACCGTGGGCGGGAGCTCTGGCAGCTCCCCCCTCTCTGGGGCATCCTCAGGGGGCTGCTGTGTCCCTGAAACCACAGCTTCAGCTCGGCTGCTCATTGCTGCTGCCTCGGGAAGAGGCTCCTGGGGTACCAGGATGTGCCACCCCACATCGTGCTGAGCACATCCCAGGGGCCAGGACAGGCTGAATGGCTGATGTGATCCCTGACAGGCTCCCGAGCTGGGCTCTGTGCTGTTGTTCCTTCCCCAGCTCCCTCCAGGGACAGGCAGAGCCAGGAGCTGTTGGAGAAGGCTGGAAAGGCTCCACTCTACAAAGACAGAGCCGAGCTGGGACCCTCGGGGACACACTCCCCGCATCCCACCGGCAGCAGCTGCAGCTCGGCAGCACCGCTGTTGTGTTTTCCCCGTGCTCCCTGCAGTGCCTGGAGCGAGTTCCCGGGGTGTGGTCCCCAGCCGCACACGCCTGAACGAGCGGGGCCAGGGGAGAGCCCGTGACTCGGTCCACGGATACTTCCAGTGGAGGAAAACCGAGCTCTGGGAATGTGGAGCTGCCTCCAGGCTGTGGGAGAGTGGGGAGGGCAGGCAGGAGGCTCCCAGGGACCCCAGCAGCACCTCCACAGCCCCAGACACCTCTCTGGGCATCCAGAGCCCATCCCTGTATCCCAACAAACTCCCACGTGCAAACCTCCAGCTCCTCTTGGATCTGCTGCTGATTTATTCCCCTTGCTGCTGCTGCTGCTCAGCCTGCAGTGTGGGATGAGTCCAGAGCTGCCCGTGCCAAAATTCCCTGGGAAAAGAGCAGCCAGAAAGGGGCAGGGAAAGGGATGGAGGGCAGGGATGCGGGGCAGGGATGCAGCTCTGAGGCACAGCGGGGTCTGATGGAGCAGAGCTGTAGGAGATGATGGTGCCCTGGGATAAGGGATGGTCCAGGGAACTCTCTGTGTGCCCCCCTGTGATGATCTCACACGGGCTGTGCCAGCCAGGGCTGCTCACTGAACTCACAGCCTGTGAATTCCCGATTCCTGTCTCCAGGAATTCCCAATCCCTGTCTCCAGAGCACCATCATCTCACACCGCATGGGAGAGGGGATCCTGCTTGCAGCCCTGCCTGCTGCCCTCAGGGCGTTCCTGCATGGCTGGGGCAGAGGGATGGCAGGACCGGCACCAGGGACACACAGAGGGATGTGGCACCGAGACAGGCTGACCTCAAGCCCATGGCTGCTGTGGGGAGTGTGCAGCAAGGCTTTTGGGGAGGAGAAAATGCCTTTTGGGGTTCAAGAAAGCCCTGGGGCAGCCCTTGGGGCACGATCCCTTCTCCCGGAGCCCTGTGTGCCCGGCGCGGGGCAGGTCCCTGTCTGGGTGACAGATGTCCCCTCCCCTCCTGCACTGTCCCCAAAGGCTACAGCTCCCAGCGAGCGGCCCAGATGCCACCGAAGTGCCACCAATGCTGGTCGCTGCCCACTGAAGAGCCGGGGAGGATCCAATTCCCTCCCACCCCGTGGGGCTGGCAGAACCAGCTCGGTGCCACCCTCAGCGTGTGGCTCCTCGGCCCTGACCCCGTCAGCATTTTCCCCATCCCACCTGCACCCCGGAGCTCTGCCCACCCCTCCCACAGCTCCCACCCAGCCCCGGCGTTCCACGGAGCTGCCAATCGCCGGCGTTTTAAATGTTAATGACGACGTTTCAGATTTGTAGTGGAAACTAATTAAAATTGTTATTGTTAGCGGGTTTGAATTGCCCAGGTGTGAATCATTATCCTCATTAAAATAATCAGGGAGACGGGGATGTGACAGGAGAGCAGATGGATGAGGAGCAGCCTGAGCCAGGGACCCGGCCGGCCGGGGAGCCTCGGTGCCCGCGGGGAGAGCGGGCAGCGCTGCCCAGGTGGGCACAGAGCCCGGTCCGGCCCAGCCCAGCATCTCCTGCCCCACGGAATTGTCCCACTCTCAGCTCCAGGAGGGATTTTGGGAACGTTCAGAGCGGGGGTAAAGCTGGGGAGAGGCTGCGAGGCTGGATTTGGTCACCCCAACATCGCTCCTGCTCCCGCCTGAGCCGCCCCGCTGTGTCCCCAGCGTGGGGACCGTCACCTTCCCCTGCAGCAGCGGGAGCGGGGTGACATTCCCAGGCTCTGCTGAGGAGCTGGAGGCTGCGGGGCTCCTGCTGCAGCTGCCAGCCTTGGGGACACGGGGTGACTCCCGGCGCAGCCCCGCCGGAGCCAGCGGGCCGCTCATAGCCCGGGGCTGCTGGTGGCCCTGGTGGCCCCCGCGTCGCCGCAGCTGCTCGGGGCCCTGCGGTTCTGTCTGCAGGGAACAAGGGCTCCTTTCTGCCCCGTGAATGGGCTCAGTGTGCGCAGCCCCCCGGCCGGCGGGGCTGGGGTCAGCGGGACCCCGCGGGCACGGAGCTATTCAGGGAAAGGGCACGGACCTCAAGGTCGCCTTTGTGCCACGAATGCCAGAGCCAGGGATCCCCTGGGGACGGGCGGTGACACCAAAGGGAGGAATGATGGCACACGGCCAGCGCTGGGGCTCTTCACAGCCTGGAGCTGCGTCTCATCCCTTGTCCCCAGCTCGGTGGAGATGCTCTTGCAGATTCCCAGGATTCCAGCCGGGAAAGGTGGCACCGGGAGCTGCTTGCCAGGTGCTGGCCACGGGTCACTGCGGGGATGTGTTGGCCAGGTGGCACTCAAGACTAGTTTATCTGCTGATGTTTTCATCTATTGACAAATCTATTATTGATGATACACTTTGCTGGTCTTGGCAGAGCTCTGTCCGTGCTCCAATCATATTCCATCCAATAAATCTCAGCCGGGGCTTTGCCATTGCTGCTGAATTAATTATCTCCAGATTGTTTTTTTCATAAATATTTGACAAGCACTAACAATGCAAGGCGTGAAGCCCCCTGGTAATTCTGTGGCTCCAGATTCCCTTCCAGAGGGAGCTGTCACCTCCAGCACTGCGGGACCTGGGTGGCTTTGGGGGACATGGAAAGGCTGGGGCAGGACCTGGGATGAGGAGCAGCTGCTCATGTTTCACACAGGGAGGTGTAAATGGGGCACAGGACCCAGACCCGTTTAATTCATGCATCAAAGGAGCAACAAATTGGATGGATGAGGGTTGGACAGGACAGGACAAGGACAAAGTGTGGAGCTCCTGGGATGCACAGCTGGAATTTTCAAGCCCCTCTGTGGCTGCACAGCTGGGCTGATGGATCATGGAATAGCCCGAGGTGGAAAGGACCCACAAGGATCATCCAGTCCAGCTCCTGCTGCTGCCCAGGACAATCCCAACAATCCCACTTTGTGCCTGAGGGTGTTGTCCAAATCCTCCTGGAGCTCTGGCAACCTCCGGGCTGTGATCACTGCCCTGGATGTCTTGGGGTGTTGGGAATTTTGGGCATTATCCAGCAGAAAGTCTTGGCATGTTTGTTTGGTGTCATTGAGCTGTGATAGGGTGGAGTGGAGGCCTTGGAAGGGGTCACCCAGTTTGGGGTGTTCTGTGGGGTGTTTGTGCCACTGCCCAGAACCCAAACCTCTCTGCACACCAATGTCCTCAAACTGCTCTTCCTGGAGACACAACCTCCCTGGAATGGCATGATGTGGAAAAAATGGAAAAGCTGTGGGATCAGACTTGGGGTTGGGCCCCAGGCATCCAGCCCATCCCACAGCCAAGCTCGCTGCAGCCTCTGGGGAGGGCACTGGGAACAGGATGAGAGCTGATCCAGGGCTGCAGGGCTTGGGGATCCCATGGAGCAGGGAGGGAACAGGGATCCAAATGCAGTCAGAAGGCTGCAAGAAGAACCACAAACCCAGAGCAAGCCCTGGAGGCGGGACAGGGCCGGCTCCAACCCAAATGAGGAGAAAACCTGGAAGCTTCCCAGCAAAGCCCACAGTGGGGAGGGAAATCTTTGCAGGAGCAGGAGCCACCATCCCGGTCTGCAGCTCTCCCTGCCGGGCCTGAGGGGCTGGAAGCAGCAGCCAGGATGCTGTTGGAGCCCATCAGGTACCCAAAAAGTCCCCAGGGACTCTGCAGAGCTCTCAGAGCTCAGCAGGCATGAGGTTTTCAGCAGGTGAGGAGGGGAATGGTCTCATTCCATGGCACAGCCTGGAGCAATCTTTGGGAAGGGCTGGGCTGTTCTTACCCCACAGAATCCATCCTCTGCTCTCCCACTCAGCCCAAAGCCAGGCAGGGAGGGGTTGTCACAGACTGAAACCCACCTGGGGAAGTTCTTCCCACCTGGCCCAAGCCCTGGGATGGGTCTGAGCTGAGGCCACAGCTCTGAGCAGTGGCACTGCAGCAGGAAGAGCTCAGAGCTCTTCACACGCTGCAAGGATTCCCAGGATCAACTGGCAGTGCACCAAAGCACGGATGCTGAACTCGGCTGGGCAAATTAAACTGAGGGAAAAGAGGCCAAAAGCACCCGGGAGAGGCTGGGAATGGCTCTGAGGCTGGAATCTTCCACACAGGGATGTGCCAAGAGCTCACCAAGACGTGCTGGAGGTGGGAGTGTGGAGCCCTCCCCCGAGGAAGGGGCTGGCACAGGGCAGGGTGACTCTCAGCTGGTTCCTGGAGTTATCAAACAATTAAAGAAGTGATAAATTTAGCCCGGGGAACAGGAAATTGGCAATAATGCCGAAATGAAAGGAAGCAGTTGAGCTAACTGCTGGGCACTCTACAAAATTGGCTATAAAAAAGAAGGACTGCCATAAATACGAGGGCAGCCAGGAAAGGACATTGCTGGTAATGAAACCCCGGCTCCCCATGCGGGAAATGGGAAGACACAGAGCTGGAGATGGGAAAACATCAACTGTGGCAGAAGGAGCGGGAACGGACGGACAGCAGCCAAGACTGTGCTGGGTTCTCCCATCCCTGAATTGATGGTGCTGCACTCAGAGGCTCCAAAAACTGCAAAATCCTCCGAGTGTTGTGCTGAGCTCCAGCAGCATCCCTGAGGAGAGGTGGGAATGGGATGGGCATTGGGATAATGGGAGAGCTCATTGCATGGGATCGCTCTGCGCAATCCAGCACTTTGGAAATGCCAGGAGCAGGGTCGGGAAGTGCAGCTCATGGAAATTGTCTTTGAAGGCCTCTCCCGAGTGAGCTGCAGCCTTTGGGAAGCTCTGGGCTCTGTGGAGCCGTTCCCCTCCCATGCAAGGCAGCAGCAACAACAGCTCCCCGACAAAACCCAGCTAATGAATTGTTAACAGTGACTGGAGCTATTTTCAGCTGATCCAGGGCTAAACATTCAGCAAAATTCCAGCTACTGGAGGAAAAAAACCTGACAACACAGCTGCCTTGTGTTCCAGAGGCAGGAAACCGGGATCTCATGGGATGGGTGGCCACGACCCCTCCATTCCCTCTGCCTTCCTATGGAGAGGGCCTGGGGAGCGTTTTACTGCTCTGCTGCCAAGAACTCAGCAGGGTTTGGGGGTCCAGGCCACCCTGAGTTGGTGGCATCACTGATGGGACACGGAGCTGATGGCTGGGAGCTCGGGCATTGAAAGAGATTTAAAATTTTTCTATTATTTTTTTTTTTCTATTCTAAAAT
>VWZS01000305.1:682130-782095 GCA_013397075.1 Rhabdornis inornatus | reverse complement strand
TTATTTATTTATTTATATTTTTTGTCAAGGAGAGCCAACTACCTGCCTGTCAGCAGTCTATGTTGGTGGACCATAAAAGCATGCAGCAGATCAAGAACTGTTTTCTGTGCTTTCTGGCACAGCCACACTCATCTCACACACTCACTCATCTTCCTTATTTATAGGAATAATTGCTACTCTGGGAGGGAACAAAACAGGTATTGTCTCTTAATGCTCCCATTAAACAGAGCACACAGATGGTAATTAATACATCATAGCATGGCTAAATCATAAGGAGAAATTGCTGCAACAAGAAGTCACCCCAAGAACAGCAGGATTCAGATTAGTGTTCTTTTCAAGATCAACTGCTTCTTCATTCCTTGAAGAGCTAGGGACCAGCTATTCCACATTATGGAAGATTTATTTGTCTACTTCCATGAGTTTTATGTCACAATGGAGCTTTGTTATCTTTAATAGATTCATGTACTCCTTCCCTAGTGCTTTGTCAAATAATAATACTTACGAGGCAATAAAAGGGAAAAGAAAACACAAAGTAAAGAACCACCCCCTGTACCATAACTCCTAGGCAGGTGAATGTGTGTGTGTATTTGTGTGCGTGTATTTGTGTGTGTGTGTGTGTGTGTGTGTGTGTATAGGAGAGGGGTTGTTTATTGAACTGTCCAGCACAGAATTAAATAATTTACCTACCATCTACATGCAAATGTATCCTTCATTTTGGTAAGAAACTGCACCCTTGTATAATTTACCCAAACAAAGGAGCTGGGAGGACACCGCCACTAATCTTCAAAAATCAACTGTGCCTTTTCAAAAGGAATTTTTGTCTTTCTGTGAATTGATCAAACTTGACAAGTAATTTCAACCTAATGTTCACGGCTACCCTTCTCTCTCTTCACCATCTGTAGGTGAGAAATCCTATTTTCTGGAAGTGACAGGGTAATGCAGGAGGCTGCAGACATCTGTAAAAAAAAAAAAAATAAAAGAAATAAATTGGTTTTCCCAGAGCTACAGGCAAACCAAGGGTGGATTCAGGAAGGATATGAGTGCTTTTTAGCAAATTATAAATTCTTTATGCCTGCAACTGCCTAGATGGAGTCACGTATTTTAAGACCCTAAGTTTAATGAGAGCATCTGAGAGATTAAAACGTCTCTGTATTTAAAATACTATAGTAGAAATGCTTCACTGGAATAGCCTTGCTCTTGTTAACAAATAAGGACTCTCAGAAGAAATTAATTCTACAAACTTATTGCATCAATGAAAACTACATTATAGACAAAGAGACTGAATGCAAACTCAGTTTGCTTCCAGATTTGTTTATAAAAATACCAGCTTTGACTGAAAGCTGATCAGTCCTACATCAAGCAGTAGAGGTGAAATAGGAAAAAGGTCAGTTATCATGCCAGCAGGATCACTGACATGACTGAGATTAATCCAAAACAATTACAAGAGAATCTTGTGCAAATTTTGGTGCTTTCTCACAGGAAGTACAATGCCAGATTTAGGGCCATTTTGGGCCATATCAGGACACTTCAGGGAATAGAGCCCAGTCCCCATTCACCAGTGGATGGAGGTTCTTGTATCCCTAGGCCAAGAGTATCCAATCTCAAACATAAGCACATCTGTGTGTAATCCACATAAATACACCAATGCTGAGGGAGTAATTATTTTCTTTTTACTATGCACATGCTTTCTCCCTTTATGGATCACTGCTGCTCCTGAGAAATTGTTCAGGGTTATTTTCCCTAGCACGTAGGAGGTTTTCTTGTGATATATCAGATGCCCTCACACCCAGCTCAAAGTGAAAATGTCTTTTATTCACCATGCCTCACTCTAGATAACTGGAGCCATGAGCTGCCTCAGCTGCTGGGTCCTGCTGCATGTGTTGCCTCCAAGAGCCTAAAGGCAGGCTCTTCCCCACACACACTCCCCACACAGAGGCATTCCCTACATCCTCCTTCAACCCTCTTCTGAGGATCCTTGTTGGCATCTTTGCGACAGACACGTAAGCTGAAGTGCTCTTGAGTAGGAGAAGGTGAAGTAGTGGCCAGCAGAGGAGAGTTAAGGCTCAAGGCCAGCTGAAGGTCAAGTTAAAGCTCCTGGCTGGGCAAGGCACAGGGGGCAGCTGGAGTGTGGCAATGCACTTTGGTGTCACAGTAACTTTTGAAGTTCTGAAATCTGCTTTAATTTCCCCATTAGAAGAAATCCCATAGCTTCTGATGGTTTTCACAGCAGAGGATTATGTCAAAGGAGATTGAAAAGGTCCTTTGGAAGATTGAAAAGGTCAGGGTTTTCAGGTCCTTCTGTATTTCTGTATTCAGGTCTTTCTGTATTTCTCCCCCTTTGTTTCCCTCCCTCAAGGATTTAACCAGACGGTCCACCACAAACTTCACTAAAACAGAATGAGAAAACACAGTCAAAATCAATAAATGATCACAAAATGTCTTCCTCAGGAAAAAAAATAATAGAAGGTAGTAAAAAAGACATTTTTTTATTAAAAAGAAAAAAAATTCTGCCACTAGCCTAAATGTATTTTCCCAGCCGTCCCAGTTGAAAGAAAAATTAAGGTGCTTTCTGTTATTAGGTAGATGGACACTGTATTAGCACCTCACCCAGAACAATTATCTTCATCTTAAGGCCTGGTCATTGCTGGGCAATGCAGGTCATTGGGTTTTCTGAGTGCACACTGAAGAGCTGATCCCTTAGATTTGCCCTGTGGGAGCACTGGCAGCAGTGAAGTCAGTAGAGCAGGGGCAGATTGGCCATGCAAAGACAGAGATGAGACTGGATTTGGTCACAAAACTCAGCAGAATGGATTTCTGAGGCAGGAAAAGACCAGGCATGTTTGTTTCTACTTCAATAAGGGGGATGAGATTTCTTTTTCATTTTGTGTAAATAAATAGCCATTTGCCAAAATACATTGGCCCATACTAACAACATTACTATTGCACATAAAACAAAGCAAAGCATTTGTAATAATTCATCAATGTCTTGAATCATTCAGTCCTGAAGAATACTCACATTTTTCCCTCTAAACCTTTGGGCTTCCTGAGGTTGGGGGTTTAAACCCATTGTGAGGTCAGCGAGACAGACTATACTGCTGAGAGCTCCTCTCCTCTCCTCTCCTCTCCACTATCAATCATCCATCATATCAGGCAGGACTGGACCTGCTGTTCTCACCACCAGCAGAAAAAGGTTTATTAAGTTTTCCAGATCATTTGGGTCACTGAAGAGAGCAAGGCAGGAGCTCAATGCCAACAAAACCTTCATTTTTCTCTGAAAGGAGAGGCAGCAGCCTAAGTTACTGCCAATTTTCACAAAGCCATAAAAGTCCAGCAGTATCACTAAGATAGGATTCAGCCCACAGCTCCTCATTATTCAAAGGGATGGGAGGATATGGAGACGCCAGAGTAATCTGGAGCAGACAATGAAAGTTGTCAAGTCTCCTCTGATTAAAACTGCAAATCCTAGCACCCTAACCCTAATCCTTTCCTGTGGAAAGGGGAGATTAGTCTGGGTCCCGAGAAAAGATAACTCTATCTTTTCCTTAAGTTACGTGTTAAAATTCAATCTTCTCTCAGGAGACGGCGGGCATGGATATTGCTTTTTCTCTCCCTCTAATTAGAAAACCATAAGAAAGCAAACACTGCTGCTTGCACAGTGACTGGCATAGCAGAGCCCTCTGCTCTCTGATTGCTTCATTAGCACCCCAAGACTACCAACACTGCCAGGGAGGCCAACCATAGGGATCTCTTTCCAGCCCTTGGGGGTTATATGGTGTTTTGTAAGACATTGAAGCAATCCATAAAGTTTTGTTTCCAAGTGTACAGGTGTGAATCATGAGCAAGCAGGCATGCTGTCAGGGAGAACGCCAGCATGCCAGGGCACTGCAGCCTCTCTGCCTCCTTGGTTCTCTAGTCATAAGGAGCAATATTTCAATGGGATTTTACTCTACATGATGTGCATAACCAGGGGTGATCCTGACGTCTCTGAGGCTCTCAATCTGACCAAATCTTAACATCCCTAAAATCTGCCTTTAATGCCAGCAGGACTTCAGGCTGTGAAGTCAGGTTTCTCAGCAGCACTCTGAAGTGATCCAATTATGTGTTCTGTAATAAGGAGCACACAGCCCATGGCAGAGCCTGAAATGGCCAATGTCCTGTGGGGACAGGGATGGAGGCAGCCCCACAACACAGCTGGCAGCCAGAGGGGTGAGCATTCAGAAGAAGCTCAGTGCAGGTACATGGTGAAATTCTCCCCTCTCTGGTGTCCTCTGCCATCCCTGGTGCAGTGAGAGCCCCGTGCATTCTCTCCTGGCTGACACCTGGGCAAGAACAGAGGCAGTGCAAGGCAACGAACAGGGAAGGACTGGACAGAGCAGAGGGGCTTTTTCCAGCCCCCACTGGTGTCAACACTTCCTCCTCACAGCACGACACATCCTTGACAAATTTCCTTCACTCGGTTTTTCAAGCCACTGCACTCACCAGTGCCTCCATATGAGGCTGCTAGGCTTCAGCAGGAAAAGGCCAGTTTGAAGTATAAGGTGGAGCAGAAAAAACAGCTGGAGCAGTGCAGTCACCACAGGGCATGGGTCTGCCACTGTAGGGGTCAGCAAGGCCTGCTGAGGGGCAACAAAATGAGTCTCTGCCTGTGAACAAACCCTTCACAAAGCCTAGAGAAGATGACAGAGTAGCAGCCTGCATTGATGTGACACTTTTTTGTTAGCCCAGCTGTGGCTGTGCTCAAATAGTGACCATAATAAGTCTCTGTGTCTTGGTTTCCAAACCAAACATGATGAGACCTTTGTGATCAACTGGAAACCCTGCTGATGTCTTTAAAACATGCCCATGGGAGGACTACAAAGCATTAGCAGTAATATTTATTTTTCACAGCATAACTGTGTTTTAAGAAGGGGAGTGCAATGCTCATTAGCAGCACAAATGTACCAACCTGTATTTTCAGGCTATTAATATGGTGGCTAGTGTTAATGGAAATATAATGGAATGAGATGCTTTTAAAAGTATGGGATTTAGCACAGTCAGGGAAAAAAATCAAAGGCATTAATGAAATTTTAATGAGAAAATCAGCTTGCAGTAATTTTACAGGTAATGATTATTTCCTCGATTTGACTACTCTGAATAGTTTTGCCTTTGGTATGATGCACTTGCAAGGTGTGCACATGAGGGCAGTGAATGATGCATTACAGGCCATAGCTATGACTGTCCTGGCAAAGAAACGTGGTTTGATGTACAGAAGATTGTCTGCCTGGATGAAAGGCTAGAGCTCTTTCCACCAAAGAGCAAGGGAGGGATCTCAGACCTGCTTTGTCCAGTGGCTGCAAGTGACACATCATATCACAATTCAGTTATTTCAATATTTGGAATCACCTACCCCCCTCCTTTGGAGCTGGAGCTGAGGCTCTTGGCATTGGTAGTGCACCCTGCCCTCCAGCAGCATGTGCTCCTAATCAGGCACTCAGTATAAACCCAGTAATACACAGGATTTTATCACTACACACACACACACACACACACATACTCATGCCCACCTTACAGAGGTTTTCTTTTTGCTAGGGAGTGACCAGTGCTTTCATCCCTCTCTGGGACTTGCTAACATCACAGCTGTCCATCAGTGAAGCTGAACTGGAGGGACTGAGTGGTGCTAATCAGGCTAAAAGGGCCAGGGATTTTTTTCACCTACCTTGGGGTGCCAACAGAGCAGTTATCTCTCTCAACTCACTTTAACTGTCTAGGGAGAAGCTGGTGCATTTAGCATCTGTCCCACCTGACTGCTTTTGGACCTCTGGGCTAGGAGAGTCCTTGCTCCTTGAAAGTGCCTGTTTGCCTTCACTGGAGATATCACTGATCTTATCTAAGTTTGAAACCTCCACAGGAAACTTCCTGTTTGAATCCAGACAGACTTGGTCAGTCCTACCAAGACTTCACCTGTAGTGAAGCTGGTGTACAGACCTACATCAGTCTCCTCTGCTGATGGCACCAGAAACACCCAGGGGCCCAAGGAAAGAGCAAGAGAGATGGCATTTCAGGGACAGATCATGATGGTTTCTATCCTACAGTTCCAAGTGAGGTTGCTTGAGCCTGCCTTATAACACCCTGTAGGTAGAGAGGATCAGGCAAGAAAATGTCTTCCTTATCCAACAGAGACAGCATCACCATGATCCTCTGCTTGGAACACATCTCACTAACCTCACATGATTGAAAAGTTATGTGAGTAGCATGGTTAAATCTGTGTGCATCTTAAAGGACATAGCCTCAAAGAGACACTTAGTGCTGTTCCTGGAGTCTGACATGCAGAAGAGCCTCCCACCCTTCTCCAGCTCTGCACTAATTATTGAGACATAACTTCTATTATAAAGCTTATTGTCTCTGGTCCCCCATAAAGAGCTGGATCATGGTAATCAGCCAGGGAAGAAACTCCCTGTGACAAAGACTCAAAACTGCTGGTGCCAGCCACTCCTGGTCCAAAATTCATAAATTTTTGGGGAAGGAAGGAGCAAATCTCCTAGCATGACCCCCTTGACAAAATGAAGATCCATTTGATTTCACTCAGTACTCTGACACTGAGCTCAAAACTTCTTTTTCAGCTGTGGCATGCACTTTAGGAGAACATCCAATCGCTTTCCAAGGTCACCAGTGAGAAAACAAGACTGAAGTCATCCAGGAGGATTGTCACGTATGGTGCCCTCTTTCTGAGTACTGGTTATGCTTTGCATAAAAAGAAAACTTCAGCCCTGTCAGACTGAAATGATTTGTTAATTTTATGCTCAGTGTTCTGCCTCCACTTTTACTGCTCACTCAGACAAACAGTGTGTGAGCCTCTAGTGTGGGAGCTGTGTGCTTTGACAGCCTAAAGTCCAGGAAATATTATTACCTGAGCTTTTATTCTTTTTTTTTCTTTCTATTTTTATGGTTTCTTTTTTTTGTTTGTTCATTTTGTTCTGGATTCAAAAGGATTAAAGTGAAAACTCAGAGCCAAACCTTCATGCCTGAACTTCACTGACCATAATACAGCAAGGTAGCTCTGACCATTTCAAAACTGTGTTATCCATGAAATCAACTGCACACCTCTAACACTCAGAAGTCACTGGAGGGACAATCCATGATTTTATTTTTCCCAGTGGATTTATTCTGTCATTTGTTTTGGGGTTTTTATCTTTCCCACGTACCATGAAATTTAAAATTAAAGATCTGCTCTGAGGAGAAAGGAGTGCAAGAAATGTTATAATTTATCTAAGATGCTAAAGAAGTGAAAAATTCAGCAAAGATTTTTTTTTTTGTCCTCTGCCCTTAAAACTAGGGTATATTGCTCTGAAACATGTATTCTGCAAAGAATTCTGAAATTCTGCAAAGAACCCTTACTGCCATTTGAAGTATTGCTTCAAACTTGGCTGCCTGCAACTTAATTTCTCCAACAGCTTCTACCTAAAAGCAAATTTCATGTTAGGAAATGACACTGCAAACAAGATCACACAGGAGCACTTTTCAGCATCAGCAGAAGTATCAGTCCCAGAAGCACTGGGGAACTGTGGAGCTGTGCAGAGCTCTTGCCTCTCCATGCACATAGAGCCAAAAGGGATGAAGCAATCTGTGCCACTGTCTCATGACCATTTTCTTGCTAACTCTCCTGCAAATATTATATTAGTGAAATGTCATCCCACAGAGTTTCCTTTTAGTCCTTGTCACAGAGAAAGCAAAAATAGTCAACTTTCTTTTCTCATTACTCACTTCGATTTCACTCACTGAATTTTCTGTGGACTGAACTTGTTTGCTTCAAATCCCGTATCAGCAGAGTACACAAATGTGCATTTATTATTCAGTGGGATATTAGTAGAATGTCTCATAAACACTTTCAGGATGGGAAACTGTGTCTGTGCTAAAGCTATCTCTTCCTATCGAGAAGGGAAACTAATGGTAGTGTGTGAATGGTAGTGAACCACTTCAAGTTTTTGCTGTTGTCAGCTTTTTTTAATGCAGAAAGCTGGACTTTGCAGCAGCAAATGTTTTAGTATGAGGAAGCAGAGAACTTTCATCCAGCTTTATAGTTTAAAATGTAGATGTTTACATCCAAAGCAATTGCTGTGGCTTCCTTTATATCCAAGGAAATACGCACTCGGGGGGTTGTGCTGCAGGTCCCCAGTGTAGGTAGTGGTGGCAGCAGACCCCCCTGCATGCCAGAGACCAGAGTTGTGATGGGTCCTTCCTCAAGGGTAAGCCAATCTTTTCCTTAAAACTTGAGAAGCATGTGTTTCCAGCTTTGAGCTCAAGTCATTGATTTCTTTCTTCAGCGAAAAAAATGAAGCCAGTTTGCTGAGAGTGGTGGCATTTCTTCCTTCATTATCCATTTGGAAGAGGCAGGTAGTGCTACCAAGCTGTTCAGTTCATGGGATTTATTTGTGTTTTTAGCTCACTGTGAAGCTTCAAAGTGCTGTGTAAGTATTATTGGGACTGTGTTCTCAAGACTATCTGTTACCAGTCTTACTGCTGCATGCTTGAACAAATAGCTATACTTGGAAAACATCAAACCCCTCCATCTCGTCTGGGATTTATTTATTTATTTATTTATTTATTTATTTGTTCCTAGACACCTTTAAATTATATGGAAATTAATTATATTGAATTCCACACACATATATATATATGTGTGTGTGTGTGTGTGTGCACATGTGCATACACACATGTTTATAGGGGTTATATATATTTTATATATTTACGTGTAATAAGCTGGAATTACGTTAGAAATGGATGACCCAGAAAAATAATTAACAAAGCATGGACTGTGCCTCTTCACCTTCATTTTACCTCTGATGCATGTATTTACACTAGTGCCTTGTTTCCACTCTTGCTGCCTGCATTAGTGCCAACACAACATGGTAAAATAGATGTGGGATGGTGAAGCTGTGATGCTGAGGAAGCAAGAGAGTACAAATGGCTGGGAAAACCCCAGCCATAGTATTTCCTGGGGTATTTACATGGCACACATATTGATTAGCTTATTAACAGGAGGGTGGGTCAGAGGCCAGGCAGAAAGGAAAGCTATGTCTGCAGATGAACAATCCCCCAGCCAAGAGGGTCATCCCAAGTGATACTCAAGCTCTGAGAGGCTACAGTGCTGCAGCCCAAGTCCCAAGACTCATTTCCCAAGGCTGAATGCAGCAGGCAGCTAAGCCCCTTTCTGCAGACCGAGAAGCTGTTCAAGGATCCTGGCTGTCTTCCAGGGCATGTCAAACCCTAAGGTAAAACAGATGGGTCTTCAGATCATTTTGCATGTGTTTAAGTCCCTTTCCTGGAGACTGTTACTGCAGATAACATTTATTAAAGCATTGCAGAAAAAAATTTACCAGGCAGCTGCCTTTTGGTCTCTGCCTTCATCCCATCTCTCCCAGAGCAAGTGGGCGCTGACTGTCCCTCTGTCTAAGCCATCAGGCTGGAAGCAAGTCCTAGGGAGGGCCCACAGTTCCCTCCCTGTCCCTCTCCCTTCCTTTGCATTCTTTCTCTCTTGAAAACCATGTGTTTTCCTGTCCAGCAAAGCAGTGGAGCAGCACAAAGCTGTTACTGGGTGCTGCTGTGGTGGCGAAGTCAGGGTCTCAAAGGAGGGAGTGGATGAGATAAAATTTTGAAATCTGAGAGCTGACATCCCAGGAGGGTGCAAATCCTGGGAAAGGGGCTTGTCATCATTTCCTTTGCTTAAATCCATGCCTCCCTCACACATCCTGCAAACCACTTCTTGCAAAGCCAGAACTAATGTGCCTTTTGTCCTCAGGGAGAAAGACTCATTGTAACCCATAGTGAATCACAATATAGCAACTTTTCTAACATGATGTCTCCCTTTTCATGGACAACTCTGCTGGGTACAGGCAAACACAAGGGACTTCAGCTGTACCTGGCTGCTCTTTTTATCCAGAAAAATTAGTACAGCTCCATGTCTGAGCAAGTCTGTCCTGCTGGGAACTAAGAAAGTTAAAAAGAAGTTGGCAGGTCTTATTAGCATGGCACAGCCCTCTACACCTATGCACTTCTGAGCTACATCTACATCAAGTTCCACTATGTTGGAGTGACAGCCCTGTGGCTGCACTCACCCTGCAGATTTGCCACAAGTTGCAGCGGTAGAAATCTCAAAGCTAGATTATTAAGAGGAAACATTTCAAACAGGGAAAGGCCTGGCCCTCCCTTTTGCCTGTAAAGTTTGTATCTCCATGTTTGCACTTGCAAAATACTTCTCTGTGTACTTGCATCTCTCCTCATTCCCATTTATCCCACAAATAGCTGAAGGTGGCAACAGTTTTATCTGAGCTTGCTTTTCAATCCCAGCTGGAAAGAGTCCATGCAAATTGCAAGGCTGACCTTCTGAAAATGAGGCCTTGAGTTACCCCTCTCTTGTATTTAACTTGCAATTTACCACACAGAGGGAAGATAAATTAGATGGGTTAATTAGGAAGCTCTGGAATACTGTTCATCATTGTGCTGTGCAATCGTAGATGCATCTTGCCTTTAGGACCCTGAATATGTTATCATGAAGCCTTTTCTGCATGCCAGCCTCGATCTCCATCACAATAAAGGAGAGGGAGGGGAAGATGGAGTAGCCAAGCAAAGCAGGAAAAACAACCAGCTAAATTGAGTGCTTTCTAATCTAATGCATTTAAGTCATACTCAATAAAGCTTGCCAACAGTCCCTGGCCTCTCTGCTGCAGAGTTCACAGAGGCATCTGATTAGAATAACATGTGTCTCCTAAAAATCCTCTTTTAAAAAGATTCTCAATCTGGATAGGGAATGTGTAATGAATTGGAAATGTCGTTTTGGGAGAGTGGGGTGAAGGGGGGCATTCAGCAAGCCCACCCAGCCCCAGAAGTCTGACTGCTCTCTGCCTCCTGCAAGATGGAAAACCTGCCAGCTACAGCAAGCATTATATTCCCTGCCATAAATAAATAAATATATATAACAGAAATAGCCCTGATCAGTTTTATATTCAACTATCTTCCTGAAATTATGTGAAATCCAAGCTCAGTTTCAAATACCAGCAATGGCAGTGACATATCCAAGAACCCCCAGGAACCTCATTCTTCAGAAAAATGTCAATTTCAACGTGTGTGTTGCATGGTTTAGGGTAACATGTTCCAGGTAAGGCTTTTGAGGTTTAAGGGATGAGGGAGTACAATGATTTGAGGAGAGATTAGGAATATGGTGAGAAAATGGATAACCATTGTACCATATCATGAGCAGAGGGGCAGAACCAAGCTGGACATGGGCTGACATGGGCTCTCAAGAGTAAGAGGAGAGAGATGTTTTCTCTTTTTTTTAAGACAAGTTAAGTTTTGTGTCTGAATCTTGAACACCAGACCGCATGATACATTGTAAAAGAGTAGATTGTGCAACAAATGCTTTGTCTGTGACTGTGTATTTGCCTGGAGCAGCTTCATGGGCTGTGTGCATCCATGCTCTTTTTTTATACTCCCTTGAAGAGTCTGAGCTTTTTCCACTTACAGAATAGTTGGTGCCAGTGCCAGAAAAAGAGTATTTTCCTGGGCAGTCTTGGTCAGGATAATGCTAAAGCTCTGGAGATGTTCTCTAGCAGTGTCACTTGATGCTTCCCCCACTGCTCTCTCAGCAGAGTACATCAGGCTGAACAATATCATAAATGGAGTGTCAAACCTTTTTGAGCAGGACTGTGTTGGTTTGTTGTATTTCACACAGGTATTAGAGCCAAGAAACCCCTCAGGGTGTCTCAGACCACACCTGGGCAAAGCTTTGCTGACAGTGATGATGTTAATGTACCTTGCCTTATTACAGTCCCGTTTCTCCAGACTTCTGGTATCTTTGCAGCCTGGGAGTCTTAGAGGACATACAATGGAGAAGCTGTTTCTGTCCAAGACATGCCTATCAGTGTAGTGAAGAAGGGGAGAGATGGGTGGATATTCAAGAGAGATCCATACTTGCCTTGCCTGGACTCAATGACCCTAGAATTCCTTTCCAGATGATTTTATGGTTCATTACCCTTGTCCAACAACTTCCTGAATTGTTGAAACACAGGAAATCTTGGGGCCATTTAGAGGTCTTTATGCCCAGTCAAAGCTCTACCTCTGGCCTGATGGGCTGGGATAACCTCCCTTTTCTAATCCAACTTCACGTGTGGGACATGATCAAATCTGCATGGCCCTCTGCTCCTTGCCCAACACTCACACCACTGTAAAATCCAGTTAATGATAAAAGCCTAAGAGAGCTGAAAAAATGTACAGTCAATACAGAATTTCTGTGTATACACACATACACGAGAAGAGCTTGTGATATCAGCCATATTCTTCAGTCACATCTACAGTCCCCATGACTTCACAATTTCTTTGGAAAATTGGACAGGAAGGAGGATGTACCTCATGATATCTGATACCTGGAGGATCACTGGGCTGTCTTGGGTTTGCAAACACACTTAAACTGAGCAGTAAACCATTCTTGAAACTTGGCACCAGATTCTGCTTTTATTTGCTCTGACAAAAAGGTTTCAATGTAGTACTGGTTTTACCAGGAATTAGACTGCCAGCTTTAGTGTGGCATACGGCATTTTGTTGTGTCAACAATTAGGTATTTACAGGCATGTCATTTTATGCCCAAGGCCAGCTTCTGCCAAGCAGGGAGGATTTGCACATATGGTGCGGATTTCCGTAAACAAGGAGCTTAGGTAGAATAGCAGAGCATTGGAAGATTGTGCTCAAGTCTGATTGTACCATGAAGAATTGTAATTTCTCCTTGCCTGTTCCATTTTGGAACAGCAATGCACTACTCCTAACCATTCCCTACAGTGTGTGACATAGAAAATAATTTTCCATTCTCTTTATAGAATTAAATTAACACTGTTATAATTCCTCCTTCAGGACGTTTAAGAATATATAAGGAGCCTGTTTCTAATGTCCAGCTGACACACACACACAGTTTTATACTTCCATATATATATATATATATACGGAAGTGGAATTTGCTCCAATCTGCTGGTTGCTTCCTCTTCGAGTGCTCTTTTGCAGTGCATATGAAATCTCTGACTTTTAAAATAGTTAAAAATAGCTATGGGTTAAGAGCACTTGAACCTTCTCACATTCTTTGAAGACTAATTTAGGAAACCTGGCAGGGTTCATCATTCTGTTCCTGATCAGTACAATCTATTAACAGCGTTGGCGGTGAAGTACCAGCTAGACCAAGGGGAAATGACTGCTCTCGAGTAAGCTGTTGAAATAAAAAGATATTAAGCAAAAGGCTTGGACATAATTCAGTAATGACCTTCATCAGCTGAAATGCTTTTGTGTTTTAAGTGAATTAATGAGCTATAATTATTAGTGATCTTGGAGATGGTGATCAGAGAAAGAATTTTGCATAATGCAAACAGAACAACACAAATGGAAGCCCTGTCTATCTCAATCAGACAAGGTCTCTTTTGTTATAATTAAATGTTATCACCTTCATTACTTCTTAAAATGTGCTTCACAGTTTATATTTTGACATCCTCATACCATCACACCATTGCTATTTATGGTACAGTCACATATGCTGTAGCAATGGAGGTTTTGAAAATATTTTACCTGACTTTTAACAGATGAATGTTAATGGGATATTTATTTACAGAATAAAATTAAATTGAAACTGAATCTTAATGCACAATTTACATAATCAGCTTTGTTCTGAGCCGGTGAGCTGTTTTTACAGCACTTGGGACCCTTCAGTCACAGCTGCATCAAAGAAACAGCCATTGAGAATGGAGATTAAACAATTTCCTAAAGCTAGAAGTCTTGATGAGAATCTATTATTCCCTATTAGAATCTCATAATTTCTCCAGACATTGCCATAAGATCAAAGATGTATGTTAGAGCTTTGGCACAGCCCACCATCAAAAGGAAGATGTTCAATTTGCATTTAGAAAACATTTTGGCCAATCATATTTTTCTGATTATTTGAAAGTTTTGTGATTTTACCTTTTGCACCTAAAGCATTAAAAAAATCTATGAAATCAGAGGCATAGAAAGGCTGAAAAACCTAAAGGTACATATTTGCAACAAATTAGGAGAGATTTGGTCACACTATTTATGAAATCTACCTACAACTCTCTGCTCTGCTGATGCTCACCTCAGCTGGAGTTTTGGCACAGGCTTCAAGTGGCACGGGACAGAAACCTCAGATGCAACACTAAAAACCTGCTTTGTGCCTAATCCCTAATTCTGTGGCTGTGTGAAGTCTGTAGGGCTGCATGGGGTTGTTCTGACCCAAGTG
Organism: Rhabdornis inornatus; assembly: GCA_013397075.1. Taxonomy (NCBI): domain Eukaryota; kingdom Metazoa; phylum Chordata; class Aves; order Passeriformes; family Rhabdornithidae; genus Rhabdornis; species Rhabdornis inornatus. The sequence goes on along the minus strand of VWZS01000305.1, from coordinate 767,835 downwards.
TAGGACCCAGAATTTTTCCTTCTTGCACCTCGCACAATTGGCCTCAGCCCATTGATGCAGCCTGTTCAGACCCTTCTGCAGAACCTTCCTGCCTTCCAGCAGATCAACACTCCCACTCAACTTGGTGTCATCTGCAAACTGAGGGTGCACTCTGTCCCCTCATTCAGATCATCAGTGAAGATATTAAACAGGACCAGCCCCAGTATCAAGCCCTGGGGACATCACTAGTGCCTGGCCACCAACTGGATGTACCTCATTCACCACAACTCTCTGGGCCTGGCTATCCGACCAGTTTATAACCTAGCACCCATCCAAGCTGTGAACAGCCAGTTCCTCTAGGAGAATGTTGTGCAAAACTGTGTCAGACTTTACTAAAGCCAACATAGACAACAGCCTTTCCCTCAGCTATTAAGAATGTCACCTTGTCAGAGACAGAGATCAGGCTGGTCAAGCAAGACGTGCTTTTCACAAACCCATCCTGGCTGGGCCTGATCCCCTGGTTGTTCTGCATGTGTCACATCATGACACTCAAGAGGATCAGCTCCATAACCTTTTCCAGTACCAAGGTCAGGTTGACAGATCTGTAGTTCCCCAGCCCCTCCTTCCAGTGTACTGGAGGTTAGAGAGTTGACTCACATTTAGCCAGGACTGCTGGTAAATGGTGGGGAGTGCCTTGGTCAGCACTTCCACCAGCTCCCTCAGCATCCTTGGGTGGAGCCCAGTTTGCCTCATACACCTGTGTGTGTCTAAGTGGTGAGGCAGGTCACTGACCATCCACCCTGGGATGTTGGGGGATTCCTTCTGCTCCCTGCTCCTGTCTTCCACCTCAGAGGGCTGGGTACCCTGAGAACAGCTGATCTGACTGTGAAAGGCAAAGAAGGCATTAAGTACCTCAGCCTCTTCCTCATCCTCTGCCACAATGCTTCCACCCCATCCCCTTAAGGGTCAAGATTCTCCTTAGCCTTCCTTTTCTTGCTGACAAATTTACAGAAACATTTTTTACAACAGTAACCAAATTTACTTTAATTTGGGATTTGACCCTTTTAATTTTCTCCCTGTATAAACTCATAACATCCTGGTGTTCCTCCTAAGTTGCCTGTGCCTTATTGTCATGAACTCACTTGTTTTTTCCCCCTTAGCTCCATCCAAAGCTCTCTGTCAGCCATTCATCAAGTGATGTGGCCATCTCTCAGGCCTTGACTCCCCCCACCTAATCTTGGCCACTCCAGGCTCTCTGCAGTCAGCAGGGAAAGACCTGTACCCTCTGGCAATCCTACCTACCTACACCAGCTGCAGAAGTGACATCAGATGGCCATGGGTCTCAGTTATTGCTTTCATTTAAGTGTCTCCACCTAGGTGAGATGAGTACCCCTTTGGAAAACGTGGTAAAGTTTTAAAGCTTTCTGCTTTAAAACCAGCCAACAGCCACTGTAAGAAAGAATTTCCACGTAAAACTTACCTGAGGAGTTACTCCCCCTCTTCTTTGCACCTCATTGCAGGAATATTTTGAGTAGTCTGTGATCAAATTGGATATCAAAAAGAGAAGATGACTAGTCCAGGTTCAGCACAAAAGTTGAGTGACAGGCTTCCATTATATCCTGCATTTAAATGTACACTTATGTCTAATTCTGAGCTAAACTGGAATTGGCTGGGAACTGGCTGGTAAAGAACAAACTGGGCTGCTGAGAACACCAATGAACAGTCTGCACCACTATAGACACCACGGCTTTTGGCCAGCACAACAGCTTTTGTAGTACATCCTCAGCTTCATGAAATCACACACAAAACTCTGGGGAAACTGTCTTCAGCAGTTAACAGGAGCAAGTCAGGGCTCAAGGAAGTTCGTAACACTTCAAAAAATTTCTGAAATTGCAATTTAGGGATGAGAGGATGTGGTGAGGCTGCTGAGATGAGCACAAAAGGCCAAGGTAGTGTTCTATGAAGACTGTATAAACCCAGATGTATTAGACTGTCTAGTAAGAAACGAGAACAGGAAAGTCTGCATTTCCACAGAGCCCAGCTAGAGACAATAATCAAATTTACAGGGAAGTAAGAAGCTGATGGTGACCTTGCCAAAAATCCAGCTTTCTCAAAATAGTACTGATGAGTAGTAAAAAATAAGGACCTGATCAGCAGCAGTAAGGAGAGAGACAGAAAGTTTCTCTCTGCAAAAGGTAATCTATGCACTGTAAGGATGACATCCATTCATTCCAAACCAGAATAGCTACCAATTTCCAGGGACTTGTAAACCAGTGAGCAGACTAGAAAAATGTATTAAATTTACTCAATTTTTCCCCCAAACCTGCCCAAATTTTATGATAATTAGTAAGTTCTTCCTGTAAATGCCTGCTGTTGCACTTTTCTCCCCTTTGTACCCACAATAGTGTGCAAAATCTGTCAGTCCAACCATTCCCATCTGCACACACTCTAGAGATGGAGACCTGTAGGATGGCTCCCACTGAGCTGGTAAATGGCACTGGCTGGGGACATGGAATAATGCAGAAAATGGACAGTGCTTAGGACTCTCCCCATGCATGAATTTGCCATTTCTTCAGAATAGCGGGAGGTTTTATTGTTTAATATTATTCAATTTTCCATGTTTGTGAGTACTTTGCTTGTTAAAGAAACAGTTTTTTCCACTTTTCCAGAAGGAGATATATGTCTCCCAAACCAGCTGGGGGAGGGGTCGCTTGAATTTTCTTTCTAGAGGGACCCCTTTGGAGGTTTCCTCCCAAATTTGCCCTAACCAGGACAGAGAGTTTGAACAGCACAGAGTCCCCTGCAAGGCTAAGTGCTGGGCAGTCTTTTATGGACTTTGTCATCTCGCTTGATAGGCTTGAGAAAACTTGAAGGAATGAGAAATTCAACTTCTCTGTGAGAGATGCCAAAAAATATATACCAGGTATGGACTTTTTTTAAAACCAGGAAAATCAAAGATCCAAAGAAGTGATCAAAGTGCAAAGGACTCGCAAAACCTAATTCCTTCCAGAAACATCATTAGCATTCAGGAGAAGTAGTGTGTTCCCCTCAGGATCCTACATGTGTGCATGATATTTAAGCTCTGCCCAAACTAACTCAGTTTTATTCACAAAGTAATAATTTTTCCACACAATAGAGAGATCTGAGTCAGCTGCTTAATGAAGGCATCTCACAGAAAGCAAAGCCAGGGACTGGGACACACTCCCAGGCTTGTGCCACTTCTCTACTTGATGAAGCATCTCCTCTGCCTGAAATTGCCAAGTTTCTCGCTCAGAGAGCTCCAAACCAAATGTCTAAGTTGGAGTTAATTGTCCTCGAAGTAATTATAGAGGCAACAGAGAGAAACAAGGGACTCCAGCTGGTGACACGGCCTACTTTTAGTCTAATAGTAGCCAGATTAATCACAGCCTGAACGTGTCCATTCCTTCCTACAGGATACAAAGGGATCCCAGGGAGACTAGCTGAGATCTGGATGTCCTGTCCTAGACAGACACCAGATATTAGATGGAATGACTCCTCCCAAACACCTGGTAGAAAGATGCACTCCCAAGTGTCTTTCTTGCCCATGTGTAGGGACATGGCAGGAGTCAGTATTCTGATCACTGGCAAAAGAGTGGTTCATTTCTCCTAATGGGACACAAATTAGTTTTTTAAGATACAAACACATAATCAGAGCTTTTTAGTACTGCTACCCTCCTCTGAACCTCTGCATTAGGGTCTTCATAGTCCTGTTTTTCCTTCTTACCAAACATTACGTTCAAACCTGATGAGGGAGATGGCAAAGAGAAAAGCAGCATGTCTGAAGGCATAGAAGATGAACATGTTCCCCAGCACAGTGCTGCAGTATTTATCTATCAATAGCTGTGACCCAGTCATTAAGCAGGAGCAACTTGCTGTCTGCATGTCCACCTATTAATGAACACTTTTTCTCTTTTTCTCACCTGATCTTTACAGACGCAGCCCTACCCACTGAGAGCCAGCCATTTAACCTCATGCGTGAGAGATTTGCCTCAGCATCCCAAAGCCCAAATAGCAGAAGAAAATACCTGTTGTTTCAAGCCTCTGAAGTAAACAGTCATCACTTGTAGTTGGCATGGTGTTGTCTGAGTGAAATACAAGGTGAAAGATTGTTCATGCTTTGGGTAATTTGGTGCCAAATCACTTGGAGACTTTTAAACTGGAGTGACAGCCTGCTTTTGGGGTCCTGTTGCAACAGATAAACCTCACCACAACCTCTCCTTTGCTGTACAATAATGCTCCTACAATTGCTCTGCAGAAGTCTCCCCTCATCTGTCTTGTCAGATTACTTAAAGGCTCCCATACTCTGCCTGAAAGATTGTGACAAAGTGCCCTGCATCCAGTCTGTCCAAGACAGAGGAAATGCATTTCCAGCCAGTCTGGCCACGCAATTGAGACTAGACCAGAATTTCAAACCTGAGCAGATCAAAAGGCTCTCATCTTCTGTGTCAGCAGATCACTGGAGACTGGCTTGTCCACTCTAGTGTGACTAGATGCCCTTCTAAATACTGGCTTAAGCCATGGAGCAGCCATCAAAATGCTGCTTTTGGCAACCTACTTTCTTGTTCTGGGGGCACCTAAAACCTGCTTTGTCTGACTATCCAAAAAATCAAGAGGGACCTCTCTCTGTGCAGGAGAAGTCCTGCTGCTTGCTCCATTCTCTCCTGTGGCCTCTACCATGATGTCTGGGAGGAGGGATCCTCCTTTATTAAACAACTCTGCTTTTTTAGCAGAGACTGTGGGTATGTCCTTGGGCTACAAGCTGGCACACTGTAATCAGAGTTGAGATCCTCAAGCAATTACCTCCTGAAAATCTAGGCCTTATTACCAGAAATTTAGGAAAAAAAAATGCTGAAAAACGTGACTCCTGACACTAGGCAAATTCATGACAGTCACCTACACCGTATAACCAGAAGATTAAATATATCTAAGTAGTGCAAGAAAGTTTCAGAAAGACACGATGTTCCCCAGATGTCTTCAGGCTCTATTGGGTTTTATTAGGTTTCCTGAAAGGAGAGAAGCTTTCTGGGATCTGAACTAGGAGTTCTTATCCCCAAGCTTCACATGTCTGCAAGCTGATGCTCAGTTGCCTGCTTCTTCCCTGCTGCTTCATACACTGGGGAGGTGATGGCAATGATCTCCTTTTCCAGCATATCCATTTGAGCTCCAATGTCTGACACAGTGTTCTTCACAGCATTCAGCTGCAGCTTCAGTTTACTGTAATCTTCTTGGAAGGACCTGTTCACATCATAGAGATTGTGACAGCACTGTTTCTCCCCAGGAGGATGGTTCATCTTCAGGAAGACGTGGAGGAGCTCATGTAAGTCCTGGACAACCCGGAGGATTTCATGCTCTCCTGGCATAGTCAGGGCAGACTCAATCTTATTCTGAGTTGGACTGGTGCTCTTCCTTTTACCTTCATATTTCTGCTGGGGGACTGGGCCAGGGTTACCCTTTTCCACAGCTGCCATGGTGTCAGTGTTCTTCTGAAGATCTGAGCTGGCATCATTGCTCTCTTCGTGGACAGTGATGGCTTTTTGGCCTTTCCAGGTAACAGGCAGTGCTTTATTCTCCTGCTGGAAATCCTCAAATATTTTATTATTTTCCTGGACTGCCTGGAGAGCTTTGTCACCTGGGCTAAACTGAAAGCCTCTGTTCCTCTCTTGGAAGGATGGAAATGGCTTATTTTTGCTCTTGAGGCTTTGTTGAATAGCATCAGTGTAAATTACCTGGACAGATTTGTTCTGTGACCGGAGATATTGTAGAGCCTTGTTTTCTTCCCGGAGCATCCTGTTTTTGATCCAGAGGACTTGGTTTTCCTGCCAGAGTGCTCTGTTCTCCTCCCAGATGCTCCACTCATTCTGTGCCTTCTTGCTAAAGAGTTTCTGGTGGGAAGGAAAGGGTGGCTGGGAGAAGATGTCATCCACCCGTTTCCCATCAATGAAGACAAGCATCTCACCCCTTGGCTTCACCCAAGGGGTGATGCAGTCTGTCTCAGGCTCTGTGTGCTGCATGCTCTGGTTCCTCTGATCAAAGGCAGACATGGCCCTTCTTTAGCAAATTGAGGAGGACCGTGGGATAAGGCTTCTTCCAGGGCTTCTACAAGAGGCCACTGACCACTGTCAAGGAGTAGGTGACACAGTGGGGCTGGAGAAGCTTGATTAGGACTGAAAGAACAGGGAACATAAACACGTGGATTTACTGCCAAAATTCCAGATAAATAAATAAATAAAACAGTTCTCATAGTTAACCATGTTGCCCCTCTCATGCTGAAAGGTAAATAATCCACCACATACCTGGTAGATAGAAGCTGAGAAAATTGGCATTGGTAGATAAAGCAGCACTATGGCAGCACTAAAAGCTTTCTTATAAAAACCTGGACTTTCCCTTTATCTCTCTCCCTCATTTTTACAGACCTGTAGGGGAGTAAAACGCAAGAATATTTTCTGTCTCAGAATAGCCTGCTCCCAAATGACTGATGCACAAACACATTAAAAATTGTTATGAGGCTGAAACAAACTTTACAAAATAAAGCATTTTTAAAGGTTCATAGAAAAAATCTGGCCTTGAGAGCAGGTTTTTCTTGCTGATGCTGAGTAGCCTGTGTTAACAGGATGCTGTAAAAATGCAATGACAGTTTTGCTTTTTGATCTTAAAACCCACAATATGCACAGATCATTTGAAACTCCAAACCAAAGCTTTGGGACATCAGGACCGAGACAGCTCTGTTGCTCTTTGCATGGCTTTTTGACAAGCTCCCATCGCCATGGTCCAAGAACTGTCACAACCCATAGATAATTCCCCACCTTTCATTCTCATTTCTCCTGTCACTCTTCCTCTTTATATCCTTTGATAGCTCTGTTATTTTTCTTGCTTTCTAGCCCTGCAATGGTGATTGCTTATCTTTTTTCCTACAGTCCATCTGCCTTTTTTTCACATCATCAGAAAACCCATCTCTAAAATCCATACTGCAGGGCCAAACCTCTAATGTTTCTCATTTCAGACACAGAAACCTCAGACTTATCTGTCGAACGCTCTCCCCTCCTTTCCCCTGCTCAAAATATTGCAGCCTAAACCATGAGTGAACTGGGGCAAATGAAGGATTTCTGTTTTTTACATGGAAAAAAATAGGAACCAACCAGACAATCAAAAATTATTGTTCTGTGCCAAAGAAAAGCTTGTTTTCTGGAGCTTTAACAAAAATTAAATTTATGTGATTTTCACTACGAAGTTATTTGATTTGAGGTTGAACTACTTTTTATAACCAAATTGTTGGAATTCTCAGGGTTTCTTCACAGAGTTTCTGACAGCACAAATATGCCTTTTTCTAGTTAAAAAAAATAAAGACGTTACGTGTCAAATTTCACTCAGGTGTATTCCTCTCCTCCTGCTGAGGTTTCCCAGCTTCACTGCTGTCCCTTGGAAAGCTCAGTTCTGTCTGTGAGGAGAGTTTTACTTCCATGAGTCTTGCCCTCATATCTCTACCTCAAGCATTAAGCAGGGGTGACCACCACACACAAGCCCCTCATAGCCTCCATCTCTGCCATCCCACTGTGCACCCCCTGTCCTATTGTTGCCTTCTCCTTTTCAAAACTTGTGGCTCTCCCCTTCCCATGTCATGTCCACCTAACAACACTGCAGGTCCAGGCTCCTACAAGTTTTTTCTGAGAGCCAATGTCCATAGATGCATCCTGCACCTCCTTCCCAAGCTTGTCCAAATATTCATAAAATTACTGCTTCATTTAAAATCCAAAATTCCTTAATTTATGAGAGAGCTATTGCAATATAGGTGTGTTTGCAATAACATTTGAATTTATTGCAACTTGCTCCCGTCTGAATTTCAGGGCTGTCTTCCACGTCATCTGCTGCCTTATCTCACATCAGACTTATGTTTCCATAATATCATTCTTCTGCTAAAAAGGTATTCCCCAAAAACTCTGTTTTGGACATTTTTTTTTCACTTACACTACATCCAGAGCCATGCATTGCTCCCTCCCTTACATTCTTTCCAACACATCCAATTCCATTGGTGTACCCAGTTCCACTTTTTCCCCTAAAAGCCCCAAANGGGGGGGGGGGGGGGGGTGTGAAGGGGCAGAGGCCAAATCAGCCACAGAGGGAGCAGACTCATAATTATCCAGGGAAGAAACAGAACACATTCCAGCATCAGAATCCAGCCCAGAACCACGTGCCCATCATAGACAAGCAGCTACAGTTCTTAAAGTCACTTACAGATAAAGTGTTTAGATTGCACATTTTCAGGATAAACAGAAATGTATAATATATATGACTTTGAAGGGCATTATCTCGGGGACAATTAAACTTGACAGTGGCTCTGTCAGCTCTTTTGCACTGCCAGGGAGACATTGACCCAAGCTTTAGAGAGACACTTCAAGTTCCCAACGCCTTCCATATCATTTTTTTCCCCATCTCTGAATAATGAAATGCTGGGCAGCTGGGTGGATGGGCAAGGCAGCCAGCTGTTGGGGAAGCCACACAAATCCAGGCAGGCTTGGCAGTTTGGGAGCACAACATGACACATTAGCCAGCACATGCTCACCTTGTCAGCGAGGCCAGCGGTGTTCCCTCCCTGTCCCCAGAGCAGAGCGAAGCAGCCGGGTCTGAGGTCCCGCTGCTGCTGGAGCATCCAGAGGCAGTGGGATCACAGCAGGGATCAGGGGACTGAGGTTGATGTGAGCCCTGGCAGGGACCTTGCCCCAGAAGCAGCCACCTGCCCCCCGACTAGTGGCTGTGAACCTCTGCACATCCCCCTTGCACAGCTCATTTCTGCACTCCTTCCCTGCAGTCCTCACATGATTGGCTTTGGCTTTTCCCAGCGTTGCTCTTCTGGGTTGTTTCTCATGGAAATGACCTTTCTGCTAGCTCCGCTCCCATGCCCTTTCCTGAACCCAGACTTCCCGATCTCCCTTTGATGCTCGTAACTGAGAACAGTTTGGACGGATTCTTTCTCCATCACACCCTCTTAAAACAAATTTTGCATTTATTCTGAATCTTCAAATTTGATTTGTTGCTGAACTGATATTGATACATTCAAAAATCACTTCCTTGTATGCGCTGCTAGAGTTGAAGTTATTTTCCGAGGACAACATGAAGTTCTTCTTTGACTATAAGTTTAAGAGAAGACTATAGCTGAACACTATTAAGAAGAAAATAGAATATATATAAGTTATTCACACATTGCAGGTTCAGATATTATTTGTAGAAGCCTTTTCCACTTCCACATCTTTACATTTCTAATGAAGTCTTTCTTATTTGCTACATCTTTCAGAAGCGGAATTTTTTTTCTAATCAGGGTTCTTGAATAATAAATACAGCATTTAATTTCTTTTCAGTGAAAATTATTGAGTTGACACCATCCTCAAGGTGACTAGTATTGCTTTAGGAACCTGGAGGTACAGTTCAGCTTTGGTTTTATATGAAAATCATAAACTCAGGTATAAAATCCTTCTCTGTAATTGCTCCCTTGCTTATATTTAATCTTGGACAACAAAAACACATCACAGGTTACTATGGCAACTCCCCAGGGAGTATCCTTCTTTATTGGAGCTCCAGTATCCCATACAGGAAAACAGAAAAATGTCTTCAAAAGAGAAAATATTTTATCATGGGCTTTTTGTGATTGGCCTGCCATCAGATGGGAATTTAATGGTGCTACCCAGTGCAAAGAGTTTTCAGGAGAGGTGACTGAAATGTCCAGTCTGAACTTCTGCAGAACTGGAGCTATGGTCACTGCAAGTGACCTTTGATGAACATTTTAAGGTCCAAGAGCTGACTAGAAACTGAATTAATAGAGAGAAGTGCAGCACAGGACTGCTCAGCAGGCAAAGCCTGCTTAATGCAGAACCATGGAGAACTGACTTGGTAGTGAGTGTACCTTTGCTTTCTTTATGCAGTGTTTTCCTTAAAGTTTTGTAAAGTTCTTCTGCCAAGTCTTTTTTTTTTTCCTGAAAATTATGAATTCAAATGACAATACATTTGGATCAAATTTAGTGAATATCATCAGATTTGTTTACACACGCATCTGAATTGGAAATGCTGCAAGAGCTTACATCAGAATTTTTTATAGCAGCTACACAGATTTCTGAGCTGGACTCTCAAAAGGACTGAGATGTCATTCACAAGATTACAAAGGCAGAAATAATGCTGAGTGTGTTCCAGTCCCTGCCAAGAGACAAGTAACCCCTGCTCTGTAAGAGGGGTTTGAACTAACTTGCCAGCTGCGTGTTTTGTCCACAGCTTCAGACCACTCAGTTTCCCAGAGATATTTCAGTATGCAAATAATTAAATACTAATTGGAACCAAAGCCTTTTTCCCCATCCTACCTGCACACTTTATACGAGGCTGTTCAGCTGACTTTGCTGTCCTTCTTCTTGGAGATTGTCTGGTTCTAGAAAGGATCCAGTGGGAAGGAGTGTGTGATCCCAGACACACTCATATAACATTCTCCATGCTCCAAGCTGGGGTGCAAGAGGTCACCATCCAGTGATGGGTTGAAAGCCAGGGGGAAGAACATGGTATAAACTGCTGCCATGAAGATTTTGCAAGAAAGACCCTGAAGACCCGACATCACCATCCCTTCTATTAGACAGTGGCATGTATCTGCAATAAATGTCAGCCCTTTCCATCCTTTGCTTTTGGGTTAGAAGATCTGGTAAAGTGTCTGAAGTCAAAATAATCTGGGTGTGGGTTTTTTTAGTAAAAAGCATGCTATATTCCCAAATCTTTATCTGATAAAACCAAAAGTGTCTGCTGCCACTTTCTACCATGCCAAACACATTTGTTCTTTTGAAAAGCTAGCCTCATTCATGTCAGGGCAGGCTGGTTTCACTGCACCCTCATCCACTGTTCTTCAGGGCATTAAGCCTGGATGTGAATCCCACCTAGTCACTAAAAAGACTCTTGCATCTGACTGCTCTTGAATCATCTCCTGACCTCAATAACTGGGTAGGGAGTAAAAATTATGTTTTCTCAGTTTCTGAGGCAGTGAAGTGTCTAGAGGAGGAGGTGGTGATATCTCAGCATTGTATTCTGCCTAGGAAAAGATGGTCAGCACTGTGAAAATCAGTGATGAAAAACTCCAGATCCGGTATTTTTTTTCAGGCAGATAAATGGCTTGAGTGACATGCATATATCATCACCTATTTGGACTAATTGTCCTTCCAAGGACACTAGCACAGTGCTGCTGCCAGTGTGCCTCAGTGTAACCCTCACAACATACAATGTTGTGCAAATCACCAAGCCTGTATTCTCTTGTCAGCGCTGGGTCAGCTGAGAGCTGAAATGAAAGGTGGAAATATCTACTTTCATACCCTCCCTCCGATCCTAATTTTATTTTAGACATTGGGTAAATCATCATTTCCTCAGGTTCTCAATGAATTTGGGATGCTGACTTTCTGATGCAAGCTGTCAAGATATTTAGTTCTTCCTTGTAAAGTGCCTTGAACATGAAAGCATGGCAGCACAGAAGCCCCACACACCACTTTTATTTATCCCCCTGGTTGTAACACGCACATGGTTTACAGGGTGAAGCAAAGCATTTTACTGTTGCTAGTAAGTGACATCTTACAGACATGTCAGACATTGTGTTGTTCCACCTTAGATCTCATTCTCACTTTGCTTGCTTTGTACTTTAGCTATGAATATTTTTAAAAAATCATCAAAAAGCCATGTACAGTCTCTTGGTCAACTCTAAGCCATTTCCTGTCAACGCTGCTCCTGTGTGTTCTGCCTCTGTGAGCCTTGCCAACAAAAACCAGCCCAATTACCATGTCAGTCTCCTAGTTCTGTCTGAACAGATCAAAATTTACAAAGCACTCCATGCTGCTGAAACAGCCCATTGTTCACTGTTGAGTAAATACTAGAAGAAACAATCACTGGTGCACTCGTTTCTGCTCTGAGGGCAGAGGGGCAGAGTTGGCATTGCCCCTGGAGGAGCTCTCTGGCCTTTCTGTACATAGGGACAATTTGGAGGGCTACAGTCACCTCAGTGTGCCACGTGTGAGCATGGGGTATCCCACATGGCCTCCCTGGGATACCCTGAGAGGCAGGGCTGCCAGCAGGCTGTGCTGGACATGCTGTCCCTGATCTCTGATATCCACAAATCCTGAACAGCAACAGGCACTAGTGTTCAGGAAACAGACTTGAGCCCCCAGTGACTTGTCAGCCAAGTGTTGCTTCAGCCCTCACCACTGCTCTGATTAGGTCTCTGCTGACTGCACTTGAGCTCTGAGGTCCTGCAAACAGGTGCAGTGTTTGGGAGTTGGGGGCATTTCAGCTCATTCTGAACACAGAGCAGCTCTTCCATGTGACAAGTCTCTCTGGGTGAGAGGAAAAGTCAGTGGCTCCATTCCTGATTGACAGGGAGAAAATTAAGGGTTCAGGCTTATTAAACAACCTCTAATAGTGATTTATGGGGTCCTGTACATTTTAATCTAACAAAAAAAAATTAAATCATCTAATTGGCTAAGTGTGTAATCCTGTATATTAATTGTCTATTAGCCACTTCTTAATTATAACAGAATGCTTATCAAATAACATGTGATGGCCACGTAGCACCAATTTAAGTCATTATCAGACTAGCTCCTACTTTAATAAGGATCTCTTTAACTGTAGTCTAACCATTTCACTTCATTTTAAAAGTTCTACAGAAGAGGAAGCAATGACCTTAAAAATATAGTATTCCATTAGGACTTTCTAGACCCTTTACTGTAAACAACACTACATGAAGAATCACAAAACCAACATAAAAAATCCAAGGAACTATCAAGGAACCTGGAAACCCAGATCTTGTGTTTAAGTTTGTTCAGGAGTTCCTTGCTCATGCACACAGGCCTTCCAGCATTTTTACTTGACTTCCTCTTTGTTGAGATGCATCACTCCTGAGCTTGGAGGAAGTGATCCTTGATTATTAGCCAGCTTTTCTGGGCCCTTCATCCTTCCAGGGTATTCTACCAAGCAGAACCCTGAAGAGATCAAAGTCTGCTTTCCCAGAGTCCAGAATGAGTTTGTTGTGTGCTCTCCTCAACGTCCTAAGTATTCTAACTCCATAATTTTGTGGTCACTGCAGGCAAGGCTGCCCTTGAGCTTCACATTCCTCATGAGATACTCTTGTTGGAGAAAACAAGGTCCAATATTAGCACCTCTCCTCACCGGCTCCTCAATGACTTGGAGAAGGAAGTTACTATCAGTGCATTCCAGGAATGTTCTGGATGGTTTATGCCCTGTTGTGTTGCTCCCCCAGGAGATACCAGGGTGGTTAAAGTTCCCTATAAGGATCAGGGTTTGTGAACATGAGATGACTCCTACCAGTCTACAGAGGAACTAATCCACTTGCTGGTCAGGCAGCCTGTAGCAGAACCCTGCTATAATGTCACTTGTCCCTGCTCTCCCTTTAATCCAGACCCAGAAGCTCCAAGGTGGCACCTGATCCATTCACAGGCAGAGTTCCATGCACTCCTGCTGGTCATTGACATGGAGGGTGACACTTCCTCCTCATCTCCACACCCTGTCCTTCCTTTCTAAAGAGCCTGTATCCCTTCATTCCAACTCTCCAGTCACAGAACCCACACATCACAGCCCTGCAGGCATGCACAGTTCTCTAATTTCTCTGGTTTATTCCCCATTCTGCTTGCATTCAATAGAGACATTGAAGCTGGGCCCCCCATTAAGCTGACTTACTGTCTGGAGTGTCTGGAATCACACTGTGCTCCTCTTCAGGTGCTCTCCTGCTGACCTGTGAGCCCTCTCCAGGCTCTGAGCATCTCTGGCTGGCACTGGCATCACACTGGTAGGAGTGAGATGGATTGAGGTTCCTCTCCCCTGGGAACCTTATTTTAAAGCCCTCTTCACCAGCCTGGCAAGTCCATGGGTAAAGATGCTCTTCCCATTCTCTGGCAGATGAACCCCATCAGCTCCCAGGATATCAGGAGAGTTTCTCAAAGAGAGTCCCATGATCTAAGTAGCTGAACCTCTGTTTGTGGCACCAGTGCTGTAACTATCCTAAGATTTTATATGGACCCTTCCCCTGCTGCCCTTCCTGGTTACTCATGCATCATCTTCGAAGAAATTTTGAAATAGCTTACTTGGAGTTGTACCCATATTCTAATGGGCAAACACTGAGAGTACATCTCTCTCAGTCCTTATAGGTATGCAAGAGTTGTTCTCCCATTTTTTTATCACTAGATCTGCAGGAGCAGACTTCTAACAAGGCACAGTACCCCTCTGGTAATCTTATCAAAAATCAGATTTGGCTTTCAGAATCAATCTTTACCCAGTGGGTTTCTCTAATGGTAGTGCTATCACCTGGTTTTTGCAAAGAGCTCTGCACTCAGCTCCCAGGACTATCCTTCCACAGAATTTTTGCCTTTACAATGGCACACAGATTTTTACTGGAGCTGACGGGCTCATGAAAAGCAAGCATCTACCAAAGATATAAATATTTTGAAGAATATCTGAAGCTTAGTGCTAGACAGTGTAATTTTGCCAAACTAGAAATGCAAAAAGCACATTGAAAAAAAAAAAGATAATACAGGCTCATAACTAAACTTAAATGTGGAGTGGTACTGAAACAAGACCATTTCAAGCTCTGTGGAGCACTGGTTTACTTTTTCTAGCACATACCATGCTTTGATGGGCCATGGCACTCTTTGCTTAGAGGAAAACAATTTTAACATCTGCTCATCCCAGGGTTTAAATTGGTGCCAGAGTACTCTTTTAATGGTATGCCAGAAGAAGAGAGGTTTCAGCAATGAAATAAGAGAATAAACAGTTAGAACCCAGGTACTATTGTTAAGCACACCTAGGAACAATTAAACAGGCAATTTTAGAAATGTTATGTAACCCCTAGGAATGATTTTATGCCAGAGAAGCAGCCCCTTTTTATCCATTTCCCTCAACTTTAAACCTGCAAAGTCTGTCCTGAGGGGAATGGAGGTACAAAAGTTACCTGGTTTTCCAAAATTGCCTGCAAACCTCTGTGCAAATTTAGGGTCACTGTCTGCCCAAGTGCTCTGTGGTGGCACTCGAAAAGTAGCTGGAACCAGAACACACATCCACCCAGAGAAATGCAAGGAGAAAGAAATAGGTTAACCTGTCTTCATATGTGTCCAGAGGATATCATTAACATTAATGTAGTCATAAAGCAGCACCTGCTGGCTCAACACAGCACATCTTTGCCTACTACCAATTAACTCTTCAAAAAAATAATAGAGAACAGTTTTTGCTCTTCTGCCCCAAGCAGAATAACTTGTTTCCTGTTAAGCTTTATTAATTATAATGTCCCTGCTGCTTTGCCTCACTGAAATGAACAGTCCCATTAGTGACATAAACTTCATAGCAAGGTGTATCTCAGCAGGAGAAAGTGCAGAGTTACTGGGCTTTAAAAATATTACACTGCTTTTTATTCCTATTGTTGTTCCTTACTTGTTATAGGGCTTTCACTCTTAACCATCCAGAAGGAAAAAAACCCCACACATCTCAGTCAAAGCACAGATCCCACCTAAGTAAAGGCACAAATTCTACGAAGATGTTCGTATTACGGTAATGTCAATGATTCAGTGAGCAAAGTCCAAGAAGGAGGCTTAGATGTGGCAAGTTGTGTGATGAGATGGGCAGAGACACTCCCCAAAAAAAGCTGTAACCATGTTCTGCATTGCTAAATGTGAACTGCAGTCAGACTTCTGATGGGAAGGTGAAGGTGAAGGTGAAGGTGAAGGTGAAGGTGAAGGTGAAGGTGAAGGTGAAGGTGAAGGTGAAGGTGAAGGTGACTCTTCCTCTGCAGTCAGGTGTCAGGTGCTGTGACCATGCCACTGCACATCAGCTGGGTGCTTCCAGCTTTCACAGCCCTTGGCTCTCCACCAGGGTCCTAAAAGGACCAGCTCTGCCCCGATGCACTGAAGCCATGCAGCCACCCCTTGTGCAAGGTTTCTGAGATGGTGTCCAATGAGGTCACTTACATATACATAAGCTTTGTATCTCTGATTTACAGTGTAAGGGCCACTGTCTCTTCTGCAAGGTGTCCCTTACAGCCTATTTCATTCTCTGTGGCTGAGCTGCCAGCCCTGTCTGAGCACTCCTGCTCCTGAGCAGAGTTGGCTGTACCAGGAGCAAAGCTAAGCCTGTAATGCTTGGGGAAAGGACAACTCCTCTTTCCACCTGTATGCAGGGATGAGGTGGCAGATATATGCGACGCCCATTAAAATATTTTGCACTGTATTTAACCTGAGCATTTTGGCAGAAACCGTAATCCATCTGAGCTGTCTGTACAACATAAACATAGAGTATATGGCAGCCAGCCCACTAACTGAAGAGCTGCTTTGCACAACACAAACATTGAGGTTACACATCGTGCTTGTGTTACTTTTCCTATCTCGCCAAAGTCACTTTCTGCACAGACAGGATGTCAGGAATATGATTTACTGGTTTTGCTTGTGAGTGCATTACAGGTGATCACAGACCAGGTATCAATTGTCCATTGAATGGACAAACAGCAAGGGCACTGGCTCCTGTATTCAGAGTAGAAAGACAGCAATATGCAACCAGTTTCTGTCTAAAGTTGCCATTAGTAGCTTGTAGAAAGCTGCACAATTGCTCCTCTAAAAGTGTGCCTGATTGCATGTTTATTCAGAAGTTTGAACTGCACAGAAAAGTGCTGTTGTTTTGGCTGCCAAACCTTGTCAGTCCTTCTTTTATGAGACAGCTAAGCCTTTCCAGAGCCATGAAATGCTTTGTATTATTTGCTGCTGGGATTGTCACATCTTCTGTATCTATCAAGGTACCTGGAGACCGTCCTTCTATTTCTAGGAAAGATTTCTACCTGACACTAATAAGACAACAGCATCTCAACACCACCTTTTTGAGGCAGAAAGGGACACTCCAGTGACCTGGGAAGCCTCATCTGAAATGACTAAATCAAAGCCTGCCATCATCTTACAGACAAGGTACATGCCATCAGCCCATATCTCACTCACCTTCCACCTCAATGCTGATTAATTTCTCCAAGTCTCATCCCAAAAATTGCTGAATGACAGAAAAGGAGCTATTTCTGCAACTCACAGGCCAGTTTTTGCAGTGCATCTTTATCTGCTTTGCCTGATTGATCAAAGGCACCATTATCTGCTGTACTCTGCAACCTAATTGACTAGGTTCAGCCTTGCTAACTTCTAGCCTTCAATGATCATGAAGATTGCTAAAAATAAAGCTGAAAAAAAAAAGAAAGCGGCTTTCTTTTTTTTTTTACTGGATTATGGGTCTTTATAGAGGTCAAATTTCCTTCCCACTCCTCAGAGAAGTTACTTTCTTTCTGATGACAGTGGATGATCTCTTGCAAATAATGAAACATCTGCTTAATTATTTGTCTTTGTTTTTTCCTTCTCTTTGCATCAGCTACACCCCACCAAACACAGCTCTTAGAAACCATGGCCAGCTATCTCCACTTATATCTACACATATCCTCCATACTTCCTCTTTTGGGGAAGCCCCAGGCGGTACTGTTTAAAGACAAAAATTCAGGTGCAATAAACACACTTGAGCAAACAAGATCAGAAATTGCTTGCCTCGTTGTTGAAACCCATCATCCTTGATGCACAACTGCCACCAATGCACAGCTGTACCTGGGTGATGGCAAGGGCTGAGCTGCAGATCTCCTGGAATGCCTGCCAAAGTAACTGTTTCTGAGATTTAGGTGAGTGGTAATGCCAAGTGAAATTGCTGTCATTCCAAGGGATATGTGCATTCTTTATGAGGAAAATATAGAACTGGAAGCACAGACACTTACAGAAATCTGAAGCAGCATTCCTTCCATATTATGCATATGAAACATCAATACCTGAGAAGTAACATGCCACAAACTTCTCCCCCCCCAGACAAGAAAGAGAATCACTGCAAAACTTCCTAAGTAAAGAAAAGCAGATGTGGCTAACAAAAAAAACTAAAATATGGTTGGAACAATAAGTTTATTAAAAATATAGTTCTTTTAAATGCCTTGTCATTTGCAAATACATTTAAAATAAATGATAGAGATAGTGGCTCTTCCTTATACTGACATCTTTTGTATTGTGTCTGAGAAATCACGGGTACAAGTTCACATACATGTCACTGTGAGAAGTGCTCGTGCTAATCATTTTCATGGGGAAAAATAAGCACTTGAAGGACCATATATTTTATGTCATGAATTCAGTTAATGCACACATCAATCAGATTGTCAAAGCTGTTTACAGCCCATGACTGGATATTTTCAGCTTTTGATATATTATATCAAAGAGAACCAGAATCCTTGTAACATAATTTTATAGCTCTCTCTCTCTCTCTCAACTCACAGCTTTCTTCTCATATTCAACTTTTCTGGTAAACTCAGGTAAACTTTGCAGCTGGTTCAGAATTCCACAGTCACCAGCTTATTAGCAACATCAATATCACATTATTCCTCTTCTGAGAGTCTGCCCAGGGTTTTCTCCAAAATTCAAAAGGACTAAGATTAGCCATATTTAGGTAGGTTCAACTACCACATCCTTCTAAATTAAATTACTCTGGTATTCCTTCATGCATTTGCACATCACTATCTAGTTTCTTCCATCCAATTTCAAAAATATACTGTTATTCTTTTTTCTCCATGGTTTGGTTTTGCTTTTGTTTTTTGCTTTTTTTTTTTTCCTTTGGACTTAATGACTTTATGTCTGGCTGTTGATTACAAGCTGTTTCTCCTCTGGGGTTTGTTCAAAGTTTAGAACTAGTCTAAGATATATTAGTCCCAAAAGAGAGTGCGAGAAGGAAGAAGGGTTGGAGGATCTATATTTTTTCTTGTGAAAATTTAGAACCCTGGAATTAGAAATGACCCTTTCTTCTGTATTTTCCCCCAGATGAAAATTATTAAGAAATACCAATTTTTCTCCTCTTGTATATCACATGTAATAAAACAGGGATTTTGGAGTCAAGTATTTCAAGCAATAAAGACACAATACTCACTAACTTAGTGAGTACCAGCATAGGAAATTTCTAGTAACATGCACCGGAAAGATAAAAGCTCAGATGTGCTTTCCACCATCACCAAATGAGATCAGCTCCACCTGATGGACTGTCTTTAAGAGGCAGACACTGGACTTGACAATCAGACCATGAGAAATGAAGAGGTGCGATTTATTCAAAGAACCAAATATCTCACAAAACTGGGCAGGAGGAAGGGACGAAAATGGAGGAGGGGAGAGGGGTCAGACACATTCCAAGACTTATGCAGACAACTGCAGCATAAAAACAATCAAACAGTACTACTCCAAGAACTTGGTCATAAAGTTTAATGGCTTGTTATCTGCATGAAGCCTTCAGCAACACAGTAAGAAGTGCCTGTTTTCTCTCACATCTCGTCTTTACTGTTGAATGCTTTCATTTCCCTCTGTCTCTCTCTCCATTTTAATCTAAACAATATATCTGGTTTGAGTGTGACTATAAAGCAGACTCTTAGCAGGAACAGAGGTGTGTGCCAACTGGAAATAGCTCCTCTCCCATCCTTTCCCAAGGTCATTCCCCACCAGCCACACCTGAGGACGACAAGCCTGCAGTGCTGTGATCAGCCAAGAATGTGCTCCAAGGGTAGCAAAGAGACAGCATGCCCCCAGTAGCTTGCTGGGTTGTGCTTGCATGCAGCAGCGTTTCATGTCTTTGAGGTGTTGTCAAACACTGTTTTCCTTCAAGACATGTATTAAACACTGGATTATAGAGTGCCCTGATAGGTTTGCACGAAGGATGTTGTGAGACTGACTGACTGACTGATGGGATAAAGATGTCAGGAAAATATTCAAAATTTATTTTTGGCAAAAGTCAAGAAAAATAAGTGGAAAGCCTTCCAAATCTTGCTGCAAATAGGCCTTTCCACAGATTTAATGGGGAAAATAAATGTGCAGATTCTGAGACCCTACTTTGAATCACATTAGTGATTTGAGATGCTCCATCATTCTCTACATCATATGAACTGCAGACTTTTGATTTCCCAGACTCTGCTAATAACAAGCCCTATAATTAGGTATCTGTCCTTTGCAATCAGCACTACAGCTTTCTGTTCATGGGAGAAAAATTGTAGGGTGGGAGAACCACTCAAGAGCATAGGAAAGCTGTCACTGGTGTAGTGTGGCTGGCTAATGGTTTCAAAAATGTTATTAGGTATGTAGCATGCTAATAAAAATGTTCTTGCTCATTTATCTGTCTGATTGAACCCACACAAGTTTTTGGTGCAAGCACATTTTCTCAGACTTCAGTAGTTAAGTAACAGATTTCTTCTGATTTCCTCCTCCCCTGTACCCATGAGCCATTTGCCTGGATGACTGAACACAGACTGTTCCTGCTCATTAGGCAAGATTTGCTTTTGAAGTTTGATACAGCAAGATGATGTAGAAAGGCGTGATGGAGAGATGCTGCCCAGGGATTTACCCTCCTATTTCACCCTGTTTTTTATTTTGCCCATGTAGTTTGCTGTTTTCTGTTCTTTGACTTGAAAAGGAGAGCCCAAACATATCACCAGGCAAAAATCAGACTATTACTTGACTATCTTGGAAAGCTTTGAGAGGGAGCAACAAAGAGGTTTCAGTGTAAAACCTTGGCCTGTTGAAGTCACAACAACATCAAATGAGTGAGGGATTTTGCATCCAAAGGCAGAGACATTTCGCCAGTCTTATCACAGCCATTAGAAGCAAAAAGTGAAAATTAATCTGATTACACTGCCTACAGTAAGGCAAAAGTCTGCTGCTTGCTGCATTGCACTGTTGAGAACACAGCAACTCCACAAGCCATTCTGGTAGAGTTCCTCTGGACCCCATTTTATGTCTGGAGAAGTAAATTTCCCCACCAAGTTGTCTCTGACTACATTTTAAAAATTAATTTAATGCCAGTGCATCCCATTCTTCACTCCAGCAAAACTGCCTTTGGGGAAAGCAATGACAGCTCTCAGACATAATTTTCTGCCCAGTGCTTGCCTGAGAGTCTCTTCATCTCTGAGGTTTCCAAAGCCAGGAGGGTTATTTTCAGGGACACACATATTAAGATTAATGCTAAATCCAAAGGACCGCATGCTGCGGGGCTTGATTGGATTTGGACAAAGCATGTCACTTTCTGAAGTTAACCTGCTTGTAGAATATTTTTTTTCACCACCTAATCATGATTGTGAGAACGTAAATCATGCGAATTACAATGAGCGGAGTTGATGAACGTGCACCACAGGAACTCCAATCCCCTTCGAGGTCACCACTGGAGAAAGTCCCCTCCCTAAGGCTTCATTTCTAGTGCCAGGCACATTCCCTCCTTAGCCTCACTCTTTTGAGGGAGATGAGAAGTATACCACCTTTGCTTCTGTTTTTTCTATAACCTGTCTCTCCTTTTAACAGGAAAATGAAGCCCAGGAAGTGTCTGTAAAGGCTTTCTTTTTTCTACATTCATTTACAACCAGGCTCTTAGTAATTGGATAAAAAGTGAAAATCCTCAGGAGCACAAGAGTGAAGTCTGCAAGTGCACAGGAATTCAGTCCTCTCAATATTTATGTTTAGCATTAAATACTTCATGCAAAAACAATGACTTTGACTCTCAAGGCCTTGCCTCTCTTATCTCAAGAACTGTTCATACATATGATGCAGGATCCCTATGCAAATATAAAAAGGGGATTAAGTTGTACGTATAGTAAATCCTGTTTTTACACTAAACAGGCAAGAGCTAACAGAGGGCTTTTGGATTAAAAATAGGTCCCTGTTTGCTGAGCAGACTAAAGTATTCTTACCTGTGGCTTCCCTGCCATGCAGGAATTGACTTTTTCCTGGTGAGAAATTAAAGTGAATTATAAAATCTATAGTGTATTAGAGGTATGATCTGTAAAATAAACGATTTTGATTTAAATAACTGTATGTTAGGGAATGTCCCCTGCCTCCACAAAACCACTCCTTGTTTTGCAATGGGAATCTGTGCCCCAGCCCATGTATGACAGTACCATTGCCTAAGAAACTTCCATGCCCTTAAGGAAATATTGGGGACACAAGGTGAAAGTTGACATCACAACTCCCTGAGTAGGAGGTGAGCAGTGCCCAGACATCATCTTTGACCATCATCTAGTGTTTCCTCTCCACCCTTTGCAGCAGGATCCAGGAGGAGAAAAACTCCTCCAGTCCCACCAGATCAATTGTTACTTCTAGGACCATACACCAAACACATTGGCATTTTGGTTCCATTTTTATGGCTTGTCCCATGATGAGGAAAATTGGGCTGTGGTGTTAAGCTGAAGGACACAGAAAACAGAGGGCTCAGCAGGCAGCCCAGCTGCATGGCTGCTGACCTGGCCATGTGTTTTTTTGTTCCACCCATTTTCATTTGTTCCCTTAAAACATCTTTAAAAACACCAAAACACTGCTGAACAGAAGGCAAATTCCTCTCTCTGAGTCTTGTCAGACCATTCCCTGGGTCCACAATGAACATAGTCACCAGAGTGGAAAATACCCCACAGAGTCTGATGGAGGGACTTAAAGGAACTGACTGCAGAGGGTAAAGCACAGCTGGAGGAAGCAGAGATGGAGCCACAACTTCCTGAGAGCACAAGTACATCTCACAGCTGGACTCAGGCAAGCGTGCCCTTTAAACCTGGCTTTCCTCTGAGAGAAATGTAGAAGCAGTTTTTGCCCAAGTCATTAGCCCTTGCAGCTTCCCCAAGCCCTTTCAGCTCTGACACTCAGCTACCAGAATAAGCAGCAACCTTATTTCACCTCTGGATGGTAGAAAAAAAAGGCACATATACAAAAGACCTAAACCCAACAAGCTGGAGAGCCCTTTTTGAGAACAGCAGGGGTTACTGACACACTCCATACCCCAGCACCTGCAGATGGGTGGGGTGAGGATGTTGGTGTGCTGTGGCCCACGGGAGCAGCTCATACCAGAGAAGGCTCAAGATGCAGCACACAGCAAAAGAGTACAGCAAGGAACACTTGGATGGAACCTGTCCACCATGACTTAGATGATGAGATGCTCAGGCTCTCCTTTTGGAGAAGCACAGAAGGGCAGTACACCCACCTCCCCTCAGGGCTGGCCAGGGGCAGGGTGCCTTAGGCACCAGCACTACGATTCTTCCCCCAGACAAGCTCACAGGCTGGCGTCCCACTTCCAGCGTGCCAGGCAGGTTGACATCTCTGGATGTGATTTCACCACTGCAAATCCCTGTCCCCTCCATTCCCCAGCCCTGGCCAACCTCCCACAGCCCCACCAAAATATCCAGGAAGGGCTGCAAGCTGGCAACCCTTTACTGAGAAATGTGTTGTGGCAATGTGGGAACTATGGCAACAGAACACCCATAGAATCCCAATGGAACCCCAACAAGTCCCCAGCAGAATGTGGGGGGGTGGGAGCCAACAGCCCAGCAAAACAATGAGAAGAAGAGTCCCAACAGCACTCAGGAGCTCTGAGAACACAGAGAGTGCCCCAGGCATCCCCCAGCCAGCAGATCTCTGCCTCGTCCTTGTGGCGAGGAGTCTCCTGGATATTCCTGCCCAAAGAGGTCAGCCTGTTCTGTGACATTTGTGCGGGGTCTGATGGGGACAAAGCTTTTTTTGTGGCTATTGGGTGCTGCTTTACCATTTATCCCCCGTGTATCCTTGTTGAAGCCAAATTTGCTGTCCTCCTTTCCTGGTTCCCTTTTCACCAAACCCCTAATGGAAAAAAATCCATCCTGTATGGGAGCTAGGAAAGAAGGAGGAGGAGGGAGCTGCAGGATGCCCCAAGGGCCGCCACTTCCCTACAGCAGGCAGGGGTAGAGAAAAGAGTGGGAGAGATACAGAGCCAACCTCCTCCCTTAACCATTCCTGAGATCAGACTCTCCTGAGATGTAGGAGCAACAGCTGACCAGACCACACTGTAACATACCTTAATAAAAATTTAAAATAGAAAGGGAAAATTAAGAAAAACATTCTCGAATATACATTGGGCCAATCCTTGGGAAAGCTGGAGTCAGTGCACCCTCTGCTCACTCCTCTCTGACTGCAGATACTGCCAAAGACCCTCAGGTTGGCAGGCCCTGGAAATGGCACATGGGGACAACACATCCTGGCAGGTATCCAAGGTGCCTATGGGCAGGGCACAGGCAAGAGGTTTTTAAGGCATCTGGTAGGACTGTGCCTCAGCAGGGTCAGTGCTGACAGAATTGTCCCTTGGCATCTTTCTCATTCTCCATGTTGTCTTCATAAACAATATTCACATTCCTTTATTTCTTTATTTTCTTCATCATAAATTTCTACTTCAGAGCTTGTAGTTTTAATAGACAGTTCTGTGAATATATATATTTTTACCTTCGACTTAACATAACATTAAGATATCTGGATGTGCAGTATAAATAAGAGGCTCTGTTGAATAGCGTAAGGATAGTTTATTCCATCAGGGTGAGGAGGAGACACCAGAGAGCTGCTCAGCTCTCTCTCAGTACAATTGGATCAGTATAACAGTGATTTATTCTGCTCTAAACCTACAACAGTTGTAGTTACTCAGTATCATTACAAATTTACACCAGTGGTGTTAGACTGGGTGCATTGTGACTATGACTTTAGTTCTATGTTTAGGGGATTAGTTATGCATTATTTGCCACCTCTTAGAAATGATGTTCTCATCTCTACTAAAATATTTGGCTGCTGCAGAGGGCAGGACAAAAGGCAGCAGAGCTGGGGCTCCCCTTTTGCACTGCAGGACATGAAGCAGGAGAGACTGTCCTGCCAAAAGTCCTTTGCGTGGATGAGAGGATCAGGTCCTGCAAGCCAAAATGAGGAAAAATGTTTCTACCTGCAGTTCGCTGCAGTGTTAGAAATCAAAACCACAGCCAGCAGTAACTTCAGCTCTGTGTTACCCAGAGCCAAATTCAATAAATACCCAGTGTTGCTGTCAGATGAGCCCTTTACTCTTCCAGAGCATGAGAGAGACAGAACCATCAGCAGTTAATCGGGGGCTTGTGTGCTGTCAGACAGTCGAACTTCAGACCACTTGTTGTGTCTCATGCCACAGGTCCCAGTACACACACTAACAACCATGATTTATGGCTGCAGCTGCTTTGCTTTACTATGTAGTGTAATTGCTGTGCTCTTGAAGTGTCAGGCATTCATGGACTCTAGCTCCTCAGCTGTGTGTCCTGTCTGCTCTGTGGCCCAGGCAATGGCATCTGCCAAAGTCAAATTTTAAATCCCAACAGTAGAGTTTGGTAGGCTGATTCTGCACACCCCTCTTAAGCTGTTTATGCTTACATGTTACAAATGCAATTTTTTCTGACTTACCAAATAAATGGGTTCCATTCTCAGTTGTGGGTGTTACTGGTTGCAAGCAGAGACAGCTGGTTCTCATCCCTCCACCTGCAGAACAAGCATGTTCTTTAAAACCTTGAGGGTGAGTGAATTCTCTGGGGCCTCACATTTGCCATATATTTCTATAAGCCTACTAATGGCCACTGCATGTTACAGAGAGGTAACCAGCCACTCAGCTGAAGCCAATGTCACTTCTATGGAGAGACCCAGGCTTTTGGATGCAGCCCTTCAAATGGAAAGGCTCTGCTGAGATGAGTATTGCTGGCTCTGCCAGGACTGGTAGAATGCAACAGGTAGAAGAGCTGCACAGCAGGAGACCACTCAAGAGTCTTCTGTATGATTTACAGCGACCAATTGCTTTCCAAACATCTTTCAAAGTGCAAAGTATAGAAACAGAGTTATTTTAGGAGATTGTTTTCTCTACAAGAATTGTGGTTATAACTCAGAATTTGAAGACCTACTCTGGACACAGCTGCAATGTCAGAAACAGATAAAACAACCTGCTTGCTTTTAATAGGTTTGTTTGGCAATTAAAGTCCTTAAATATGTAGGGTTTTTTTAGAGAGATACACATTCCATTGCATTATGTTATATATATGAATATATATGTGTGTAATAATAACAACAGTACTGTGTGTATAATGTGCACACTACTCTCCTTGAGTCTGTAAATATATGCATACCTATATGTACACATACACAAACATATCTGCCTCTTTAGCATTTAAGGAAGTGTGGAGTCCACCACCCCAACCTGCCCTTGGTGGTTGGTGTTAAGCTGTAGCTCTGAGCATCACAGCACCCATGGTGGCAGCAGGTCCCTCTGCCCCTAAAAAATGGGGAGACTGCAGTGATGCTTTACTGGAGACCCCAGTGCCTGCTGGACTATGGGTCTGACAGCTCCTGACATCGGCTATTGCATTGGAGAGTCCTGCCAGAAAGCCACATCTAAACAAAGTCGAGGCACTATCAGATGCCTTGCACTGCAGTGGACTATAAACTAGGAGATTACACATCCCATAGGATCAAGCAAGCATTGCTTAGAGGGAAAGATTCCCTCTACAAGCACAAATATCTTGAAGACTGCAATGGAAAGCAGAGGCTGACTAAACTCTTATTTACATAGTATCCTCTGCCAGATCTGCTATAGAACAGAAATTCCACTGCAATGTCTGTGTACGGATATCTCTCTAGTCTTGTGTAGACAGCACTCCTCTGACTTTTGGCATATGTGTGGGGTCTTACAATCTGAATTAATTTAGTTGACATATTGCAGTATGACACGGAGTTTAATTCTCATTTGATGGCATTGCACTCTTTGTCCTCTGCCTCTGCCTGGGGAGTTACAGATGTGCAAATAAGACCATATCCCCTGAGATGATCCTACAGGGAAGGCATTGTCTCTTTTGTAGCACCCTGCAGAGCTGCCTGGGACACTGGGTCCCACCAGGTGCTGCCAGTGAAAGAGCTTGGCCATATTTTCCTGACCATCCTTCCCCGCAGTGAGGAACCCCAGCCCAAGGGATGTGGTCATAGAAAGGGTCAAGTCAGCTTGATTCTTAATGGAGGATGATGGGAGAGCTGAGAGTAAGGACAATAAGGCTTTGATGGTGAGGCTGGCAGTTGTGATGGGAATACCTACAGGGCTCAGTTTGCCAGCCTCACTTTGCTCCGGGAAGTGCCACAGGATGGGGATGGCAGAAGGTGCTGCTGTGGCTTCCCCTGGACGTATCCAGCCTGGCTGTGTCTGAGAGCATAGGAGTGGGGGGCTGTGAGATGAGGCATGACAACAAGAGCTAAAAGACATATAGGGGTAAGGTGCCAGAGAGGCAATTCCACTGTTATTAACACAAACACAGCCAGCACTCTGCCTTTGTCTCCTGATGAATCAGAGGAAATTGCCTCCCAAACCCTTCGCCTTCCAGCTACTTCAGCTGTGTTTTGTTTCTCTAAGATTCAAATATTCTGACTAGATTTCAGCATATTATTATGAGAACAGAAGAGCTATAGAGAAAGGGAAGCTTCACAAAGGAAATAGCCAGTAAATGTTGCTTTGAACTCTCTTGCTTTTTATGGCAAACTCTGATGTCAGGGACAGATATGGCTTTGGAGAAGATGTGTTGCAGTGCTGCAGATGTGTTTGTGAATAGTTAGTGACAATGTCCTGTGACACTGCAGTGGGCAGCTTACCATTATCTATGAGATTTTTAATCCTGCCATTTTGATGTCGCTGATTCTTCTACTTAATACCAGTCTCCATGAACTATGAGCTTGCAAAACCATAAGCACTCTTCTTTGTGTCACAATCCTATCTGGCAACATTAGCAAAATGTTCTATTTGCATTTTGCAAAAATATTGCACTTTGTTACAAAAATATGCAGCAGGTCAAGCGAAAAATGTGACCGTTTGATACCAAAATCCTGGAATGGCTCATGATGCAGAGGGTGATGCAAACTTCCAAAGCAGGAATATTTAATTTTGGCACTTTCAAAATGTGGCATTCCATCCCTCTAATTTGCCATGGGCTTCTTGTTTCAAACATTTCTTGTGATGAAAAAAGCATGCCAAAAAAAAAAACAAACAAACAAAAAAAACACCACTCCATATTTAGAATTCAATAAAATACTTCATTTGATCCTCTTCAGTTTCTTTGAAAAGTTTGGCATGAACACTCAAGTGCTGCATTCCTTCAAACCGTGCGGAAGCTGCTGAGCCGGGAGTTGTGCAGCTTTGATGTGCCAAGTGCCAAGAGAGGGTACTGTAAAAGCTGCTGTAATTCAGATTATTTGGTGGGACCATTCTGACGGGCATGAAACCTCAGTCTGGCAGGCAGAGTACAAGAGCAGAGACAGAAATTGTTTGTCCTGAGGGCTTTACCCTCCTGATCTATGATTCCCATAGGGTCAGCTATATGTTTTTGAGTGGAGTGATGCAGAGAGAATGGGATAATCCATTCAAAACATTTTTCCACCACTGGACAAGAAGTTCTCCACACTTCTTGTATGAAGATTTTTTTTTTGTTTTGGAGACAATCAGGATAGGAAGGGTGACAAGGCAACATAGACAAGCTGTATATGAAGGATGAGATCCTGTCCTTGGCACTGCTGCTGCTGCTGCTGCTGCTGCTGCAGGGGGCCAGGCAGGGAACTAAACCCTCAGGTTCACAGCTTGTGCTCTTCCACTGGGTTTGAGAAATGCTCAGCTCAGTTTTGTTTTTATTTATACCAATTCCCCATTTTCAAGGTTGCAAGAGAAAATATTTTAAAAGCCTTACTAATAATACATTATAAAACATCCTTTAAAACATTCATGAAGGGGAAGATTTCAAGGAGAGCAGCCAGTGTTAAGGGATGGTAGAGCGCAGGGACACACGTGGGTGAAACTCTGCACAGACACAAGGCCAGGACAGCCCTTGCCACATAGATATTGTGAAAGTGGCACCAGCTTGCCCCAGAGTAGACTGAGCTTGCCCAGATCCGTGCACTGTAATCCCAGGCAAATGGCAATTGCAGGGCATTGCAGCAGAGATACAGGCAGTCCTGAGTTGAAGGAAGATGCAGCCAAAACAGCCGGGTTAGATTTGACTTCCAAACACAAGGTGGAGAAACAAAATTATTACCCTCTGCTTGGCACTGGTGAGACACATCTGGAATGCTGTATCTTGTCTGGGGCTCCCCAGTGTGAGAGACAACATCCTGGAGCAAAAGTTCACCAAGACAGGTAGAGGCTGGAGCTTATGTGCACAGGAGGAGGTTGAGAGAAATGTGACTGTTCAGCTTGGAGGAGAAAATACTCAAGTACCTCTCATTGCTGCTTGAAGCTGCCAAATGAGAGGGTAAGGACAAAACAGAGCTCCACTGTGGTGAGATAAGGGGCAGACACACACTGGAGTATGGGAAAGTCCAATAAAATATTAGCAAAAATATTTTCAGCATAAGGGTGGTTAAATATTGGAGGTGGAAAGGCTGTAGAATCTTAGCTTTTGGAAATACTTAAAATTTGCCTAGGCAAAAACCCAAGGACTCTGACCTAGTAGCCTTGCTTTGAGGAGAGTCCTGGGCCCTGGTGGCCTCCAGAGGCACCTTCCAGCCCTGCTTGTTCTACAGCTCTGTGACCACAAAAACTTGACAGGGAAAGTAGAAAGACAGCAGTGCAAAGATCAGCAGAGCTAATGACATAGAGATGTCTTAAAGTATGATTGAGAAGCAAAGGGATCTTAAAAGTCTATTACAAGAGAAATGGCAGAATTACTCATGAAAGGCAGAAATTACAGGCTTTTCCAAAACTAGTTCCCTAAGGAGATTAAAATTAAGCCACATAATTAGATTACATGATAATAAGATGCTTTGTGTCCCAGCAATGAAGGATCCAGTGTAAAGCTAGGTTCTTTACAGTCAGGTGTTGCCAGCTCATCTAGACTGAAGAGTAGTATGAGAAACCTCTGAGGGCCTTCCTGGGTCATTTGCAATCAGTTTTCACCGTCACCTGGATCAGAAGGAAAGTTCCAGAAAACTGAAAAGAAAATTATCCCAAGAGAAGGATAAGAGCAGAATTAAAGGTCATCCTTAATGTGAATCCAACACAGAGTTAGGGAATATGGCTTTTGCCAAACCAACTAACTCAGTGATTCCTTTTAAAGAGACATTGTGTAAGTTCGATTGACAAAGGTGAAAATAGTGATACCCCATACATGTGCTTCTCTGTAGCACTTGAGTTCATTGTGTCAGGCACTTGTATTACACACATAGACCAGTTTAGCCTTGTGGATTCAAACATGCTAAACACAGTGCCTCAGACTTATGGCCTTCAGTATGCAAGAAATTGCAACAGAGGACCATGGCCAGAGCACCTCAGAAACAGCCCTGGCTGGGGCCTTGTCTGGGCAGCATCTTCACCTTGGACAGTGCTGTGCTGGTCCTGCTTGGCCCTTGCCTACTCCCTTCTCAGAAATTATTCCACTGGGGAAGCCCAGCTGAGGGGTGAGGAGCATGTCCCACTGAGCCATCCCAAGAGCACCTGCAGTGCCTGAGTGTGGGTGTGTCTGTGGGCTCCCACAGTGCTGGCGGAGACACCTCTGCCCAGGCCAATGCAAAGTTTTGGGTCTTCTACATTGATGAAACACCTGGAAACAGCCATCTCAGTTTGCAGTCAGAGAGAGCAGAGGAGCATCATGCCCGATGGGAATTGACAGGGAGGGGCAGGCCAGGAAAGAGGAGGTTGCAAAGCACTAGTTCTGCCAAACTAACCTTATTATTTTTCCCTCCTTTATCTTTTGACATTAAACAGACTGAGTGGGTGAACGGAAGATGCAGACACAATTAAGCAGATATTGCAAACAGGAGGGTGAGTTGCTTTTCATGGCTAGTTTATGTTTCAGACACACAACTATACAGAATAATGCAATAAGAAAAACCATGCAGTATTTACCCTGGGTTTATTCACTGCAGGTCCTCTGAGAGCTGCTTTTGTTTGTCTTTATTTAATTGGCATGGTTGGATGGCCACCAGCAGGTCCAATTAAACAGATTCAATAGATTCCACTGTACATTTTTATTTTCTTCTCCATCAGTGTGTAGCAAAAACTGTCCAAAATAATTTGTCTGAATACTAGTAATGAATATAAACTGCACTCTATTCCAGCCTGCGTACAGTAAGTTTCAGCTGCACAGCATTTTACAGCCAAAGCAAACTGGGTTAATAACGAAATCACTGATGCAATCTTTAGTACAGCCTTAGTGGGGAAGAGGGTAACATAGTATGTTATGATGTGAGATATTTAGTTGCTCAACTTTGGGCATATCTGAAACACAGATAGGCATTATGTCATCCTTTGTAGCTATCTTAAGCTTTGGCCTTAAGTGTTAGGTGGGAACAATTTAAGAAAGCCCCACCAACAGGACCTGAGCATGCCCTTGATATCAGGTATTTGTTTAAGTGCTTTGTTGAATTGGAGCCTAGTAGATCCTCTTGAAAAGAAAGTGATTTTCAATCTAATAAGGTTATCTTAGTGTGAACATTTTAACTACATCAATCAATATGGCCATCAGGAGTAAATGACTAATGGGATTTCTCCTTTCTTTCTTTGTTACAAGAATGATAAATTGACTTTGCCTGTTGCTAAAGATTCTCATCTCCTTAATGCATTGCAGATATGTTTAATGGACACAAGCTGTCAGAGTCTTGCAGTAACCTGTTCCAACCAAAAATATTTCCCCTTCGGATTTGGTCATCATATCCCAGTTCTGCTCTCACAGTGGAAAACTTGAAAAGGCTGGAAGAGGAATATGCGGCTTCTAAAGAAGCCTTCAAAATGCAGAGAGTGCAAGATTATATTGAGCAGACTAATCTTGCTCTCTTCAAAAAAAAGACAACTAGGAGAACCAGCAGAAATTTGGTCTGTGATGCAGAGCCTGAAGGAGCCTCCTCATCTCTTCCTGCAAAACAAGCAAAAATTGCAATCAAGTTCCCTGAAAGACCTCTGAAGAAAGAAGAGATATTGAAAGGTATTTTTTAGCAATCTGTTACAAGGAAGGAGAGAGAATAAGTCAGCTATTCTGGAGCTTTCCTACATTTCTCTCTTCATACCATAGAATCATGGAATGAACCATCATAGAATGGCTTGGGTTGGAAGGGACCTTAAAGATCATCTCATTCCAACCCCCCTGCCACAGGCAGGGACACCTTCCACTAGATACCAGGTTGCTCAGAGCCCCATCCAATCTGGCCTTGAACACTTCCAGGGATGGGGCACCAACTACTTCTCTGGACAACCTGTGCTAGTGTCTCACCTCCCTCACAGTAAAGAATTTCCTCCTAACACCTAATATAAATCTTCCCTCTTTCAATTTAAAACCTTTCCTGTCCAATTTAAACCCTTGTCCTGTCACTATCTGAGCATTTAAAAAGTCATTCTCCTGCTTTTTTATATGCTTCTTTGAAGTACTGACAGGCCTCTAGCAAAGTCTCCCTGGAGTCTTCTCTTTTCCATACTGAACAATCCCAACTTTCTCAGCATGTCTTCATAGGAGATGTGCTCCACCATTCTGATCATCTTCAAGGCCCTCTTCTGGCCTCAGTCCAGCAGGTCCATGTCTTTCTTGTGTTAAGGTCCCCAGAGCTGGACACAGAACTCCAGGTGGGGCCTCACAAGGACAGAGGGTCAAAATCAGCTCCCTCAGCCTGCTGGTCCCAAGCCCTTTGGTGCAGCCCAGGATGCATTCTGCTTCCTGGGCAGCAGAAGTACATCACCAGGTCGTGTCCAGCTTTGCATCTACCAGAACCTCCAAGTTCCTCCACGTGGGCTGCTCTCAGTGAGATCTTCCCCCAGTCTGTACTCACAGCTGGGATTGCCCCAACCCAGCTGGGTCACCTTGCACTCGGATTTGAACTCAGGAAGCTCTCCAGGGCCCACTTCTCAAGCTTGTCCGGGTTCTTCTGGACGGTATCCCACCCTTCTGTTGTGTCAGCTGCATTGCTCAGCTTTGTTTCCATCTGCAAACTTGCTGAGACTGCATTCCATCTCAGTGTGTCATTGATGAAGATGTTAAAGAGCACCAGTCCCAAGACGAACCCTGAGGGGCACCACTTGTCACCAGCTTCCATCCAGACTCAGAGCCATTTACCACAACTCTGGTTGTGTCCACCCAGCCAATTCCTTATCCACTGAATAGCTCACCCTTCAAATCCATGTTTCTCCAAATTGGAGAGAAGAATGTTGTCTGTGTCAAAGGCCTCAGTCAGTCTTCCCTCGTGGAGTGCTGCAGTCATTCCATCATCTGGTGAAATATGAGTGCCAGGGCACCTAACATGGTGATGGATTGTGAGTAGCAACACAATACCTGCCCTTCCCTGCCTGCAAGTGAGGGCTGCGTTTCTGTGGGCTGCTGGGCTGGTTTGTACCATGTTTTGGGGAAAAAAACACTGAGCTGTGGGAGCATGGTAAGGCAAACCAGCATCCAGACCTTAATCCCAGCCAACATCACAAATGCAAAGTACTAATCTGAAAAGAAAAGAAAATCAGAATTAAACCAAAAAGAA
This sequence comes from Rhabdornis inornatus, assembly GCA_013397075.1. Taxonomy (NCBI): domain Eukaryota; kingdom Metazoa; phylum Chordata; class Aves; order Passeriformes; family Rhabdornithidae; genus Rhabdornis; species Rhabdornis inornatus. The sequence goes on along the minus strand of VWZS01000305.1, from coordinate 734,488 downwards.
TTTAAACACAAAACCCACCCATCCATTTGAGGAGCACCCCTTTTCATTTTGTCTGGATCAGAGCTGCTCTCTTGCGTGTAAATGACAACAAATAGATATTAGACAGTTATGACTCTTACAAGACTCTTCAAGCTCTGTTTACTTCAGATAGACAGATAAATAGATAGACAGGTAGGTAAATATAGGTAGATATACACGTCCTGCTTTTAATAACATTTTACAGCTCATTAAGTAATCCAGCCAGGATAGGGTCACAGCTGTCCCCTGTGGGTGGGTGAGGAAGGGACAAGTGGCTCCATCGAAAGCCACTGGGAGGGGACAACAGAGCAGCCCTGGGGAGCAGCAGCTGGTTGCCTACACAGGAGAGTCTGGCTTTCTGCAACACAGACTGGATCACAAACTGAGGTCCAGGTGGGACAGCTTTGCATTATCCTAGGTCTAAACCATATTTTTGGAGGAAAGATTGGACTTTTTCCATTAATTCTCCTTTGAATATGTTATGAGCAGGGATTCCACCTGCTATAGGAGAGCCCCTGGCACAGTCAGAAATGTGCAGCCAGCATGGAAGAGCCAGGCTATTCCTTGAGGTAAAGGGTTACCTATTTCCTAAGGAATTCATGCATTGGTCCTCATTGGGGGTTGTCAACAGAAGTGTTTTCTGCTCACTTTTGCATTTTTCTCAATGCAAATTTGCCAGCTCCTAAGAACGAGAAAAAAAACCTGTTCACACACATAAGATTAATGTATTAAAGAGATTTCCATGTGGAAATCAAGTATTCTTATCAAGGATACGTGTGAGCTGCATCCTTGAGGACAAATGTATCCCAGCAAGAGGCTGAGAGTCTGAAAGCACCACAAAAGACAGGAAGCAAATGCATGCAGAAACCTCTCTTAGTGCTATCCTAGGCAGTCATTTCTTGGATTTGCACATCACAATAAAAATTCAGGTGATATATGAAGTTTGTTTCAGCAGAGAGCTAGTATGTAGACACAGAAAGTTTTACCAAGGAATATGAAATACCGGAATGCTTCATTAGGGACCCAGTGTCAACATTTAATATGTCTTCAAGAATTCGTACACTACAGTGGTTCATTGGGGTTTTTTGGCTTCTTTTGATCTCTTTTCATTGTTTTTTGCCTTTCATAAGAGTGGTTTATGTCATCTGAGCAGTAACCTGTATTTCAATGCTTTTTCTGGCTCCCTGTTATAGGTATCTATACCTCTCTTTTTTACCATGTGTCTTACTCTTCTACATTTTCTTTTCTGCCATCTCCTCTGCCGCCCTGCTGCCTTTCTCAAATGCCGCCTTGTCCACTCTCTTTCCCCAGATCCCTGCACGTCCACAGGCACCTCTCCTCTCTCCCACCTCCTTCTGCATATGTCTGCCCTAAATCTCTTCCCTCTGTCTCCTCTGATTTTTTGGAAATAAGACCACTTGGTACAGAGACGCTGAGGTAGGTTGCATAAGAGCTGTATGACCTGACAGAGCATGTGAGACAAGCCAAGGTGTACAGCTGACCCTGTAGGTGTGGGCTGTAACAGCGCCCAGGTCTGCCGTGCTCAGAACAGAGAGGGAAATGTGCAGCCTGTGGCCACTGAATTGAGGCAAACCTGGAGGAGAAAGGTGCTGTTCTGGCAGCAAATCCCTCATGGCACCACACCTGGTTGTATGACATGTTTGGGCCAAAATCACCGTTTTGGGTTCACTCCCCATTCTTGTAGCATCATGACCTTCCCACAGAGGGGCACCCCTAGTCCTCTTCATCCCATTGTCCCTATGCAGCCACAGGGAAGGTAAAATACCCATGGGAATATGTCCTTCCAAAGAGTCTCTAAAATACGGAGACCCAAGCTGTTTACAGATGAAACCTGGACAGAAAGGCAAAGTAAATTAGCTTGTTACTTTTGCCTCTTCCTCTGCAAAGCCTGTCCTCACTCTCCAGCAACTTTTTTTACGGTTCATTTTCAGGAGATTTTCTTTGCTCTCCCTCAATTTATTATACCATTAAAACCGACGGTGAAAAATATTCCTCGTTAAGGTGAGAAGGTTTTATCTCAAATACAAAATAACGAAATGGCAAGAAATCTCAAGGCAGAAAAAACCCAACCAACCCACTGTTCTACACAAAAAGAGGATTTTTTTTTTTTATTTTTAAAGAAAGTTCTTTCTCTCCCCTCCAGCACCAGCGACATATTCTCCGACAGCTCAGCCCACAGGACCTGTGCCAAAGAAATCCAGGTAAGCAGAGTAATTGGTAACATTTTTCTATATAATTCAGTCACGTTAGGCTGTATTTATGCCATACACAGGCAAGCAGCAGGAACAGCGAGCAACTGGAAATTTACAGTATGCCTGAGACACTCACAGCCTGGCAGCCTCTGCTGTGCCCTTGCTATTAATAAACTGGAAGTTATGTCTGTCCAATGGTTGTCTTTGGGCCCCTCAACATCAGCTGTACTAAAAGGGATGCTGCCAGCCTCTGCAAAGGGGTTTTAAAAATTTTTTATTTTATTTTGTAAGACAGATAAATCCTGCACAGCATCTCTCAAATCAACTGAGATGTGTGATTTTTATTTTACAGGCTGTTCTTCCAGCTGGGGAAAAAAAATAGGTCTGATTCCCCAGCCACAGTAAATCAGCCTAATACCACCCTTCCCGCCACCAACGCTGCTGCAGCAACACGGATTTACACCATCTGGAGACGTGGCTCCCTCCTCCCATCTGCCTGATGTAAACATATAGACACATCTAATCTTCCTTGCAGAGGGGAGGCAGGGAAAGGAAATTGAATAGACCCTCTTGTTAAGAGGCAAACAAAGACCCAATTCTTTTTCAGTGACTTTAAACAGCACTCAGTTCATTAAATAACAATCTTTATAGGAATATCCAAATTATTTTTTTTAAACTTCTTTCTTCCCTAGGCACCAAGGGAAAGGGATATAAGCAGCTTTTTTTAGAGAAAGCTGTTACATTGCTACATGAACATGCTGCAAGGTGGTTTTTTTTTATTATACCTTATAAATTACATTAATATAAATTGTAGATATGTTACAGATTTTAAATAAATATAATTGTCCAACATTTCTATAAATTACTGCTCTAAATTTGTAACTTTCACCCTGAAAGAGTGCAGACTCTATTTCTTTCCCAAATTTTGAAAATGTTACGGACTGAAGCAAAACCTCCGATGGCAAATCAAGGGACATCAGTCTTAAAAGATTCCTGGCTAAATTTACTACACAAATGCCCAAAAAAAAAGAGATTTTCCCCCATCTGAAGGTTTGTGAGAGAGCACCCTGCAGCCCAGCTCCCCACAGGGCTGGCCTGAGCTGTCCTTAAGGGCTGGCCGTGATTTGGGGTGCATGCAGAGAGTTGCCCATGCATTGCTGAGGCTGCACCCCAGCCCCTCTTGGGCAGGCAGCTTGGTCAGTCTGAGCACGTCTCGTTCTCAAGCAAACACCAACTTGACCCAGGGAGCATCCCAAGTCACCCACCCACACGCAGGAACAGGGATTTCCATGAGATTTGCTACTGGTCCCAGTTAACCTGCACATAGTCCCTAACTGGGGTCTGCTCCTCATGTGCAAGGCAGAGATGATTTTACTGCCTCAGGAGAGCTGGTAGAGCAAACACACAATGGAAGCATCCCCCTATTCCTCATCAGCTTTCATCCACAGATGCATTGCTTTGTGTATGCTCTGCCCAGAATCCTTTACAATTCATAGGTAACTAATAAGGAAGCAGTGATGTGTAAAGGCCTTGTTGAATTACTAATGGATATAAATAAATAAATAAATAAATAAAAATTTAAACACTCTTCACTCCTTACCTTGAATCAGATCACAGTCAAGCCCCAAACACAGTTTGTTCACTATCTTATTTTCATGATTTTGTGGTTTGTTTTTTTCATTTGCCAAGACCACAGGTATTTTTAAATTGGTATATCACAGGGACTGTAAAAAAATTATCCCTACATTACACAGACAGTAGTGCCTGGACACCTTGATAGCTCTGTGTTGTAGGCTCAGAATGATCTTGTACCCTTCAGATAAACTTCAGATAAAAGGAGAGAGTGGAAGGGTGTATGGAAAGCTTCAGTTTCTGCTGGACATGCTGTGGTAAAAGAGGGGTGTCCCAGCAGGGTCCCAGTCCAAGTGTGTGCAGAGGGATACCATATTGTCAGCAGAATGGGGGTCACCTACTGCCACTTGCAGAACTGTGTAAGCAGGAGGGTGATTTTAGGACTGATAAAACCTTGTCTTGTCCAGTGGCAAGGAGAGCAGAAAGACCATAGAAGAATCTGCACAGCTGCTATCAATACTCCTTGTCCATTCTGCTGTGCTGGCTATTACCCTTCTCCTCTGTGCTGTCCTTAGCTTTGTGGGGGCAATTCTCTCCTCTTCTTGCTAAAGAGCTAATTTCACCAGGATAAGTGCCTTTCATGACCTGTATCTTGAGTTCTGCTCCTCTCCTCTTAAGCAGGGTGCCCTCCTGGTAAGCCAGGGCAGTGCTAAGCCCCTCACCTGACAGCCCAGCAGCTGAAGAACATCATCAAGAGTGCTCTGAGGAAATGTGACCCCAGTCCACTCTGTCAAAGAGCAGGGATTAGCTCATTTTGCTATGAGATGCCCTTGGAAAGCTGCTCTCCATCACCACCCTAAGCCATGATGCCACAGCAGAGGGATGGCACCTGCTGAGGTGGGAGGATGCCCAGAGGTGCTCAGCATCTCCAGCCTCAGTGTGTCAGTGTGGGCTGCCTCAGCCAGCAGAGATGCTCGTGACCCAGAATGGAGGAATACTCCAGTCTTCAGCTTCTTGATTTTAACAGGCCTCCTCAGGTTGATGGTTCCGTCTCTTTTTGCCTGAAAAGGGGAAGTTAATTCACTTGAAATTCAGCAGTTCAACGGTGCTGTCAGCCTACCATCAGTGTGCAAAAACTCTTCCTCACCTCCCTGCCTTATGCAGGTTGTACCTCATCCTTGCCATCAGTGAGGTGGCTTCAAGGCAAACATCTCCTTTTAGGCTGGCACAACTCCTCCATCTCCAGACATCCAGGTTTCAAAGGATATTTGAGGGCCTTCTGAACCATTCACAAATGTGATTCAAATCAATCCCATTGATTTCCAGGGGCTTATTAGACATCTCAGTGTTTTAGGGGTTCCTGGACTAAGTGTTTCTCCATGAGAGAAGCACAACATTGTCACCAGGCTGTCTCAGCCCACAAGGGTTTATGAAATGCTTAGCAGGCAAAACCAAAAGCATTAACTTATTGGCTGCAGCTTTCTGCCAAAAGATAGGCAGGTTGTGCTTCAATGCAGATGTCTTAGGGAAAAAATGTGCAGTGCATTAGAGAGCTGTGACTCATAGAATAATTATCCTTGTTTCTCATACTTTATTAATAATTTAAACCCAATCTTGATGTTATTGATCTATCACTGAATTGGAGATTTATTTCAGATCTGTAGTCACTGAAGCAGTAAATTTAATCCCCCTTAGCTCCCGCCCTTCTATCCACTAAACTCACTTTATAACTAAAACATGATGTTTAGGCTGTTTCAGTAATAGCACAGCAGAATAAGAGCTCAGAGGCAATGGGTGGCAGGAGCAGCCTTAAGCCCAGATAATACCAAGGGAGGGCATATAAGGTTCTGGTTTTAATATATCATTTTAACCAAACCATCCTTTTCACATGGTGTCATGGATGCCCAAAGGATCAGAAGCTACTTGCTGGCATGTGCATCACAACAAGATCCTGGACCAATTTTGCCTGTTTCAAATCTAGATTTGATTATCCATGCCCATGGTTAACCAACAGTTTTGCATGCATCAGCCTGGTTGTGTATCCCACTCCTGCTCTTTGTCACAGATATGAGCTCACTGAGGTAAAAGTGCCTGCAACATGTGGGCTGTTGCAGGGCACATAAGCTCTTGGGCTCGATAATAATCTGACTTAAACTGGCAAAAACCTGAAGCAGCTGCCTGGGTGTCCCAGGAGCATCATGAGTGTAAAATCCATTTATGTGTGTGAAGGATCAAGCCTAGAGAACTGTAATGTGAAGACTCCTACAGCAGTGCTCACTGGGCTGTACCATGTATCTGGTGAATTCAATAACACAGCAGCGAGACTTGGCCTTTTAAAAGAAGCCAGGAATAGAAAACAGCATCCTTTATGGCTGTAACGTACCCAGAAGTGTGATTTTTGTAGGCAAATGAAATACATTTTTATTAGACCAATTGTAGCGTCCAGTTGGGTAGGAAAATGTGTTCTTGGCTATGCCAACTCTTTCTCAGGTCTGGAAGAAAACAAACGTGCCTAAACGTGTGTCTGTTCTTTTCCACTTACATTAATGGACACAAGTAAATATATTTCCATCCTCTGCCATCTTATCCTTGCTGCTGACCTTAGACTCTGCAAGTGGGGTCTCTTGGCCACCACTGGGTCCCTGCAGCTATAGAAATGTGTGACAGGGCCAAGCTGTCACAGCCTTGCTCTAAAAAGCAAACCAGATGGGTGTCACAAAACAGAGAGGATGTGTTGGTGTGGTTAGTGCTGCATGCACCCACCAGTGTGTGCTCTTAGTGTGCCTGGTGGTTCTTGCCCAAGTAGGAGATATTCCTAGAGAAGAGCAGCAGGAAAGCAAAGCACTGCATACTCAATGTAGTTTATGTTTTCCAGAGTTATCATTCTTAATGAAATAGTCACGAAGCTCATCTTTCCTTTGTTTGGATTTGGGGAAGTTTTAAAGTTTATTTTAGCTAAACCTGGAATAAGACCAGGGAAATGTTGCTATTTCTTTAATCCTGCAGGACAAGGGATCGTGCCAGCAGCAACACATCAGGGTGCAGGTGCTGGGTGTTGCAGGGCTGCTGGGAAGAGAACAAGCCCAGGGAAGTCCATGTCTGGAAATGCTGCTGGGTGGCTGGGTCCCTATGTCACAGGGTCCCCTTGCACTGATGGGACCCTTGTCATTGGCAGGTAACAGCTCCTGCAAGGCCCAGGCTCAGTGGCATTAGACCTTCCTCTTCTTTGAGGCCTGAGAGCCTTCTTTGGCGAGTTTTCACCTGAAGTCATGAATTCCTGGGAACTGGGGCTTTTCTGCAGTCAGAAGGGAGTGACCTCCCTTGCTCCCTGTCCTTGGTGAAATAGGTGGAATGAGTGATCACGGGCGTGGGCACCAATCACCAGTGCCAGTCTGTTCTGAGCACCCTCCTGCGGCTGGAGCAGATTTGGTGCCTCTCTAAATACATAACCTCAGCTCCCAGTTTAGTCCCACACCAGGCAGCTACAAGGATGTTTTCAGCACTAAGCAGCCAAGTAGAGAAGCTGAGCACCACTTCAGGGCTTGGTCCCCACAGAATATGCCATTTAACATATCTAGGAGTCACTGTACCCTGGTGAGGTGAGGAAATGTCTTTTGCTGCCCTTTTAGGGTGGGTAGCTAGAGAGCTGTGTCCACATCTCTTTCCCCCCAGGCTGTGTGTCTCCTACTCAGACTTGCTTGCTGGAGGTGTCTGTTCCTTGCTGTTGACAACATTAGGCTCCTAATTCAGGTTAAGCTTCACTTAGGGTGTTGACCTTGGGCCCTGGTTCAGCTCACATGTGTTTGGCTTTCTGGGCTGCGAGCGCACATTGCTGGGTCATGTTGAGTTTCTCCTCTTAATCAACACCCCAAGTTCTTCCCCTCAGGGCTGCTCTCAGTCCACTCTCTTCCCAGTCTTATTTGTCCTTAGGGCTGCCCTGACCCTTGTGGGGGACCTTGCCCTTGCTGAACTTCGTGGTTTTCACATGGATCCACCTCTCAAGCCTGTCAAGGTCCCTCTGGATAGCATTTCTCAGGTAGAGAGTGGTTGTCCCAAAGTAGAAGATGTGCACTGTGGTGAACTCTGCTCCAGCATATTCCAGAATAAACACCAAGCAGCTGGAGTGACACCACTTAAAAGGCACTGCCTGTGCCACTTCTCTTTGCCCACTTCAAACCTCTCAGTCTCCCATCAGTGGGGTGCAGCAGCTTGAAATCTGCAAAGGGAGAATTCCTGGAAATCTGGCTCTTGCCTTGCTCTGCCCTACAGCTTGTCCCAGCAACCCTACTTTTGCTTGCCAGGTATTTGTATAAATAAGATTAACATCCACAGTTAGACTTAGCTAGGTTGCAAATTACACAGGCTATCAAGGCTCGTGCTTCAGGGCATACACTGATTACCATCAGAAGGGCAAAAATGAGTTTTTCCAATAACAGAATATTGCATGATTGACTGGGAACATTACAGGGCAGAGTGGATTAGCCTTTGCCATCAGTATCAGTTATATGTCATTACCACATCAAAGCACCAGCCCGCTCCCAGTCGGGCAGCTGGGTCTCAAGGAGCAGGGCTGGTTGTTAAACCCGACACAGATTTTGAAGCTGTTAATAAAATGTGCCTCCAGCAAGCTCTGCTCCCTGCTTCTGCTTGCCTGCCTCCTGGGCTGCACACTTTCCGCTGCTCAGAGGAGCCTACCCACCTCTCCTTTGCTTCCTGGGGTTTCCTGGCTCAGGTGGGATCACAGGGTATCAGCAGATCTGGAATCACTGCAATAGGAGGCTGGGAGGCACCTTTACTTATAGGTCTGCTGACACTATCCTCATGGTGTTTCCAGGGGCTTGCAAGAGGAGCTGAAGTCTCTGTTAGCTTTCTATTATGGATGAACAGCTTTGCCCACTTTCAGATCATTTCATTTCCTTCATCTTGGCAGCAAATGATTGTCTCATTTAAATGGAAGAGCTAGAACTGACAGAAAGTCTAAAATAAGAAACATAATTAGCAGCAAAACTTTTAATTCTCCTTTCTAAGCCATTTCTAAATGTGTTAGTTCTTATTTATTGAACCTGGCATGGCATTTAGACAGCTCATTTTAGAGCTAATAGGGTTGATTACTGGGTTGAATACTACAGCTTTGAGGAAATGGCTGCTCGGTAGTCAGAGATGCCAAGTTCCCTCGACACAGAAATATCCAACTTTCTTCACAGAAAATGTGTTTTATTCAGCACAAATATATTAAAATAAGGCTGTCACAGGAGCCACAGATGTCACAGATGTCACACCAGCAGCCCATGCACGAGGTGTGTGGCTGTGGGAGTCAGGGCTCGGCCTTTCTGGGGCTAAAAACTCCTTCCAGCTTGGGCAAGACAGTGCCAGCCTTTGTGGTGGGAACTGGGCTGGGGTTTGCTCCAGATCATTGGCTTGGCTCTAGTACCAGGGGCACCCTGGGAGTGGCAGGACCCCCGATGGTGATCCATGGGGACATCTGAAGAGAAGGATTAGGGGAGAGGGTAAACAACTGGAGAAGAGGAGGAAGAGGAGGAGGAAGAGGAAGCTGCCTGGTTTCCCCAGGTTAGAGTCGAGATCTGGGGTTTCCTACCCTTGCCCACTTGCAGCTCACACTGAAATCCAAGACTCTTCCATCCAGAGCCAAACAGAGCAGGGTCTCCTTCCTGAGAGAAATCTGGGGGCAAGAAATGTGGGTGGGGATTTTTTTCCCCATAACAGTCATTATCACAGTAGTTGCTTCTGTGTGTATAATGGACCTTTTTGTGTTCCCTCTCCTGCAGATCAATCAACAGGACAGATGGCTGATTGTCCTCCTGTTCCAATGCATATCATCATTACTCCTTTGGAGCTGCTGCAAAATAGCACAGGTGTCAATAAAAATAGAATTTGGACTTTCATCTACTTTCATTTAGGCTTTGTAGGTGAAAATAGTAGGTTTTCAGAAAATAAGCTTCACCTTCACATTACTGAGCATGTGATGTCAACACAAGGCTGCTTGGGTGATGCAGCAGCCTCCAGAAATAGGGCAGGCTCCTAAAATCTGAGAGTGTCAAGCCAGCCTGGCTTGATAAGCTTTGCCATTGGCCAGCCAAGTGCAATGAGATTACCCTGATCTGGGGAAGAGAGACACTTGAGCTCAGGAATTTCTCCCTGGGTATGATTATCTTATAATAGCCACTATCCCTCATTCTGATTTCTAGCTGGGAAGGAGGTGCAGAGTGAGTTTACTGGTTTGTGTCCACCAGCTTGTAAACTGCCAGGGCATGGCTTTTAAGGCAACCTTGGAAAAGTGCACAGGAACACAAATGTCTCTCATTAAGGCACTGAGATTTCAACCAGAAGGGTCACTTGCATTGCCAGTGCAGCATCCAAGTGTTTGTTTTTAATTTACTGGAGGAAAATTGAGCAAATCACTCAGGTTTGGATCGACCATTAGAGCTACTGCTGCACTTTTTTTCTTCCATCTCTTGTTGCTCATACCCAGGCATTCTCTTTCAGTGGTGCCTTGGAACAATAAACTCAGGGTGACCCAGGCCAGACAAAGTGAGATGCACATGAGAGGTCTGCATGGAGAACAAGGTTGCATCCCTTGGTTACCTGCTGCATTCCAGAACAACTTGGCCTCCAGCTGAGAAGCCTTGTCCATGCAGGTGAAGACTTCTTCTTTGGGAGCAAAAGGAAAACAGTACACCTGTCTGTGGGTCTTGGTGGAAGACTTTTTAAGGTGCAAATTGTGCCTGATGTGGGAACAGTGACAGGTAAGGGCACCAGACAGCTCAGGCTTCATTTCAGCCATTCCCCTTAGTGAGATACATGGCCTGGTGTGAAATGAAGGACAGAGGGATGACTGAAAATGGTCAGCCCCAAAATACACCTGGCCCAGCATTCTGCCCTGGATGAGACCCAGCAGATGCTCAGGAAGTAATACAAAAATAGAGCAAACATTTGTTTTTACTTCCCAGAATACTTTCCATTTCCCCAGTGGTCTGTGACTCAGGAACCTCCTGAACTCTGTAGATGCCATCTCTGCATTTAACAGCCCTTGATGGATTCCTCTTCTATCGATCGGCTTACACCCTATTGAACCAACACAAATTTTAAGCATCCACTGCACCCTGTGGCAAGGAGTGCCACATCCAAAAATCTCCTCTGTATATTTTGAACTTGTCAGTTGATAGTTTTCTTTGATGTTCACTCTCTTCCTTTGAAGAGCACTGAATAATACGAACAGCTGTTCCCCAGTCACATTGCTCTTCCTTTCACAAAACTCAGTCGTATTTCTTCTTCAGTCATTTTTTCCTCCAAGATAAAAAGTCTTAATCTATTCAGCCATTCCCTGAATGGAGGCCCTTTTGTGCTTTTGATCATCTTCAATTGCCTTCCTCTGTAACTTTTCTATTTCTTCTGTATCATATTTGAGATCAGTGAATCAGGACTGCACAATGGCATTCAGGAGAATGGAGTCCGTGGATTTACACAGCAACATAATGATTTCCCCTGTTTTGCTCTCTTCTCTTTTCCTAATAATTCCTAGTTTTCTGTTTGCTTTTTTGATTGCTACTGAGTCTTGAGCTGACATTTGCATAGAGTTATCTATTATAACCTGAGGATTTTGCTCCTGAGTGGAAATAGCCAGCTTGGAGTCCATTATTTTGTATGTAAAGCTAGGATTGTCTTTTCCCGTGCACATCACTTTACATTTATCTACATCAGATTTTATCTGTGATTTTATTACCCTTTCATTCAGTGCCACAAGGGTCTTTCTGAAACTATTCACAATCAGCCCTTTGCCTCAACCACCCTTAATATCATCAGCAAACTTCTCCTCTCCCTGCTTGCTGCTATTTCAATATTATTTCTGAATATTTTGAAAGCATGGGACAACATTTCGGCTAATTTAACAGCTCTCTCAAATTTGAAGTGTCAGTTCCCAGGAAGAGAGGAGAAACGCCAGTTCCTGAGCTCTTGGGGTGTCACTGGAGAGCAGCTGGGGATAAATGGCATTGTGCCTAAGCAGCACTTCTACCTCTCCCCTTGCACAGATGGGATGGGGGATGATGGCCCTTGCTGGGGTGTGTGCCCTCTACCAAACCAGCCTAAGATGGGCCCAAGCCCAAGGAAGTGAGCAGAAGCCCTGGAGCCCCAGGAAAGGGCGCAGAGTGGAAGCAATGGATGGCAAAGCCTTTCTCTGAGAAAACCTCTGCACACAGAGTTGTGTTGTTGAGTGAACAGGAGCCAACTGGGAACTCTTCCTCACAAAAAGCAATCTGAGAGCCTGTCAAGCTTACCCAAGGGAGTCCAAGGCCAGAGTCAGACAAGGAGCCTCTCTCCATGGGAGGAGAACACAAGGATATGGAACAGTCACTGCCCTCTGCCCAGGCAAGGTGAGACCCAGCTCTGGTTGGTTGGTGAGAAAAAACCAGAAGTGACCGATGAGGAGCACTTTCCCAGTAGTGTGTTTTCTTGGGAAGCAGCACCTTGCAGCACTGCCTGGCAGAGGATCAGTGTTGGGCAGCAACCACAGGGGCTCTGCTTTCTGCTGGGAGCATCCTTGTCTGGGGGAAGAGGCTGGACAGCTGCCACTGCCATTTGCAGGCAAAAGGAGCCAGACTGAGCATCTCTCCAACACCACAGGGGAGCATGAAACTAATTCACCTAGAGGAAAATAACAGGAGAGGGTGCCTCATCCCTGTCCAGTGGCACTACTCAGAGCCACAGGGTCACACAGAATGTGTTTCCTTCTGCTCTCTGGTCCTAGTAAATTCATGTTGCAGCCTCTAGAGCCAGGCAGTGCAGGATTTGCCAGGTCTTTGGTGAGATGCCTTTCAGAAAAGGCACATGGCTTTCAGAAAAATGTTCTATGGAAGTGAGTTGATGCTCCTGCACCTCCAAGGGGAAAAAGAAAGTGTCTCTTCTCTGATGATAGAGCAAAATTTGCTTCAAAGGACAGAGGTTCTCCACTTTTAAGAGACTTAAGCTTGACCGTCAGAAAACCAGAACCCTTTTGATGACAAAAGAAAAGAGCAGGAACCAGTGACTCAAGCACAAAGTGTTTCTTGAGCTGTGGGAACACTTCTGTCTCCTGGCAAAGAGATGTGTGTGCACATATAAAAAAAAGACCGACTGGTTTCACAGATCCAGGGAGTAAAACAGAAATTCAAGAGAAAGCCAGTGGTAGACCCACTGATATTGTAGCTGTCAGCCCCCTGCTCATCCCCATGGGGAAGGTGTTCAGCTACTGAGGCGGGAGTCCTTATTTCCATCCCAGCCTTTGGGCTCTGGCTGTGCCACTGCCCACTCTGGGGACTGAAGCTGAGGACCAGCAAGTGATCAGGGCTCCTCCAGAGTGGCTGAGGATTTCAGCAGTGCCTTCGCCTCTTGTGTAAGGCTGAGGTTTGGGACAGGAACTGTGATGTGCCCAGTGCCAGCCCAGCACTAGTTACCCACGGCAGCATGGCTCACACATCTGCACAGCCCCACTGCTCTCACAACAAGGATAAAATCAGCCACTTCAAATCCTGTTACAAACTTTGCATTTCATTCTGGTCAGAGATGCATGGTCTTTGCCTTCCTCTCTCAATGGGAGGTTTTAGGGAGGAATGAGTAAAAAATAACAACTCTTCTCACCACCAGAAAGGCAGATGTGGATCATACACAGGTCACAGCTTTTGTATAAACAGCAGTGGCAGCAGCCTGTGTAACTCAGCCAGCACAAACCCACAATGCCTGCAAATAAAGCTGGAGTAAGATGCAAAATGCACAGGTGCCATTCATTTGTCCTGGTGGCACCAGGGTTTGTGCTGTCAGCCAGCCCACCCAGCCCTAGACCACAGCTGGTTGACAGTTAAGGAAAACCCATCTGGAAAGAAACCTGGGGAAAGATGGGCTGGGTTTAGATGGCAGGACTGATCACAGTAGAAGGCACCAGAATGGCTACTATAAATACCACAGAAAAGGAAAACGCTGTCACTGCTTTTGAGCCATTATTATACAATCACAGAATGGCAGCATGTTTTGGGTTGGAAGGGACATTAATGATCATGTAATTCCAATCTCTTCACCATGGGCAGGGACACCTTCCACTACATCAGGTTGCTCAGGGCTCCATTCAGCCTGTCCTGGAACATTTCCAGTGATGGGGCATCCACAGCTTCTCTGGGCAATCTGTTCCAGGTGCTTCATTACCCTCACAATAAAGAATTGCTTCCTAATACCTAATCTAAACTCTCTGACAGTTTAAAGCCATTCCCCCTTGTTGTATCACTACATGCCTTCGTCGAAAGTTCCTTTCCAGCTCTCCTGAGTCCCCTTTAGGTACTGGAAGGTTCTATAAGGTGTCCCTGGAGCCTTCTATTCCCCAGGCTGAACGACAGGCTGGAGACAGGCTCTCTCAGCCTGTCTTCACAGGAGAGGTGCTCCAGCCCTCTGATCAACTTTGTGGCCCTCCTGTGGAACAGGTCCATGTCTTTCCTGTTCTGAGGACCCCAGAGATGGATGCAGGATTCCAGGGGGGTCTCGCCAGAGCAGTGCAGAGGGGCAGAATCCCCTCCCTCATCCTGCTGCCCACACTGCTTTTGATGCAGCCCAGGACACAGCTGGCTTTCTGGGCAGCAAGTGCACATTGCTGGGCCATGAGCTTCTTGTCAACCAAAACCCCCAGGCCCTTCTCCTTAGGGCTGCTCACAATCTATTCTCTGCTTGGGAAGTCCCCAGTCAGGAAAGAGGAGAGCTGACCATGAATGTTTCCATTGCAAATGCTTTGCAAGTACAGGCTATTTTACCTTCCAAAATGCAAATTTTCTAATTTCCCTTGAAGATTCTTCATATTAATGTTGTCTTGAAAACTGTGTGTGTCTTGACTTCTAATGTAGTTTCTCAGGGTTTTCTTTCTAAAGAAGAGACAGGATCTGCTTTTTTAAAAATCGTTTTTAAAGTTTTAAGTCTTTTAAAAATGCATAAAGCCTTTTTTCCCCTCTTTTTTTCCCACTTTCTCAGTGCTTCACAGGATGTTAAAAGAAGGCCAAATTCCCAAGTTGTCCACATTTTCATACGAAAAACAACTACAATTTTCCATTGAGCTCTTAAGAAGGAAGTGTAAACATGCCAACTGTGTTTATGTGGGAGCAGAGATAATTAAATATAACCTACATTTCCTGACATTATATTTATATATATATGCCTTTATGAGAACAGTCTAGATCTACAGTGTCTGATCAGAAGGAACAGCCCAAGGAAAATGTGAGTCTACTCATACTGTGTGAGCATGGCTGTAGCACAAGCTTCTTCCTGGCAAAAAGGGGCTGGAAGAGATCTCCCTCAGACCCCTGCAGCATAGCTCCTCTCTTCCCTGCCTGCTTCTCCTCTCCCTTCCCCAGCCAGACAGCATTGCAGTTCCTGCCAGCATGCAAGAAAATTACCTGTGATTTATCACACAATGATTTTGTTGGCTTTTTTATTTCGGACATAGAAGCACGTTATACTGCTCTCCCACACTGAAATATAGGGGTAGCAAATCCACCTGCCTGGGACTGTCTGTCTTTTTAGCCTCATAAAAAGCCTGAAAAATGAAAGCAGGAACAAAATCGTTAGTTTTTTGCTTTTTCGCTCCCCTCTATCCCTTACAAGCAGGAAGGAATTCTTAGCTACTCTGCAGAGCCAAAGCCTGCACCTTCAGGTTATTAAATTGGTGCCAGAGCTATTGAAGTCACCCACTTCAAGCATACAAAATGCCTCCACCTGGGAGCTGCTGTGGGTCCCTGCCACAAACACAGCCCGAGCAAGGTCCCTTTCTGCAAGTGAAAATTGGCTGCTGCATTAACAATGATCTTTCTGCTTCCCCCTCTCCTAGTTGCTCCTCATTCTTCCCAGAGAAGCAGGTGGTAATGCTGCTTATTTCTATTAGAAAGTATTAAACCCTGCTCCCTTGTAATGCTGGGAGCTAAGCCCTTAGCAAAGAAATGTTTCTATGTTCCTTGTCAGATAAATTACTTTTGTGACTGATGAAAACAGGGCCCTTAGCAAATCATATCATCAGAGAGCAGCTAATAACATAGAATAAAAAGAGTTATCCTTGTATATGGACTGTGAAAACACAAAAGTCAAGGATGAGTTTTCCTCAGTTATTTGAAAGGGTTTAATTAAACAGTAAGCAAACAAACAGAAATACCCAAGGCGAGGTAGAAAGCAAAGAGTGTGATGATCTGGCAGAGCTCTGGGTTTGGCACCAGTGGAGGGGGAGACGAAGGCCTGGGGTGTCACATCCCCATCCCCTCTGTCCAGGCAGGCATCCCCACCACACTTCCACATGGAGCCCCAGGGGGCCACAATGGAAAAACGTGGGCTTGTTTCCTGCATCTATGAGGGGAAGCTGCAGTAGAGTTGGTTAGCCTTAGGTCAACATTGCTGCTGGATTGTTTCTCATCTCCAGTGAGTGTTCCTCACTAAAGAATGACTTAGGTGAGCAATTTCTGGCAGTCTAAGTTGTTATATGAAGTGAGTGATGGCTTTAGTAAAAGCTGCAAGCATCTGAGCCATCAAATAATAATTTTTGACATCCCATTCCCAGTCTCCAAAGTTTCCCTTCAGAAAGCACATATCTGGGGGAATCACTAAATCCCACCTCAATTTTACAAGTCCTCCCTGTGCTGAGGCTAATTAATGGACATCTTAAATGTCTAACTGGCTATTACAAATCATTTTAAATAGCTTTTGCAATAAGGCTTCCATCAGACTCCTGCAGTCCTGCCGTTTGCCTGCAGACATGTTGGTGTTCCATCCATCACACAGCAGCCAGGTTTTACAGCCTGACACTGAGGAGATCCTGAGCAGCACTAAACCATCGTTGATGCGCCTCGAGTCTCTCCTGACCTCACTGGACTGCATGCTTCCCATCAGTGCCAGCCACATGCCAGCTGCTGGCTCACCTCCGAGCTGGGGCTGGCTGCTGCAACACACCCAGCCTCACCCCGCACCTGCATATTTAGGGCAGTGCTAAGTGACCACTCTGATATTTGTGAATAGAATGTGATAGTTTTGATGGGAGGAAAAGAGAAAACTGACAGCTTCTCCTGCTTACAGACAGGCTCAGGCTTGCCTATGGCCAGTACTATAACACGTCACAGATGTGGTTAGATTTTTTTTTTCCCTGTTGTTTTCCAAGCTGTAGCACAAGGTAATACTGAGAGAGACCAAGCCTCTCTTGCAGCCTGGTGAGAATCAACTTCTTCATGCTTGGGCAGGAAAAACTCAACACAACGCACGCTGCGAATGATAAAAGCTCCCTGTGTGCCATAGCTTGGGGATGCTCCAGCACCCAGAGCCATCTACCCAGGCTGTCACGAGATGGGGAGCATCAATTTGAATTTGTATGTGTAAATATGGGCTGCCTTTCCCTCTCCTCTGTAGTTTGGCACGGCCATTTCCCATACCCAGCCATACACACATGCATGGAAGGCCTCTTTTTAGGGACTTTCAGCTGTTGACGTGCAATAGGAAGAGAGGGATTGTGGAAAGATGACCAGGGTAAAAAAGTTAATGGTGTGGAAGTTGCTGTGGAAAATACAGCTGCTACTCCCTGGATGGAACATGGCCAGCATGCCCGACCTTCCACGCACAACACAGCACAATCTAAGCGGGACTAAAGGGAGGGTGGAGTGGAGACACCACAGCCAGGCTCTGTTGAAACCCTTGCAGTGGAGGGAACTCAGTAGTACTTTCCAGCTGATAAGCCTCACAGCAGCTGAAAACCAAGGGAGATAAAGGAAGATGTCCTGCTGTTGAATCAGCAGCCATGGTAAAATCACTCTCCTTGGACTGGCACATGTCCCCATCACAAGGGTACCAGCTTTCTTGGGGTGTTGGCAGACCAACCAAACACAAAGGCTTTGAATTAATCTCTTTTCACGTGACAGGGGAGATTAATTCAAAGCCCATACACACAGAGCCCATACTCCACTCAAGGGGGTTTTTTGCTCTTCAGGGACTCATGGTACTCCAAGGGGCCATCCAATTCCTGTAGCATGCACTTAACCGAAGGACAAAAACTTACCAAAAAACAGCCACTGACTTGATGCATCAGGTCCCAGAAGCAACTCTTGAACAAAAAAATGAAAGTTTGGTCCAATTGCAGACAAAATGTGGTACTTGGGACCAGGAAGTTGTTGGGTCTAAATTCACCCAGCTGTGTATTTCTCCCCAGTGCCACCCTGGACCCATGTACTGGGATCTACTTGGGATGGGGCCACCAGAAGCGCTGATCCGGCCTGACTTCAAGCAGCACCCTCACAGCCCTCCTGTCCAGTCCATCACCATGGAACAGAAAGGCTACATCACCATTAAACCCCAGATTTAGGATCAAATTAACTTACTGTTCCTCAGGCACAACAAGGTTGTCTGTTTCAGCGTGGGTCCCAGCTCCTGGTGAGTACTTGCTGTGATATCACTGCCTGGCCGGCTCCTGCCTACCAGCTCCTTGGAGAGCAGCAAGGAAACCACCCAGAGGAGATAAACCTGGGACTGCTGCATGGGACTGGTCACAAATTTTCATGTTTCGCTCAAAACCAAATTTCCTGCCTCTGTGACTCTTAATAAAATTCCCTCCTTGGAAAGCATTAAGAGGAATTGAAATGCTGTCACTGAAGGGTAAGAACAAGACTCACAAATCCATTTTGAAACACTGTTTCTTTTAAAAGCATTAATATTAAATGTCAATATCAGTGCAAAACTTCTGATTTTATCTAAACAGCATCTCACTTAATATTAAACAGGCACGTGGGGAGAAGAACACCAAAATCCTTTGGTATTTGTTGTCACCCACAGGTTTCCCACCTCCGACCCTTAGAGGTAGAAATGCTCTTATGGATAGGGTTGAGCCCTGTTTGATGCCCGTGTGACTGCTAGTGTCCCTTACTAGAGGCAAACACAACTCATCAGCACTGAAATCACATATTGCCCATGCTTGGTTGGGGGCTGAGGTCTCAGGGAAGGATTCAAGTTGTCTTCCCTGGTGCAGGCACAGACCAAATGTTGCCAGCCCTCACAGCAATGCTCTCTGCATGTGGTCACAGGCACATCACTAATGGAAACAACCTCTGTGGTGGCTGTTCACAAGGGCAGCAGTGAGCCAAGGCCCCAAGTGCGCAGAACCACAAAGCTCTGGCTACTGCTCTTTGACCCCTAAAATTCAGACTTCTTCTCAGGACCATCTGCTCTGCTGGATAAGAAGCTGTCTTCCTTTTCCCACTACTTCTGGGCAGCCCACTCCCACCCGAGCTGGCTCAAGTCGTGAGTTTAGTTCTTTGCTCCTCAGTCCCCTTGTACGTGTGAGGATCAGCTCCCAGGGGAAGCTATAGGGTTAGTGTGCTCCATGGGCATGAAGGGAAAGGGCACCCATGGCACATTGCATGGTGAAAGGCTGGGTTACAAGAGATTCACGATGCTCTCCCACTTGGCCCCCCCTCAGTTTAGCATTAACATCCATCACTCTGCACAGGCTCTCTTCGCAGGTGAAAGATCCAGAGAAAAGTCACCCACTTAGGTGGCCAGAAAGCAAAGAGGAGCTCCTCCTTCATTCTAAAAACATTCAGCTCATGAGCCTGCTCTCCAATAATCAGTGTTGCAATACTTTTGCCAATCTCTTTCTCAGTGATATCACACCTTGCATTTAGTTATCTTCTGCCTGCATGAAATACTGAAACACAAGAAATTAGTGTTCACAGCAAGCAGTCATAGCACTGCTTGCTCATAGCAAGCAGTCACATCAGCATTTCAGACCAACCTTTCCCTTATCAGGGTGGTAACAGTCACTTTGCAATAAAAACAAAGCTCCCTTCTTCAAGCTCACAACACCCATCTGTACACACGGTCCTTGTTAGCAGGCTTGCCTCAGCTGACAGCATGTGATAGACCCCAGTCTGATCAGCAGGGTTACACACCAAACGCACAGTGCCTTGAAGCATGTGGCTTCCATATTGCAGCTGAGGAACTGGAATTTTGGGAACTGGTTGTGCCAAATGTGACCAACCAGCTTGCTTTGGCTCTCAGTCAGACTTAGGCTGGTGCAGAGGGGATGGCAAAGAGCAGCCTGGGCACACGGACCAGGGGCAATCCAAGAGAGGGAACACAAGGCGTCTCCTGAGTTTCTGGGCTCCAGCTGATGGCAATACCCATGGCTTAGTGGCATGGTTGGCCACCACTGTAAGGAACTATTATTTTTTCCTTTTGCTCTATTTAGAGGTCTTTATACCAAAGACCTGACTTGCTCCACATATTGGCTTGGTTTTAGGGCTCAATGAGGATGAAAATGCACAACAGTAGGAGAAAACAGCATTTGTGGGCACATCCGGATCTACCTGCAGTCACCAGGATTTGCTTCAGCAGCACAGACTATTCGCCCTTTTCACATCCACATCACTTTGTCAATACCAAACATGCAGTTTGAGAAAAGAACTAATAAGCTTTGCTTGGAAAACACACGGCACGGCTTAAGATTTTGCTGCAGGCATCACTGTTGTCCAAAAGCTGGCCAGGCATTCGCCTCACTTACAAGATGCAATCCAAAGGGCCAGACCCCTAGAGGAGGCTCCAAGTGACCAGGAAGCTCTAGTCACACATCACTGCCCCATACCTCTCAGACAGAAGCCAAGTTCCACAGAGAAAGAGAGCTTTTACTTTGATAGTTCATTCAAATGACATTGTGAAAGCCAGGGGGTGAAGGGAAGCTTCATGCTGGACAAACCACAAGCTTTCTGCATGATGTGTTTTACACCACCAAGGGCCAGAAGAGCACCACAGGGTAATGAGAAACTCTGGGTAGATGAGTGTGTGAATAACCAGGCAAGAACAGTCATCAAACACAGCAATACTTGTGTTTTCTGCTGCCAGCTCCCAAGCTCTCTTAGTAAAAGCCAACTTAGTTAAAATATGTTCTTGCATTACAGTTGTGGTTCACAGTTGTGGTTTCTTCCTTCTAACAAAACTGCAGGGAAAGAGACCATTTAATCACACAAGATTGCTTGTCAGTAAAGAAAATACAAATTTACTTTTATTATAACCATGAAGAGGCATTAATTTAACAATTAGCTGTACATTCAGCACTCAGGTATATATCGGTGCCAAATTAACTCAATTCTCTTACTGCTAAAAAAAGAACACTTCTCAGGAAAGCACAACCTGTGCTTACAGAGTGTTTATTGTCTCTGTATTACAGTTATCTTGACAGACAAGCCTCGGGATACAGAATAAAGCTTTACTCTTGGACCAAAATAGGAGGCAACATTTTTATTTAAAAAAATTAAAAACAGCAAGTTTCTAGTCAGGTAATATAAAGCATCTTAAATTAATCTTTTCAAAGTATTTACACTATTTGTAAACGTAAATATCTGAAACTGTACATGTTTAAACAAATGTTCATTTAGCAAACAGGCTGTATAAACTGATTGCTCTTCTAATCCTTCCACCAGCTGTCTGGGTACTCTAAGAGAGAAAAAAGATCCCAAGCACAAGAGTGACTATTGCCATGGTTTACCCTTCACATCTGTTCTGTACAATGTCTGTATTAAGTCAGTCATAACTCTGTACAGTGACCATGCATTCTTTCTGAAAAACTTTATAAAAAACAAATATACATATATTACAATGCACTGGACATTAATTTACAGCCTGTATTTCTATATAAGTAAAGGGAAAGGGCAAGTTTTTCTCCTTGTTAGTTCCTTTACTTAATTTTTAATGAGTCATGTAAGGTCCTATGCATACCATTTATGTATCTCAGCACCCCTGCTCTAACACTTCCTGGGGTAGCTTTCAATCCTACCATCTTACACTCCAGCCCTGTTATTTATAACAGGAAAATTATTAAATCAAAGTATCACCGATGTGCAAGGAAACTTCTTCATATTCAAAAGTACAGAATAGGCTTTATAAATTAAAAATCTGTCACATCACTCACTACAGTTTCAATTTGCAATGCTGCACAATGAAGATTTTACACACTGAGACACCCTGAAGTGTTCATTCTATTAAGGGCCAGAAATTTGGCATCCAGCTTTGCACACTAATGTCCAATTAATGCTCACTCAACAGCATGCACTGTTTACCAGTACTTATCCTCTCTTGACAATGCAGTTTTGACAGCCTTGCACATCGAGTTACAGGCGTCCCCACACCCCCGCATTAGCACTTTCTCCATGGCACAAAGGCTGTGCAAGTCCCAGATCCCTTTCCCACTTTAAACAGTGTGACACCACCAACTTGGGAAAGGCAAAAAAAACAACTCTGCCCTAAAATTAGGTAAAAAAAAATAGGTAGCTGAAAACCTCAATGCTAAGCATTGCTGTAAAGCATCTGAAAACATGTGGTTCCCTCAGAATCAACAGAAATTATGTTGCACAGCTTTGTATTGCAAATCCCAAGGATCTGAGACTCTTCACATGGAGAAAGGCTAGAGTATGACACTTCAGGTCAGACCTCACAGCTCCCAATCACAAGAGTGTAAGAAAGACAGCCCATCCAGTGTTTCAATAAACACTTCACATGTGGGAAATTAAGTTTTCCCAAGCAAGAACCTCTGAATTATTTTCAAGCATGTGGTGGATTACCAGGATTTTCAGGGAAGTTAAAGAAAAACACACAGCATGCCTGCTTAAGTCAAACTGTCATACCAATGTGGTCATCTCCCAAGTCTCACAAATATATATTGCTGCTCTCATTTGATTCCCTGCACTGTATTTCCAGTGTCACTTTGAAAGTGTGACTTTCCATTGGGTATATCAAGGGAAAGCAAAAATGGTTTTTAAATTAAAAAAAAAAAACAAGAAAGGTTTTTAATTTTGAAACTATCTGGAAAAGGCAGTATTTGAGCTTCCATAAGAGTGATCAGCAAAGGGGTTTTTGTTTCATTTTCTTCTGCTCACTGCTCAAGTCAATGAACAGGAAAACCTTTACCAATCAACAAACCTGTTCATTTTGGGGTTTTTTCCCTAAAACAGGGTTACACAGCCTGGACAGTTTTGATGCAGACTGGACTGCAGAGTGAGATCCTTCACTAACTTCAAGCAAATGTCTTTGCATTCCCTTCACTTCCTGGCATTTGACTGAAGCTTATTCCAAGCAACCTCACTGTTGGGCTACTTGGACATTGACAACAGTAAGTTCACCTGAAAGACAAAATGAAAGCCTACATTAGACACAGCAGCCAAGTTTCAGAACTGATGATATTTTAACCTTTAAACAGGATTCCTAGGAAGCACATTAATCAGAAGACAGTTACAAAACATCAGCCAAAATTTCCACTCAAATGCCTACTCACAGGCTTTTTAAAATGCAACCGCTGACCACTCATTTCAGCAGTCACAAACTACTGTGATAAACTTCCTCAGATAACTTAATGTCCTGTCAAGAAATTTTAAAAAACTGGCAAAAAATGTTACTGTTCACCTCAAATATCTGAAACACATTTGGGATTCTTCACAGTACTTGTTTCCCATAGATTACAATATGGTTTCCCACACACTTCAGTTTGTAGGGTAAGTGATCCTAAGGTTCATCAGATAAACAATTAGAGGAAGCCATCTCCTCTAGGATAACCCTGTTTCCTTGTGGTGCATCACTCCCCTTCAGCGCTCCAGGACAGTTATCACACACTCCTGTGGCCACATGCACTGCAGGCAACATCCTGTAATCCATAAACTAGATTACCTGTTTAAATACTGGCATCCTGCAATAATCAAGATTCTATCCACATTCCCATGACTACTAAGGTCAAAGCAATATTTTAAAAGCCTACTTGGTTTCTGACAGAGAATCCTAATATAGGGAATTCTTAACCCAAACTATCTCTCTGAGACTAAAGACCATGTAGGGTTACACTTCCATAAACATCTGCACATTTTCTCAATACAATTCACTTTAAATGCACTCTAGTAATTCATTCTTGTGTTTCCTAAATGTAAAAGCTGCTGTTTTTCCTATTTGTCAAAAGAAAGACTGCCTTCAAATGCACAGGTTTTTTAAAGGCATATTCACTGGCTTTGATACCTTTCTAAGAAGACAATGCTAGGAAATGGCAAGCCTCTTCTACAGTGCTGTACAACTCAATCCCCAGCAACATCAATCACCACCTTGGTTTAAGAAAATCTATTAGACATTCATTTAAAAAAGCCAACCAAACAAAGTCCCCTCCTAGTAAGAGTCTTAAGATCAGATAAAGCCCATAGTTTAATCATCCAGGATTAAAGGGGATAAGAAATAAATAATGATTCTGAACACTGGAAATACGAAAAATGAAAAAAATCAATGTTTATAAAAGTCAATCACATGAAAGAGCAACTGATAAAATAGGGAGCTTCAATATATACCTGTTCCATTGAAGGACAAGCTATGATCTGGAGGTCTTCATTACTAAATTCTTCCTTTAACAGAGTATGGAGTTTCTGGAACATTTGTTGAATGTTATTCTTTTAAATGAAATAAGAAAAAAATCAGTATTAAAAAACACAACACCCATCTTAAACATGAACCACAACAAACACGATGTACACAGAATTGCTACGGAAGTGACCAGGTAGGGAGAAGCAGTCAAGCTTCAAGAACTTTACTAAAACAAGCCCCAAAACAGCTACAAGGAATCCACATTAGTTGTGAGATAAAAACTTCAGCTAAGATGTGCTAAAGTGAAACACTGAGTCCTGAAGACTTAACCTAAAGACTTAACCTGGAAGCTTAAAACTCAAGCTTGGCTCTTCCGGTGGTTCACAGCAGGTTTTTCACTGAATCTGTATCACCTCTGCCTCTGGTGCTCCTGCCCATGTGTAACTGACCAAAATCGACTGGTTGGTGTGGGAGAGAGTTAATTTTCTTTATGGTAGCTCATTTGGGGCCAAGTGGAAGATATACACAATAAAGAGCAGCAGTTACTTCCCTGTAACGTGTGTGTTGCATAGTACAGGCAAGAGCAGTAGAGCTGTTTGGATTTGGTTTTTTTAAACTAAAGATATCACCCATGAAACATCTACAGGAAAACATGTCAGCAATACTCACCCTGACTGGTTTAAACAGAATTAATTCTGTATCTTTATTGGACAAGTATAAGGACATGCTTCGTAAAGTTGATGGCAACTTTGTTTTTATTGTCTTGTAAGTGGAAGAGACCAGATCGTTGATCTTCGCTGAAAGTAAAAGAAAATATGTTTAACAGGCTAAAATGGAGTTCTGCTTGCTGAAACTACGCTCCAGAAAATCACCTTGGCTCTCCTGGGGGAGATCATTACCACAGGCTTGAGGGGAAGGGAGAGAGGGGGTGCTGGGCTGTGCAGTGTCAAACTCACCACAGGACCAGCCTGCCAGACACTTCCTTTCCCTGAAGAAAATGCACCCATCCCATTTCTGACAACTACCACATCCTCCTGAGATTTCTGAAATCACAGCCCTTCAACAGCAATGAAGTTCTACATAGGTTCCCTCCCAGAAAACTTACCTGGAAAAGAAACTGCTGGGAAACAATGCCAATAAAGAGAACAGAATATCACAAATTCTCCTTACTGATCATAGGCCGTGTCTGTGAGAGGAAAGGCGGCACAGAAATCTGGATTTTTAATTAACCAGACAGGAATCCTCTGTCAGACAAGACCTTCTTTCTTTATTGCTATGAATTTTAATGATTTTACAAGATCATTGTTTAAAGGCCAGGGGAAAACTGTATTTTGTAGTTTTACAGTACTGAAGTTAATATCCTATGTGGGTTCCCCCCCTCAACCTCTGCTACATCTAAATTTTCTGCCTAGTCCCACTTCCCAGACAAATGACTCCAGGAAACAGCAGAAGCTCTGCTTCGATCTGCTTCTACACACATAATTATCTCCAAACAAACATTAAAAATACTCCTGAAGAAGCGGGAGATGTTAAGTAGAAGCTCGAGTTAGCCCTTGAGAGTGTCTGACCCATAGAGCAGCACTGAATTATGTATGAACATGGCTGGCTTCGCATCTTAGGAATATGATGCAACAGAAGGTTCCAATGTATGATTTGGAATAATCAGATTTTTTCACCCAGAAGCACAACTTTGCATTGTGAAGAGCGAAACAACCAAGGAGCATCTAAAACTGCTCCAAATGTTCCTGTGAAGCATTCACATTTGAATTTTTAAAAAAGAGGGAAACAAACCCAGATTCCATTTTTGCATAGAGACAGGAAAACTGAAAACAAAGTAAATACCAAATGTACAGATAATAAGGGCTGCAATGAGGATTCATTCTTTCCTACAAAAGCTTTATCACAACGTAATCAATTAATTCCTTAAGCACATTCTGTATGCAGTTGCAGAAATGCAGTTTACATGAAAGAACAATCACAGACTGAGAAACACTCAAGGGATTAATCTACTGCACCAATTAAATACATATTCTGAAGTTTGTCAGGTTTTTAGAGCTGTCTTAAGACATTTCAAATTGCACACAGGCTAAAGTGGAAACCAGGATTTGCAAGAAAAAGGCAGACAGTTCTTATATGCAGAATTTTTCAAAATCAATCACAGTCTCTCAGTCCAAGTTATTCTGACCACCTCTTCAGATTCCTAACAGTAATATGAATATAAACCAAAGTAAATACCTGGTTGTGCCCAAGGTTGCTGTGAAAGGCTGTAATTGGGACCTCCTTGAGTAGCCATTGTTTTTAAAGCAGCTACCTAAAACAAGTAAAATCAATAAAACTATGTTTTTCAGTTGAGTTCCCAACAAAATGACCAAGTAAAAATTGCACAACTCTCTTAGATATCACAGTGTACAGAATCTCCACTACTCTGTATCTTCTATGACTTGACTTAACTACACACAGGGGAGGCAGCTTGACAGAAATGCAATTCAAAATTACAACCGTGATCAATTCTTGAAAGTAAAATTCAAAACAAGATTAAATTTACAAAGATGCTTACGCACCTAAGGATACAAAACCTTAAGAGACTTATTCTTAAGCAGCTTAGTTAAACTCCCCAGATTCCCAATGAATCATTGAGATCACTCAGGCAATCTATCAATCTCACTAGTTAACCATCTATATTTTAGGTATGCCACCAACCCCTATCCCAGCATGACAGGCATGAGTAAATTTAATACTGTAATCTTCTAACTTCTCAAAAAGTCACCAGCTGGGATATCTGCAGTCCATGTAGTGATGTATCCCCAGTTTCTGAGAGGTCATGCCACTTATTTTCAGGACCTAAGGTTCAGAATAGATCCTGTTGCCAGGTTTTCTCAAGATACCTAGAAATCCTGACCTCTAGAGCAGGTTCTAGAAAGAAATGTATTGTATGTAACAAGACATCTAATAACATCCAAGAACTCCCTCAAAAACACACATGACCCAAGACCGTTTTTGAAGGCTTACAAATGCATTCAAAGCAGTTCCTGCAAAAACAAAAGCTCCGGCCAACCTTCACACACCTGCTACAATTCAGGGAAAAATTAAAGCTTCTTGATCATAGAAAACACAAGGGCTGCTTTTAAAAACAAACTACGACATGTTCCTTTAACCCATTAATCTCAAAAATGACTGGAAAATTGCTGTTGGAACTTAAAGGAAAGCACATTACCTTCAGCTAATCACACAGCACTAGCAGCTTGTCACACACCCAATTTAAATACCAATTCTCTTATCCTACCAACACTTCAGTTATGTTAACAACCATACAACACATTTGTACCTTTGTCATGAACTCCTCCAGCTGTTCTATAAACTGTTTGGTCTGCTGCTGAATAAACTGCTCGCAAGCTGATTTCAGATGACGATCTACGTCTTTCTTGGAGTCAATATAATGTTCTCTGATTTCTGGAGTACCCTTGAACAGAGAATGACAATTCTCTTCTTTTTATTTGCCAGAGATCACCACACGCTTAAATGACCCAATTATTCTTAATGCAATAAGACTCTGCATTACCTCCAGTAAGAACTGTATCAAGGCGTTGTTGCTGTTTAGTCTAAAAAATCTTGAAACTGCCTTAGGATTCAGGATTTTAAATGCTGCATCTGTGAATCAGAAAGTCACTCACACTGTAAGTAAATGCCACTCAGGAACTACAAACTCTAATCACTCGTTTATGCATAAAAAATGGCCCAACATGAATGATTATGACTATAACATTAATGATTCTAGCACTGCTCAGAGTGGATGCACAAGTGCACATGCACAGAAGCACACGAGGCTCAATTCACTACTTTTCAATGGCACCTATGGTACACCTGCACCTAACAGTTGCACAGTATAAACAGATAAATACATTACAAGTAACTGACATGTTGCTGATATTAACTGCAGTGCTATGAGCATGGAAATTGTGTGAGCTCTCCTTTTTACTGGATCTCCAAATGGAAGACTTTTACATAAGCTATTTAAGCACTTACAAACAATAGGAAAAATTTTGCACATACTGCCTGGGAAAACCAGCTACAGTTGTATGAAATGCCTTTGAACTGGCACTTTTTTCCTCTGTGCTTAGCTGTTTTAGTTAGGACTAAACAACAAAACATCAAGGTTGATAAACATTCATGTTTATGTTCACTACAGAAGTCTCAAGAAGGAAAAGCAACAATGTCTGTAATTAACATGATACTGAAATCCTATAGTCTTAACAGGATGCTGTCAAGCTGAAATCTAGTCAAATTGGGAAAAAGAAAATTATTAGTTGCGGTATAGCTTTTTACCCTACTGTCAGCCATTTATCATCTTACACATCCATCTGCTTTTTTTTTTTCCATTTCAAAAGTAATTCTGCAGTCTGTATAAAAGTGGGGAGGGGAAAAGGGCATAAGAGTAGAAGAAGTGCTCTCTGAGGCAATAAATAAAGAGAGAATACCAAATATATAGGTTTGTAGGTATTGCACTGAACTAAGAATCTGCACTCCTATGCAGTGAAAGGTGAACACAGAGCAAGATTATTTTTGTTCTCTGAATTTTTTTACCAGCAATTTGAGAAATTCCAAAGATTTCCCAAATTCTTGATTAGAATACTATGAGCTAATCCTTTTTCCCACCGAATTTTTCAGTTACATGAACCTTAACATTATACTACTTCAGAGTAATTGGGCAAAAGCATTACTTTTACAGTAAACAAGTAAATACCAATACAGTAAATAACAAATTAAATCTTAAACCTGTGTGCAAGAAGTTTGGCTAGAACACAGTAAAACTATTAGCCATGTTATTTTTCTTCTACAATTCATCCCAAATATAAAAGCCCTACTGGCCTATGCTACACCACAGTAAGAATTAAGCATAATGTACATCTTTTCAGCACCACTGCCACCACCATCCAATATTAAGAAAATGTTTTCCATTACTTACCACTACCACCTGCAAAGCACTGGCTGGCACAAAAATTTATTTCATTAAATGAAGATGGAGAATAAACTTGTGTGTCAGCCAGGGCAAGACACCAAAAGGATGTATTTGCCCTTTAACCTCCAGTCAACTAGAAACCACTCAACAGGTAAGAGGTTTCATTGATGTTCAAATGCAACAAGTGAAATGGTTAGTGTAAGAAATGCTTGCTTCAGAGTTAAGACTGCAGCATATCAGCAAGAAAGAGAAGTTATTTATTCAGCTTTCTCTTCTGGAATGGAAGGAGAGAAACTTGGCATGCTTCCAAGAATTTTTCCCATTATCCTTACAACCTGGAAAGCGCATGACAATTCAATTCTGTATTGAGAGCTTTTTTTCTGAATTTTACAAGGGAACAATAGTACAGTTTCAAAAACCATGACCATGGCCACTACTTCTATTTTCTTACAAGAGACATGCTTGCTACATAATACCGATACTGTTTATTGAACTTGCAAAATAAGAAATTTTTCTCAAAACAAAAACCTCACAGAAAGGTCCAGGAAATCTTAATTTGCTCTACCTAAGTTGACTACGTATTGTTAAATTAACCTCCTAAGCAGCAGTAAGGAAAAATATTCCTTTAACAGTTAAGAGGAAAGGCATCTCTGTGCAATAGAAACGTAGATTATGTAGCTGTTCTTAAAAAAAGACTGGAAAAATGAGTTAGGTCAGCAGTGAAGGTAGGCAAATGCATTTCATACAAAAATAAAGGATTTACTAGATACATCTTAAATTGCCCTAAACAGGAGAATGAATGGTTTTGGTTTTTTTCAGAGAAGCTAGGAACAAAGCAAGAGATTAGAAAAAGCATACAGGTCATTGCAAGTGAACATAAAATAAACCCAAAACTTTTGCTGGCACAAAGGGAGGACAATCCCATCCCATTCTGTAGCCAGCAACTGTTCAGTACCTCTAGTTTTCTTAAGGTCCAGGGAAATTTCCTTAATGGTGAAATCAGTGTGGAAAGGAGCAATTTGTTCACGAAGAATCAGAAGATGTTTTATTAAGAAAAGCTGTCCATCAACCTGGGTCTACAGCACAAGAGAAAGAACATGCATTACATGTTAGAAAAAACCCCAAGCAATTAAATGAAGAGCAAAGTTTCAGCATTTCCACTTTTATCAGTTAACAAGCTTTTTCCATTAGTCTGTAGTGTCATTACCTGCACTCTGGGATCAACAAATCCCACTTCTGTACTATTCCTAACACACTGCACTACAGAAGCAGACCTTATTCCCATTTCTCAGAAGAATTAGATTACACAGCCATATTACTAAAGTCCTCATTAAGTAAAGGTATTCTCTGTTTGAAAGATACAAATTTATTCTTCTTCAGAGAGAGGAATTATTTCATGTAATTCATATAATTTATAGTTGAAAAACATGAGGTTCTAAATTTGTTTTCATCATTACAATGACTAAATAAAGTTAATGTTCCTGCAATAACCTTGATTAACTGTGCTGTTCTGCAAAGGTCTTACAATGCATTTTTCTCATGTCATTAAACACAAAGCTTAGTTAATTTCTAAACAGTACAGAAAAGATACAAAGAGTAAAAGAAGGCCAAGTTCACACCATCAAAATCATCAGTTTTGCACTGCTTGTTAGTTTAACTACATGCTTTATACTGCATGCTGGTTTTGATCTTTAAAGTTCATGGCTCATAGAGGTAAAAGGAGGACTCTAGAATTCAAACTTCCTTTTGCAAGCTGGAGAACTTTACTCGATATAATGTTAAATAAAACAGAAAAGAAATCAGATTTAAACCTGCAGTTTCAACAAACAGAAATTTCACTAAAAATGAGTGGTGGAAAGGGCTTCTTGACTTGTTTGGGTTTGGCTTTTTTTTTTTTTAAATTCTTATACGCATCATTTCACCAGATAATATTAAATTAACATGTATCAAGAATGAAGTGGTAGAGATCCTAGTTCTGGGCCAATCTATTTAGGGTTCATTGCAGGATGAGATTCATCCTCTGCAATACTTTTAAGTCAATGCTGACCAGGTACACAGTGCTGGAATTGGTATTTAACTGCAGAATTCTGAATCAATTACACAGGAAATTGTTATCTGCTCAAGCTAAAGAGAAATGTGGCTTCAATTTCTTTTTAAAGATGCTATGTTTAGCAGATATTTTTCAAAGGACACTCAAAAGAGATACTTTAAAACAGATAATTTCCAATCAGAACTAAAACCTCTTTCATTACTAAATATTTACTGCTTATAAAAATACAACAATTTTAGCCTACTAAGAGGTTTTATTAAATTCACTTCCTGGCTGTTAGGAATTAACAAATTACTACAGGATTTAAAGGAACTGTGACAGGAAAAAGAAAGTTTACTCCAACTACTTAAAAACAGTTAAAGTTTAAATGACTTGATGAATCTACATTGAATTCTGAGCAACACACGAGATCAAACCTTTCGATAATATCGTTCTGAGAAGAAAATACATAAAACTTCTTCCCAGTGAACATAAGTTAGAAAGATTTTTGAAAAATCAAACAAAGAAGGCAGAGAAAAAGAGAAAAGAGTAACAGACAGTGAAAATAAATACAGAGAGCAAAGTCCTCTAGCAGAAATCTCTCTTTAGGCATCACCTCACTGAATTCCCATGAGTTAGAGCAGCCTGTAAACACGATTGCTATGATCTGTATTCCACCTTTTCAGACAGGCTAGCATGAAAATCATTATCTTTGCCCTGCAATACATTAACCATAACTAAGAACCAGCAAATCCCTCAAGTCTCTGGGGGCAGAGCAACATGCTTTGACTAAGATTTTAACAGAATTCTGAACTGCTGCTTCATGACTTTAGATATACAAGGGGCTGGGGGCTGTGAAAATCATACCCAAAGCACAGATTCTGACCTTGTTTTTGCTGATGGAATCAGCAGCTCCCAGCAGTGACTGGATGCAGGCAGATAAGGCCTCTTGTGATAATCCCTGAAACACTGCCCTCTGCAGGGAAGAGGAAATCAGACCAACAAAAGAGGTGTTAGCAAAGCTTATGCAAAATTTTAAGAGTTGCATTTTGTGAATTATATGCTTACCAGCTTATAAAACCCCAGACTAACTAGCTACAAACACGTTGGCTAAACTCAGTGACACAGGATGGAGCATTCACATACAAAATTTTGCTACCAGCACTCAGGCTGGGTGCAGGTACCCACATAAGCATGCCCTGCTCACCCTGCAGTTCCGAATTGGCACCTGGGTAGCGGCAATGGTCAGTGACATCTCACACATTCAGAGGCAACAGCATGAATGGTGTGTGCTGGGTAACCTGACCAGACACTTCTTCATGTGTCAGGGCAACTACCTGTGCGTGCAAGCTACATCTGTAATAGACACGAGATCATTCCAGTGAGCTTAACCTCGGGCAGACTCAAATTACCTCACATTTGTGACAGCTTAGTAAACAAACACGACAGCTGCCATGGCCCAGGGTACACAGTGCAAGTCCTTAAGTGGCAGCAATATTACCCTACAGCTGAGCCAGCCACAGGAACACAGCTTGCCCCCAGCAGCACTGCAACAGAGCACAGGAGAGCCTGGACTGCCCTCGACTTGCCAGCACCACTTCATTCATGTCTTCTCTATCTACAGGGTGCAGGCAAGTGGTACCAGTTCTGCTACCGTGTCTCAGTGGAAAACTAAATTAACCTCTGTGCAAACACACTGCAAATAAGCCTTGCAAACAACACAGAAATCACCTCATTTACAAAGGTCTAGATGAAAACAAGGGCAAGTATTCATCTATCTTTAGGGGGATTGATATTTTAAGTAAAAAGCATTAGTACTTTCCAGCTTCTTTTTTAGCAATAGCATCTTGGCAGGAGTTTCACGTAACATCCATCAAAGATATTTTGAAATCCACTAAATCTAATAAAGATACAACACATGCAGAAAAGCAGGAACACTTGCATTAGTTTCCCCAGAGACTTATCAGCCTTATATGCTGTTAAGTGAGCAACACAAAATTTACTCTAATGGGAAAGTCTTAAAATATGTGTTAAGCAAACACTGCTTTTGTTTCTGCTAGACAAGAAGACTTCCACTGTCTTAAACTTTGGAAATGTGTTCCTACATTTTGGAACGTGAAGAGATGTGCCACAAAAAATTTCAGAACATTTTCAAAATGTAGAAGCAGCAGAGTCATCATTTTTAAGATCAGAGACATCACACAAACACATTCACCCAGTAATTTCTGCAATAAAATCATTCCCTGTAATTGACCCAGAACCTTCTATTTTTTCTTGTCCTATTCACTCTTCAGCTTTGGTGAGACCAGTATCTTGAACATCAGACACTAAATTATTTCTGAAACAGCAAAAGCAATAGATGTACAAATCAGTGCCATTTTTAAAATTCTACAAATATAAAACTGTCTTGGAAATTAATAACCTAAATTTGTCAGTTCACTTGTTTTACATAAAGACAGCAGCAGAAAGACTAAGAGGTTAGAGGCCAGTAATTGTCCATTCCTAGTTTATATTAAAACATTAAGACATATCTACACACTTTATAACTTCACCTAAAAAAATACATAAAGAAATTTTTGCATACATCTATACATCTGTACAGCTTGGAGAGACACACTAGAGTCCTTCTGACAGTAGGATACCACATTCCATGCAGATCTGCAGGTGAAATCGTGCTCTGATGCCTGGGATTAAGGGATTCAGCTGAACCTGTTTAAAAGCAAAATACACACATTAAAAACTTGCCCATCTGTCCTTTCAACCAAAGGAGACTGTAGTATCGACTGCATTTTAAACTCTCTACAAAGAAATATGACATTTTATTTTACCCAAACAAGTTTAATTTTTTCCTTCTGAGCAGATCAGTATTAGATTTCTGATGTGAACAGAGCACAAGCCTGTGAAAGACATGAATTTGCTTTCAGGGATGGCCCAGCTAGACCTTTTTAATGAGTTAGTTTTACAGGCATGTCTTCAATGACACACACCTCTCACTCAGCTAAACAGCTGAAATGATCATCCGTTACTGAAAAAAGAATAGCACAGGAGAAAAGAGGAAAAAGAAATGGTTAGAGATCGTGGAATTATAGGAAATGTTTAGGGAAAAAAAAGGAAAAATAAACATTCTATTTTATTTCTTAATGCTTTCCTTTCTGCTGGGGATAATCCTACATGTATTAAACAGTTGCAAAAAATATAGAGTTCAAACATAATTTTAATAACTGTAAAAATAACAGCAAAACAAATTTTGCCATGAGGTTGCTGCAAACATAAAAAAGTGCTCCTCCTGGGTAAGCTTCATAATAATTCTGCTCAAAATGGATTTTCACAACACCTGACAGACAGATATAAGTCTGTTTTCATTTTGTCCTTAAATCAAGCTGGGATACAGCTGAGCCAATAGCATCATAACTCCGATTTCAAATACCAACCATTTAAAAAAGTTTTTTTAGTTTCACCTACTGATTGAAAATGCACTTGTGTTTATGTGATCAGTGCAGAAATCATCTGAAATAATCCAGTAATATCTTTCTACCTTTTGCATCTATAAATTTATTGTCACCGTAATTAGAAAGCCTGTAAAATCTTATGCTATCAGTTTGAGATTCCTAGGCCACTTATTAGTCACTTCAGCTACTCCTGCAGGTACTGAAATGGGAAAGAGGCACCTCTGAAGGACAAATAATCCCAATTATCTCAGACACATATCTTCAAATTATATCATATAGGTTCCTTCCATTTCCTGAGTGCAGGTGAGATTTACAGGACTTGCAAATTCCATACACCTGGGGTGAAGTACGACAAACTCCATTCTCAATGGGATTTGCTAGAAACACCTCTGCAGACGTCCCAAGCCAAAAGCAAGAAACTACCATGTAATCAAAAGGAATACAAGAAACAAGTGATAAAGAGCTGAGAAAGATGCTGCTGGGGAAATAACACTTCATCACTCTGAACAATGATAAAATGAGAAATTCTTCATGGATCTTCGACAG
Organism: Rhabdornis inornatus; assembly: GCA_013397075.1. Taxonomy (NCBI): domain Eukaryota; kingdom Metazoa; phylum Chordata; class Aves; order Passeriformes; family Rhabdornithidae; genus Rhabdornis; species Rhabdornis inornatus. The sequence continues at coordinate 699,331 of VWZS01000305.1, read as the reverse complement.
TAATTTAAAAATTTACAACACTCAAATGACTGGCATCAGAACAGCCACATTTTATGAAATTTTATTCCAGTTTGCTGTAATTTACAGACATGTGGGTCACATGTTTAAAATGTGAAGGAATAAATTCTGAATTATTGTAAATACCTATAATTTAAGAGACATGCCTGACACACCGAATCACCTCTCCCATCTTAGCACAGCTAACACACAAAAGCATCCTCAAGTACACATCTTGATGGCAGGGATAACTTTTCAGTGGAGAATACAAAAGATCAGGTTTATACAAAGTACAATAGATGCTGTTGGCTGTAAAATTAGTTGCTTCACATAATGGAAGCACAAAGAAATGGCATCAAAAGAAAAACATGAGTATGTTTCTCATAAAAAATACAAAACTAAAACTTTGAGACAAAGTTCACCTCTCAACACCGCTTATGAATTTGTCTAGGAAAATAAGATACATGTAAGTTTCTCACAGATGGTTCAAGTTAACACTCACATTCCATGAGTTTTATGCATTAATTTGACAATATGAGATGTATTTCATACCAGATTTAACTAAGCTGCAGGACTCGGGATCTTCTAGCCGGACATCTGAAAACGAAGCTTCAGATGGCAGCTTCTTCTGTTCCTCTTTCAAACTCTGTGCAATTTGCTGCAAAGAAAGATACACAATAATATTTTAATATCACATAACAGTGCTTTGGTTACAACAGATAAAAGCATACTGAATTGCAAAAGAAATCAGCTACACTCAGTTGCCAGTGTTTCAAAGACATTTAGAAGAAATGGGAAGATGTTTCCAAAACGGTAGCAGAAATATTGCAATGCGATAAAGATTCACAAATACATATCTGTGTAAAGCACTGTTCTTTCCATTTTGCCTGTTTTACCGATCTCTCAATAAGGACCCAATAAAGCCACTTAGACAGAAAAGTTCAAAATAGGGTAACCCAGTTCAACACTTACTTGGATTTTAAACAGATCATTTTCTGATGGCTTTATTTCCATAAATGGTATGTGCAGATGGCCCAAAAGTACTCTCTAGTTTATTCCCTGCAGGAGTTCAACCAAAAGCTTTCCCCTAACATTACTCAACATTTCCACACTTCAACCTTTTCTACCACTTGGTCTTCTTCAAAGCAACAAGAGGCAGCAAGAATGGGCAAAGAACTGCATTAATATTTGAGCAGTACAGCATAAGAAACACTTCTGTCCTGTGCTTTTAACATTTTAATAATTCATTTACTAAGACAGAAGCTCCCTCTAAATAGCAAGGTTTTTAGGTTTAAAAGCAACCAAGTAGCAAAATTAATCTCAAACCAGGCAAAAACTGAAGTTCTACAAGGACATATGAAGAGCAGCACAATTTCTGAATTTGGAATGAACTTTTTCTTCCTTAACTGAAGGGCCATAGGACCTTTGTTAGAAAAAAAAGGCCTCATACAGAACAAACAGCAGAATCACTTGCCTAAAGATGCTTATTAGTCCTTAAACTTTCAGTACGAATAGCATGACCAGCTTCAGCGTTTAAAATCCTATGGATATCCCACAAAATTGCCAAAGTACAAGCTGTAGCACAATAAAAGCTTTAGATGTGTATAAAAATATCATAGCAACATGAGTTCACTACTGATAATTTTCTCACAGTGTTTTGTCTGTTTTCAGGCAAGAATCAAGCACAGTAGGGTACAGTTATACAATGTTAATTTATTTCAGCTCACAGCAAAATACATATATTTTAGGTAGGTAGGTAGGTAGAGAGGAAGAGAGGGAGAGGGAGAGATAGATAGCAAGCTTCTGTATTTTTTTAAGTAATGTTCTGATTCTGTAGCCAAACAGCAGCTTCTCTACCAACTGGTGAGCTGGAAGTAAGTCCTACAATTTTCGAGGCACCACCAGCTATTCTGGCAGCTAGGTGGAAAGCAGAATACAGCAATAAAACTTGGATCTTGCCAGTCCATGTTGGAAAGGCCATGCTCAGTCACCTCAGTCCTTTGACAGCTTGGGCCTCCCGTTATAAAGTGAATGGAAACAGTTATTTGGAAGGGGATTTTTACTATGCTTTTACTGCTTCCATGTAGTCTTCATGCAGTTGCAGCTTGTTCTAGTAAAACACTCATTAAAGGTTTCTCATTGGCCATTTATTTATTTCTCTGAGTTGTTTCATTCTGAAACTTTCATCAATATAGCACTAACTATTTAAAGTAAGTAGAATCAGTTTGATCCATTTCAACAGGAACATTGACTCAAAGAGCTTGGAGTGACTAAAAAAATGGCTAATACTGATAAGAACTTGAAAAAGGCTTCTGGAAGCCATTGCTAACATGGCAAATTATCTAAAGCAAGTCTTCTCTCACACTGCCTGAGTACAGGGTACACGCATGTGTACCAAAAGCTAGCTGACCAGTAATTCTGAAAACAAACTTGCAGCTAGCTGGGACTGTCTAAAGCATCTCTTCAATTCCAGCTAAACTAGAAAATACATTGGGTAATACCTATTACTTAAGAATGTAAATAAAAATTCAGAAGCTTCAAGTTTTAATAAAACTGTTAACTGTGAGAACCATTGCCACTGCCACTAAGTTTGACATAAAACGTGGACATCTAGTTTAGAATCATAACTTAATCAGCAGGTATCAATTTAAAAATGCCAGTATCACTAAATACACCTAAGAACAGGAAAACCCAAGCTGCAAAGCACTGTACTGCACAACTGCATACACTGCATGTACAAAGTCAAGGACAACGAAAAAGCTGAGGCTGTACCTCCATCATCTCCAGCTTGTCAGGATAGGCGAGATCGCCTGGTGCAGGCTTGTAGCCGGTGATGTCAGTCTGAATGTAAATATGTGTCCTATAGACAAGGCGCTCTTGTACATCTTCCAACATCTGCTTGACACCAGCTGCAAATGCACCCAGTTGTTCAGCTGACAAAGGTAAGAAAAGGCACAAACTTGTTAATTACAAAACAAGCTTACAGAAACACAAGTTTGAAGTATCACATATAGGGCCATAAAAATCTGGCTTGCTGCAGATGCGGTTGAGCTACTTTTGGAACAGTGGCATGCAGACAAATTTGTGACAAACAAGGAATTTACTGAACTCCATCCTGCAGCTGCTTTGGCTTCCCAGATTTTCATTAGGCTATGAAAATGCAACCTCCCACTGATGACATCAGATGCCTTGTTAGAATTAAGAGTTCTAATTATTTCAGACCTGGGTACATTAAGTGGAATTTTGGTGGCAGCAACATGGCTTTGGTTCTATCACAGCCAATATCCATGGTGTGACTGTTGGGAGTTGTTAAAAACAGATGAACCAAAGCAGCTCACAACAAACTTCAGAATTATTGTATCAGCCCAAATTTAAGTAGTAGGAAGACACTTCTTACGATAAGCCAAAAGATTAAGTCAGCAAGTTTTTGCTCATTCCCAACAGAGTTACAATTATACTTCCAGGAAAGTGAACAATTCTTCATGATTATTGGCACAGCTTCAGCGACAAAGAGCTACACTGGGTGATATACCTGCTACCAAGGATGATTTCTGTTTATTGCATGGTGCAATAAAGACTGTGAAAGGATTCCATTATACACTGGTCATACTATGAAATAAGACACCAGGTCGGCTCACTCCTATGAGACTTCAAGCTCTGCATACTTACAAAACTCCAAAATCTACACTACTACTTAACTCCTCTGCTGAAGTTACAATTTCTAGTCTGGGAAACATGACATTAAGAAGAATTGAAAAAAAAATCAGTTTACATTCCTTTGTTTTATCATCATTATGCAGAAAGCTCTACATGGATGATGCACTAGCAGGGTCAAGTGAAGCAATTTGTTCATTTGAAAAGTTAATTTAAATCAACCCTGGTGCATTTGTACAATCTAAAAAAAACATGACTAACATCAGTACATTACTTTAAATGATGCTATGCACAGACCCAAAGATACAGACCTTCACTATAAATGAAAAAGCATAATTAATTTTGCATGTCAAAGATGAGGTTAGAAGATTCATTAGGAAAACATAAGCATCTAGAATTTCTGACTACGCAATAAATAATTTTATCAGTTAAGAAGACACTTAAAAACAGTAATATTCATTATTACCATTGTTCTGTACATGATCCTCAAGCATCTCATTTTTGAGAATCCCACAGAGTTCAGAAAGTGTCTCTAAGTGAATGACATGGATGATCATTGGCCTCAGGACATCATACAATGAAAGACACAACTTCTCCAAGAGTTCACTATGAAGAAAAAATAAAACAAAGCAAAATACTTTCAGGATCCCCCAAAAGCAATAGAAAATTTTATCACAAACATAGATTATTTTGTGGCAAAGATTTTTGAAAGGAGGCTGAGAAAACAAGTATCATAGAAGACTTTAGACAAGACTGTTTAAAACATAAACCCACTATTTCCTACAAAGTAGGAAAAGTTTTCCTTTTAAAAGATGTGGCATACCAACTGCTTAACAATGGTATTACAGCTTTTAATTAATTTTAAAATAAAATTTTAAAAACCCAAACAAACCAAACAAAAAACCTACACACACCAACCAACAACTCAAAGGGAAGATGTTGCAAACTGGTTTACTTGGCTTCTGTGTACAAAAATGCTCCTGCTGAACTCAGAATCATAACCCAAATTTTTCCTTGAGAAAAGGCTCATCCGATTCCAAGTGCTCAACAGTGCATTAGAACCAGGAGGACACAAAGAGGGACACAGGAGGAGAAGCTTGGTAATGTTTTCTGTAATAGCTACCAACACCTCAAAGCACACTTTCCAATCTAACTGAAGTTACAATATCAATGTGGTGACACACCAGAAATCCCATTTCAATTTATTTCTTCCTTTCATGTTCAAAGTGATGCATACCTTTGTTAAGACACCAACAGCACTCACTCTAGACATCTTTGCCATTCTCAGGGCTCCCTTCACTAACCACATATTAGGCATTAATGCTATTGCCGGGTGCTGAAAATTCAAGTAATTTCCCAGTTAGAGTGGGAAATTTAAACATAAGAACAATGAAGTAATCACAGTGTGATAAAGATATTGAGTTTATTGCACAATTTGTTTTTTCTAATTCACAAAGAATGTCTTTCAATGGGACAAGAACTCTTCAGTTCCTCAGACAGGAACAAACATGCTCATGAAAGAACACACAGAAGAATCATTTTGAATGCCTTTTCGTTTGCTTCCTATAGCACCATAAGCAACTTGATAAAACAGTAACTCTCCATGTTAAAAGCAGAAACAAAAGAGAAAGTTTTACCAGCCCTATTATTAAATACAATACTCAACCTCAGATCTCTACTATTGGGTAAAATTTTGGTAAACTCTTATCTCTACATAGACACCTGGCTCTACTGTCTTCAGAGCACTTTAGCACTGCAGAAAAGAAAATGATGCTATGTATTATGGTAAGAGAAAGCTCATAAAGTAGCTACTATTTCACTATTTGAAACATTTTTCTTAAAGTATTTTAATTAGATGTAGGCAAAAAAAAAAGGGAAGTGAGTTCTTAGGAAATGAGGTAATTACATTCCATCCAAACTAAAAAAAAAAAAATCAGAAGTCTGTTCTCATTCTTAGTGTGAATAGCAACAAAATTTCTGGCTGAACAACATTTTTTACTGATTTCAGTTAGGGATGTTTACTCCAGGATTTGGACTGAGATAGTTAAACTGATTCTTAAGCAAATTTATTTCGGTCACCACATTCTAAGCTTGCCCCACACGAGGCCACAGTTCCTCAGAAAAGACTGCTCCTACTCAAGCACTGGTTTATCTCTAGTGAGGCTTTATGCAGTTTTGGTTTTCCTTTAGCTTTAAGGACGGAGAGGATAGCAGGCAGTCTTTTTTTCAGGTTACAAACTTGTTCAACTCAAGCTGCACTCAGTTTAAGACATTGCAACACTCAAAAACAGTGTCTCAGTTACATTAATAGGAATACACCTCAGCTAGGAACTTCATAGCAAGGGAACATGACCTACCCAAATTTCAAAATCAAGTATCTTTACTAAAACATACCAAAAAACTGGAGGAGGGGCATAAACTATTCAATTGCTTTACTATTACAGGTCTGTTGTCAAAAACTTAACAATACTTTTACAGTGCAATTACTGTGTGAAGCAACAGCTTGTCCCTTTTTTAGGTTTAGACAGAGGAGACTGGGACACTGTTCTTGTCAGGCATTCACTACCCTGCCTTCTGTTCAGCTCAAATACAAGCAACATGCAAATATTCCTTGACAGTAAGGACAGCTTATTAAATCCTTCCGGAAAAACAGCTAGAGTGCATCAGCCTAATTTCAGACCAAAGCAAATAAAAGCACTTGTGCAACAGACTGTGCAAAAGAGGCTGTAAAAAAGCAGCTGAGAGCTGTAGACTTCTATAGCTATTTTCAAAGAACCTGAGTATCTTTAACTCTTGCAGACTATCCACAGAGCATTTTTAAAGATGGAGAATGGGAACTATCAGCTTTGCTTGAAGAAAAAAGAAAACACAAGAACATCAAATTCTGATGCTTAAAGTGATTAAGCTGTATTTTTATCTCGCCAATTCTTACCAAACCACTTGAACACAGCGCTGTTTGCTATATAATATTGCATACTACATCACAACACATTAAATACAACATGCAGTAAAACGAAACCAGCATGTACCACCTACTCCAGTTTTGGTGTTGGTTTTGTGAAGAATTCATTGTAAAGCTGGTGCTCATCCTGGCATACATGGACCATAAAGGCACAACCACTTCGTACCTGTATTCACAGAAATACAAATACTTGATTATTAAATTATTTTCCTTGCATGAGTATCATAAGAGATATTACAGGCATTATTACTATGCATTATATATCATGCTGTGATTATTACAGCCATGATTAAACTAAAGGTTTGTAAAATTCAAAAGTAATTAGATGAACTCTAAGACTATGGGCTGAAAAGATGTTACTAGCCGAATAAAAGCTCACTGTACAACTTCTGTCCCTTTTTTGTTTCTGAAATTTAAGTAACCACATTTTAAACTTCTTTTTTTATCCTCCCCCCTCTGTGAGGTTTTTAACAGGGTGAAGCTCTTAAAGAAACAAAACATGTATGGCTTGAAAATATCAGTAGAATGTTAATGATTCAAACTCACAGACAATAGTAACAATTCTGCATGTAAATGACTGAATTCAGTAAGTTCATTTTACCTGGGGGAGAGGGGATTAAAACATAACAAAACTCACATAACACATGACTATTTTACCTACCAGAGCACAATGATCTCTGTTATTCTGACTGGTTAATTCTGTAACAGTGCTAGCGATACTTGGACCAAGTAAAAGCTCCCGCTGGTCGAGGTAACATTGATGGATTTCATTGAGAACTTGCTGATACCTAGCCAAGAAATTAAAACAGTAACTGCATCCTTAAGATCATTTTCATTTTCTGGCACACATAAAATGCATTCTAATACCCTCTGTAGGTCCATGTAATTTCAATTTTTAAATCTTTCTTTTAAACATATAATGTGTGTAACAGTACTGAAACAATAGCAAATATTTTCAAAACTTAAAACTGTTGAAGATAAATTATGTAGACATACTCACTCTGGCATTTTTTCAGATCTTTGCTCTACTTGTTCAATAAGAGTCTACTAAAAAAAAAAAAAAAGAGAGAAAGGAGTATTATCAGTAAATTACTTTTTTGTAGTAATTGGAAAAGAGTTTGTAGTATTTTTCCATGGATACAATATGCAATCTTTGGACATTCACACTTGCACAATATGCAATCCTTGCATTCACACTAATAAATTCAAGCCTCATTTTCAAAACTTCCTTTTTTAAAGTTAGTTACCAGCTACTTACTCTGACTTTGGGAGCAGCTGCTCTGAATTTCACATAAAACAGAGTGAAGGCATTGTCAGAATTTGGCACGGCTGAAGGATCCTGAAAGAAGAGATGAGTAATTGGTTAAAAAGCAAAATACTATATTTGGCCACTAGTATATAATGGCTGAGATTATAAGCCTCTAAAACAGGGGTTTGCTTCTTCATGCTTATGCTTCCAGTGGAACAGCTCTTTGACACTTCCCAACAACAAAGGTGTGCTGGTCTCAGAACTCAAAGTCAGACAGAAGAATAAAACCCAACCCAAAAGTTTCATCCAACAGCCTCTACAGGAAAAGGAACATTTTCAGTAATTATGACATTCTCCATTAGAGAAAATTTTCTCTGGACCTGCCAGAGTAGTACTGATTGCTGGTACCTAATATGTAGTACTAAAATAGAACAAATTTCCCTTTTATCTGCTGGTCCCAAGGCACAGAAGCTAAGTTTCAGCTTGTATTCAAACTCCAACCAGATTATCAAATCTAGAAGCAGCTCTCCCTACAGCTCCCCAGCCCAGCGGGGCAGACAGTTTGAACTTAGACAAATTCTAGCACTAACAAAGCAGAACAGAGACCCAACTTACACACCAAGCTTTCTTCCCCTTATCCCTACTGAAGTGAGAGAGAAGAGATGGTCTTCTTTAGAAACATGATGGGGACAGGAAAACACCATCCCCACCTCATATTTTCATCCCTGTGAGAAACCCCATCATCCTTACACAAACATACATCAAAATTTCCACTCACATGTGTGCACCACTAAAGAACATCCAGATCTCAGTCCCTTTCCAGTCCTGACAGTCTTGTTCTGTTGCAATAAGAAAACTCAGCACTTGATCACAACTAAAAAACACTGATCCAGTACTGCACTTCTAGCAGAAGGAGCCATTTGATGTTTCAAAATACACAAAATATCCACATAACCCCCGTGTACATGGGAAGGAAAAGATCATCCAACTCTTAAAAGACATATCCTTCCTGACTTAAAACTCCTAACCAGCAATTCAAATCCAGAAATTAGTTTACACACTTCTTTCTCTAGACATGCTTATTACCAGAGATGTTCAGTTTTGCTTAAATTCAGCTCAGTCAGAGCAATCCATTGGCATCAAACCAAGCTATGATACCTTTTTTTTAATAAAACCTAGTTTTGTACCAAACCCAAAAAACATTCAATGCCGCTTAACCAAGATCTTCGCTACAGGAGTACTCTTTTACAAGTTTCCATGAACACTGCTTAAAATTCCCTTCTTTTAGGTGTGCCAGTTCTCAATTCTAGCATCTTTCAATTTCACTGATTATCCCTCAGGACACTCAGTTTGCCTGTAATAGAATTGAGCACAAGGTACACAACAATTATTTGGAGAAAGAGTCAAAGTGTGTAGGAGGAGACAATCCTCTCTCCCTTCTGCTCTGCCAGAATATTGCAGCATGAGACTATCAACACTTTAACGAGACCAAAAAACTTCCTTGCTCACATTTATGCCTAAATCTCACTGGAGTGAGGGGGTGTAAACACCTGGGACAGCATGTCTCTTCTCTGGGACACTCTAGCATCACTGTCAACATTTTAAAATGAAACAAGAAATACTGGCAAAACTAATAGGAACCTGGCACAGTTGTTATCTGCAGCTACACAAACGACTGCAGAATAAATGAACATTTACATAACCAAGAGCACCCAAGAATACTTACTGCAAGGTAACACTGAAATGATCACGGCATGAGCTCACAGTTGTACTTTACAATTACCATCCTATAACACCCAGCTCCTGTATACTTTTTTCAAGTATTCCCTTCAGTGTCTGTCTCCAAAGCAATCCATCTCCAAAACAAAACACCACCAAACCTCTATTTCTCTTGTGTACCATCCTCATTTGGCAACAGACCAACAGCCAGTTTGGAGCTCCAGTGCACACTCTGGTTCAGGAAAGCAAACTGTCTGGCCATCTGGTGTCTCCAACACAGTCCTTCATCCACCCCTGGCCTTCACTAGCTTACTGCTCACCTACTTCAATTCACTGACTTCACCTTCTTCAATTTCCATCATTTTCTAATTACTACTACTTTTACATCTTTTGGATCACTAGGTCCTTGTCATATTCGGCTGAGTATTGGACAACCTACACAAACACCATAGCACTGACCTATTTTCACAAAAAACTGCTGACACATCCCACTCACAAAAAAAAAAAGAACTGTTTGATGTTCTAATAGACATTTCAGTACAGCTCCACTTCCCACTTACTGATTCACCTTACCCTTTTCATTAACTGGGTTGTGAGGTTCTGCAGTGTATTCACAGTGTATGTCTTGATAAGGTGCATAGCTTTAGAAAGGCATTGTTTAAACTTTGTCAAATATACAGGATAGTCTTTAAAATTTGGCTGAAAGAAAGAAAAAAATCCATTTTAAATAGAAATAGTAAGAGTCAAAAATTTATAAGAACTTAAAATACTCATATAACTAGCTAGCTTGTACAAACTAGAAACAGTATTTTACAAAAAATAAGCAGAATAATAAGTATATTCAATAAAAATTTCATAAGTTTTTAAAGTACCATCCTTAACTTCTTCCTGTATTTGGCAGAGAAAACTTTTCACAGGAAAAAAAAAATCTTAAAACTATGAATACATAGTTGTGACAATTTAACTAAAATTAATACAGAATGACTTACATGTGATGAAATATATGCAATACAATCATCAAGCTTAGCCAGCATGGGAATGAATCCTTCACTGTTCACAGACAGCGTAGGGGAATTCAGTTTCTTTGGAAAACAAGACAAGGCATCATTGTAAGGAACCTAAGTACATTACTGGTGGTGACTAAATTCAACAAATCGATACACTTTCATTTTCTAAGACTATTAACGATGAAATAATACTTACAGTGTTGATGTTTTCCAGCTCATTAAAGTAAGAAAGTTTCTGCTGGATGTTTTCAGCCAGGTCAACAAGTTCTGACTATTAAAGAAACAATAAATGAAAGAAAATCATCAACCTACCAAGTAGATTAAAAAAAACAATATATATACACATATGTGTATAAAATTATTAAGCTTCCCTTTCAGCTCTCAGCACACATCATTGTTAAATAGCTCCAAGTAACTCGAAACTAATTAAGTACAACAAAAGATGCAGAATACAACAGTGCTCTCTTGCTCTCTCTTACCAGAGATTGACACATTATTTTCAGTAGTGTATTTAAAACAATATATACTACAGGTTTGTCAGCATCCCACAGACAATGCCGCTACAAACAGCAATGCTGCCATCAGTATCATGGAGAATTGTAGAAACCCTGTATTTCAGGACTGGAGTCTTATAAAGTTCTCTCTTATCCAGTCTGACTATAAAAAAATGTTCATTGTATCACTGTTGCAGAAGTTCATCAGGAAAAACAAAGTGTATGGGAAATAAGCTCCCAACTTTAGGGATGTTGCAGTAACCTGCTCAAAACACTTCTGCAAGTGGTATGAATTTTTAATTCCAACATAGTTGCACTTGTCAGGCATCAGTTACAAAAGCTGCCCTCTGCTAGCTTTCTTCATTAAAGCATATACTGACACATACTGAACATTTTACTGCAGAGCTTGACACCCCAGCTACAGGAGAAACACACCCAAAAAATTAGGTCCAAAGCAAATGGGTGGATTGTTACCACTACTCACATGTTTTCCCAGCCCAAGAAAAAGAAACCTTCATTTAAGCTGTCTTAGCAGTTCTCAGTAATCCTTCCACTAAAGATTACCTGCTCTTTCAAAAGCTGTTCACAGGCCTCATGCAGGGTTCCTGTCTTTGTGGACACAAAAAGATACTGTTTTTGCAGTGACTCCAGGTGCTGAAGGGCACTATTCACATCATTCAAGATAGCATCACACTGCTCCTGAAAGCCAGACAAGTAATCCCTCATCTGTCTAGAAAAAAGAGAATCAACAGATAACAGAAGTAAAATTTCCCTTTCTGTATTTGCCAATCCAGCTGCCTGCAGGGACACTGCCACCACTTTTCTCTCCCTAGGAATAAGAGATCACTTGCATCACGCAAGTCTGCACAATAAGCAGATGTTTCATCACCTCAGAAATAACAGAGCTGAAGGGTCTGGAATAGCCACTCCATTTCCCTGACATTCCTTACAGCAAGCCTACCTAGAAAGCAGCAGCTTGCACCATAGCTGGTCTGGAGATTGTGAATACCGTCTAAATGGGCAGCACAAACACAGTGACTTCTGCGAGCAGCCAAATTCTACCTGCCTTGCTCCCAACAGGGGTGTTAATTTGGGTCCCTTCTATATAATTCTCAGTTTCCATTTAGAAATCACTTTTTTCTCCTGAAGTATCTGAAATTATCTAGAGGATTTGAAACTTACTGTAAGGATTTAAAGAGGCTTAAATGAAATAGATCCAGCGTCTAATGTCACCAGATTTATCTAAGGCTCAATGCCTTAGTTATCTAAATGATAACTAAATATTATGTCAAGCATTCAGCTTATCAAAAGCATATTAAAAATTAATTACTCTTGCATATCAGCTAAAACTTCTGAGTTCTACTTTACTACTTACAAAGCTGCAAGTAAAACAACTCCCTGTATCCATGTGCAACAGGCAAAGAACTTATTTATTTTCCTCCTGCACCTTTGGCCTCCCGCAGACAGTAGCATACTGGCCATCCTACAAACCACTGTGCATCCATGGCACACTTGAGCACCTGTGTGCAACATTATGAACATGTCAACTGACAAAGTGTAAGCCTGCTACTCCTTTCAGGTTCTTAATGATCAGATCATGGGATCAGTATATGCCTCACCCTCCGCGTTTAAGAAAAGTCATGTCCTCAAATGTCAGAGCAAAAGAGAAAGAAACAGCCCAAAGAAAAGCAGAGGAAAAACAGAAAAGGGAATACAGCAGCATCTCTTTGTGGCCAAGGGCAAGTTTGTGAAGTCTCAAAACACAAGCCAGTTTCCCTAAAAGCCACCAGCAGATCTAGCTAAACCATTCAGCTGTACTTCAGACTCCCAAGGAATAACTGTCAAAGTCAGTGGGAAGGGATTCTTCTGAGCCTGATGGGAAAGTTAGTTACACAAAAAACAGATGAGAATGGCAAGACTCAAAACTGGAGTTGAGCGAAGTGTCAAGGAATGCAGGGAATGCAGATACAGAATGACAACCCTAGTCACTGGTGAGCCAAATGGTGAGAACAGAAATGACTACCAGACACCTCTGCTTACACAGTCTCGCCCTCAGAGGATGCAATTCCAAGAGCAACAGCAATTGAAAAATCATAGGAAAGCTCTTAGATTACCTTTGTCTACAGCCCTGTCTGTAAGCCAAAACTAATTTCCATCTATCTAAATATACTGGGCAGTTCAGAAGAAAATCTGCATCCCCTTTAACTTCTCTGCCACCTGGGCAATGGCCTTTGGGAGTGAGGCATACAGCCTTGGAAAGCTTCAGCTGCTCCAACACATTCCCCCATTCCCTGCCAGCTGAATGGGAACACGTGCTAACATTTATGGACAAGATGAAGTCCTTCAAGGGTGGAACTGCTTATAGTGAAAAGAACTGAGGAAGAGCACGTACCTATACTTGGCACCTTCATCTTGATCCATCTGTGTTTGCACCTGAGCAAACCAGGAGAAGAACTAGAAGAGATTTTATGGTGTGAACAATATAGATATCACATGCAATCAATTAAAAAAAATCAAATCTATGATCTATGAAATGAAGATGAGCTTTTGTTAAAAACAGAGCTGTCTCAGAATTCAGTTATTAATCTAGGAAACAAATTCCTCACTGCGGGTCCCTTCCAACTGAAATATTCCATTCTGTCCCTTCATTGAGTTAGAATGAGAAAGACTGAATTTCATCTGGCTTTATTTGCACAAGAATAAGGGTATCACATTAGATAACGGGAGTTCTTCTACTTCAAGAGCAACACCACTTTACTGAAGGGATGCCTTATTCTCACATTAGATTCATACTCCAAACGCAAAAAGTAGCTGTCAGTTCAGAGCTAAGACTTCAGTGATGTTTTCCCCCCAAATTCCCCCTCATGCATCTTGAAAACAGCCAAAAGATTTAGCAAACCCACCAAAAGCTAGGCGAGACACACAGAAACTAACAGAATTCTCTGAAGATTACTGCATCTTGGAGGTCATTCACTTACCTGCTGTGCTGTTTCAATTCTTTCATCCTCCATCCCTAGTGTTGCAAATCCCTTCAAAAGGACATCCTCCGTGGATTCTGGCACCGCAGCTGTCAGCAGAACAGGCAGCGACTGGGACGTCAGGCTGCACAAGTCCTCAATGGGAAGCTGCTCACAAAACACCACAAACTTTGGTCAGACAACACCCTGAGAATTCTTATGTGCAGCTCAACTATAAAGCAACCCAAAGCAGTAAGATGAGAAAATTACAGGCATCTACTCTTGAAGAAAAGAGTGCAACGGACATTTTATCTATCAATATGATAATCACAGAATCATTAGGTTTAGAAAAAACATCTGAGATCACTGAGTCCAACCATTGCACCAACAACTGTAACATCCATACATTAAGAAACACCACACAGGAACTGTCAGGCTTTTTTGCCAGACATTCAAGGAAAATTCAATACAAGAAGACAAAGAACAGCCCTTCCAAACAGGAATTATTTTTTAGCCACAATTATTTTGTTTATGCAATAAAAACATGGAAAAAATTAAATTGAGATAAACTGTATTTAAATATGACCAGACACTATTTATTAACCAATAAAGAAGTTAATTCAAGAAGAAAAATACTGTTATACACACCTAACTAATACATACACTTAACTAACCCTCTTTAATTGCATGATGATGAATTGTATGTTTTCTGAGAACATCAGTAGGGTAAAACCAGAAAACAATGCTTAACTACAAATTGATATCTCTCTAGAAAACAACTCACTTAGTAAAATATCCCCTGCCTGGTAACACTAGTCAGACAAAAAAAGAACCATCAGAGTTTCAGCTATTTGAGAAAAAACAGATTGTCATACATTGCCCAACTTCCACACAACTCTCCACCCTGCCCCCCAAAACACGGTTCAGGGTTTCTCTTGTGTCTAACACCAAGGGAAAGGTGAATCCATCAGAGCCTGCTGTTTCAGGACAGCTGAGACACCACTATCCCAATTACCTGAAGAACTCAATGTCTTGGCTTTGCTGTTGTCCTCACTGGCAAATAGAGAACCTGCCTTGTTGCAAAGCTGGTTTAGATCCTTAGTAACATCCTCTGATAGCAGGACATCCTTCTACAATCACTTTGGATGTCTGCCAATATTTACTTTTTGCATACTGCTCACACAAAAAAAAAAAGAAACCAGGAAGGATTAAATTTAAAAGGTGCATTTAAGGAAGGAATTGCTTTACACTCTCCCTTTTGCAGTTCTGAGCTTTCAGACACTTGCTGAGAGCAAGCTTTGTTGATTTTATGGTGCTGTATCTTGCACCACAATCCTATTTAAATACAAACTCTCTCCTGTAAAGTGCAGTTATGAATGCAAACATTCTGTTCCACCTCTCTTTGCAGACAAGGGAGTGTCCATAAATAGTGACCTTATCAGAGTTTGGAATTTTATACAGTGGGAGACCATGTCCTCTATGGCGCCAACAAATTCTTAAGCTTTTTACCACTATTCCTGGCTTTCCTCAGTTCGTTCGAGAGCCTGCAATTTATACCAGGAAATAACGCTGGCGCCAGCAGCTATGCATTGGTAAGGATCAATTTAAGAGGACCACAAAAATGAACTCCACGACTCAAGTTCCCATCTTCAAGTGGACAAATGCTGGCGGACTGAGAGAAGCAGCGAGGGCAGGCAGAGAAAGCCCGTGGATTATCAGGGGAAAGCTCCCACCGCTGCCTACAAACCCCTGCCAGCCCGGGCGGGCCGCCGACAAGAGGCTCCTCGGGAAAGCTCCCGGAAAAGCGAGCTCTCCCGAGGGAGCGGGGGACGCTGGGGACGCGACTATGGGCACGACTCAGAACGCAAAACGCTGCTAAGCCCCCCAAAGTCCGGGAGCGGCCGCGGCCCCGCAGGCCCAGTCGGTCTGGGCCGTCACCCCGTCCGCCTGGCGACGTGGCACCGCGGCCGCTCCCGCCCTCCTCCGCCCTCCCCGCTCCGGGCCGGGCAGCGCCGCCGCCTCACCTCGGCAGGCACCGGCAGGTTCTCGGCCGCCGCCTTCAGCTCCAGCACCGAGTCGGTCTGGCGGTCGCTGAGCGGTGCGGTGGGCTGCGGGCGGCGGTCCCAGAGGCTAAGGCGGTCCCGCACGTCCCTGCCCGCGGGCAGCGGCTCCGCAGGCGGCGGCTCCAGCATGCTGCCGGCGGCGGGACGAGCGGCCGGGCCGGGACGGGCCGGGAGCGGCGCCGGGAGCGCGGCGGAACGCCGGGAGCGGGGCGGCGCTTCCGGGGGAGGCTCGGAGCGCGCCGCGCCGCGTCGCGTGGCAGCGGCGTCATGGGCACGGGGCACAGAAGCGCGTCATGAGGGGCGGGCGGCCGGGAGGGCGGCCCCTGGCGGCTGGGAGGACCGCGGGCGGAGGCGGCACCCCCACGTCCCCAGGTGTATCCATAGGATCAGAGATTCGACTGGAAAAGACTCGGATCGTCGAGGCCAACCTGTGACTAAACGCCACCATGTCAGTTAGACCGTGGCACTGAATGCCACATCCAGCCATTCCTTTAACACCTTCAGGGACAGTGACTCCACTGTATCCCTGGGCAGCTCATTCCAATGTCTAATGACCCTGAGAAGAAATTCCCCCGACGTCCAACCTAAACCGCCCCTGGTGCAGCTTGAGGCTTTGTCCTCTGATCCTGTCGCTGGATTCCAGGGAGAAGAGACTGACCCCACCTGGCCACAGCCTCCTTTCAGGCTGTTTTAGAAGTGATAACGTCCCCCCTGAGCCTCCTTTTCTCCAGGCTAAACAGCCCCAGCTCTCCCAGCCCTTCCTCACAGGATCTGTGCTCCAGACCCTTCCCTGGACACACTCCACCAGCTCAATGTCCTTCCCAGATTGTGGAGCCCAGAATTAGAGCGCCTGAAAGGGCAGCTTCACCAGTGCTGAGTACAGGAGCACAATCCCTACCCTGTCCTGTTGGCCACACTGTAGCTGATACAGGCCAGGATGCCATTGGCCTTCTTGGCCACCTAGGCACACTCTGGCTCATAGTTTCAGCTGAGATGCTGAACTACTGTTTCACTGTTTCGTTGCCTTTGGGGCTCAGGAGACAATTGCAGTCCATCTTGTCCAGCTATCCCTCCACATATTAACTGGTGCAGCGCAGTT